>NW_004624736.1:4770593-4821953 GCF_000247695.1 Heterocephalus glaber
AAGGGTTAAAATGAATAATTGATAATTTGAAATAGGAAGAAAAGGTCCAAAAGGGTAGGGGAAGTGGGAGGGGAAGGAAAAGGAAAGAAGGGAAAGGAAAAATTATGAGAAAAGGAAAAAATGGAAACAAAGTCTTTGTAAATAAGCACAGGGGAAAAGATAAGGGAAAAAATAAGAACCAAGATACATCATGTTCAGGTACAAGCACCCAATGATAAATGTAAACACAATGTATACCTAAAATGTACCAATAAAAGAATTGAAGGAAAAAAAAACAAAAAAACAAATCACTGCCATTAGGGCCAGGAATTTAGCTCAGTGGTTCCAGCTCCTGCCTTGCAAGCCCCAAGTTCCCAAGTTTTATCCCCGTAGTACAAAAAAAAAATCACCGCCATTAAATGAAAGAGAAAGGGTTGTGCTAGATGAAGAAATGACTGAAGAGACACAACCAGATGCAACATATGGCCTTGGATGGGATCTTACTTTTGTCAAAACAATCACAAAAGACATTCTGGGGATACCCAGGAAATGTGAGTATCAGTTTGGTTACGGATGACACAAAAATTTATTAGGAAAAAGTTGGAGATTGTGGATGGTTAAGAAAAAGCAGGTTACATACAGTATGTATTTTCTAATTCCTTTTTGGTACTATAAATACTATATGTTTATTGTGTACATTATCTTACAGATATGATTTGAATTTTATGTTTTTTAAGTTACATGTGATATTTATACATTTATATTTATAGAAAGAGATCTAGTGAGGAACATAAATGTATCTATTAACATGGTAACTCAGGGAACGGTATGATGTTTACATTTTGTTTGTGTTTTCTAACTTTCCACCGTGCACATGTCCTGCTTTCATACCATTATATGCTACTCAAGAATATTAGACTCTGAAGTTCACTGCTTCATAAGATAAGACAGTAGGCAGAGGTAGGACAAGGAGAGAGAAATCTAACACTGTTTGAGGCCCTGCAATGCAAATCTACTACTAGGGACTTGCCATGCATTATCTCATTTCATTCTCCCAACAAACCTGTAAAGGATCCTCCCTGTTTTGACACAGTTAATGATGGTGTACATTAACTTTTGTACATAAAGTAATATAATCTGGCCTCCAACTCCATGCTCTCTCTACTTCACCTATATAGTTTCAGATTTTGTTTTGTTTATTTTGGTACCGGGGATCGAACTCTGGTCCTTGCGCTTATGCAGCAGGCAGAGAAACCACTGAGCTAAATCCTCAGCCCTATAGTTTCAGACTTAGTAAGTTCTATTGCTAAGCATTTATGAAAAGCTTGTTACATACCAGGTACACTGCTAGATGTGTTATACAAGTCACCTTATTCATACCCCACAACAGCCATGTAAGGATGATAGTGTTATTATCCCCATTTTACAGATAAAAAAACAAAGTCACACAGATCAAATAAGAAATAAGAATGAAGCTCAGGCCTCCTGACTCTCCAAGCCTCTACCCAGCACATCATATCGTGTCTCCAAGTTCCCAGTAGATTAGAAGAAAATCAATGCCAGCCACCAACCAAGGGGATGCTGTATTTCACCGTATTTCATCCTAGAGTTCTTGCTTACCTGTCTAGGGCTGTGCTGGTTGGCATACTTCTCCCAAATCCTCGAACCCCCATCTGACGGAAATACGGAATGCAAGAGAGGTTGGCGGCAATGATGGCCAGGGAGTCGGAAGGACTCACAAAGAAGCCATTTTGGCCAAGAATCATATAACGGTCCTGTGGGAAGGAATGTGTGAAAATTATCAGGCAGAAGCATCTGTTGCCAGCAGCTCATTCCCATAACCATCGCAAGCCACTGCACTGCAGTCTTATATTTAAACAACCTGAAACTATTTGAATGAGGCCAAAGAGAGCATGGGAAACATTATAAATCCCTGAAAGCGAAGCATCCAGAAGTTTGACACAACTAGGAATGTGTTCCACCTGTTGAAGAGTGGATGACTACTCCACACTTCAGGAGCCTTCACGGACTTAATTCCTTCTTCCCTTCAAACTGAATAGAGAACAGCAGTTACTGCTGAAATAGCTGGTTCCTTAATACGCTTTCAACAAAACCAGCTGTAAATAAAGATTTATTGCATGAATATGTTTTCTAAAAGAAATTCTTTATAACATATGTTAATCTGAAACTAAGAACAGTAATGGCTATTGAATTGCAATATTTAGCCATTTAACAAGAGAACTGCTGCAGGGCCAGTTAGGGCCCCAGGCCCCAGCCAATTGGGCTGCAGATGTGGTCATTAACCCTATGACTTTCAGTGCTTGGCTCATTATACAGTAGAAAGGTCAGCAGGCAGAAAACTTTCCTACTTACTCCATCAGCATCAAATGCAGCTCCAAATCCATACTCTCCTCCTTTCATGGCTTCCAGAAGGGTTGTTGCATATGTCAGATTTGGGTCAGGGTGCTGCCCTCCAAAGTCCTCCAGGGGAACACAGTTTATTGCAGAATTGGCTGGAGCCCCCAGCTCATCACACAGAACTTTTCTTACATAAGGTCCCATAACTAAGAAAAAGATACACAAGGATGTGAAATATTTGCAGAATCCTCTCCTGTGGATATTTTGTTCTGGTTAGAACAAGAAACCATTTAATAGCCCAGAAGGAAAAAAATCAGTTCTACAGGCTTTTTCAAGATACAACATAATTTCATTTCAACTATTACTTATTGATCATCTACTACAGTCCCTTGACTGGGTTCACATATAGAAGATATATTCAAGAATCCAGTTAGATGAAATTTTTCTCCCCAAAGTTTTCTAAAATGTTTCCAGAAAGAAATCAACCATATTACAATGATTCATTATCTGTTGCTTTAAAAGCATTAAATGCTTTAGCTGAGCATATACAAACACGCTCAATGTTTCTAGCAATGTGCTTTGTGTAATCAGTGTATAATTAAACACTAAAAACCACTAAAGCATCATATACTGTAAACTAAGCACATTTTGCAAATTAAGTGCTAAAGAGCCTTACTTCATAACTGCATAGAGTGAAGTGCCTTGAAGGGATCATATATGCATGTAGTTTCTAAGTTCTGGGACCCTTAATCTAGTAGTGGGTTGGGCCTAATCTACAGATGAGTGATGGAAGCAGTAAGACTAAAAGAGAGGTGTCAGCTGAAGCAGGAGGATCACCAAGAGTTCGAGGCCAGCCTGGGCTACATAGTGAGGCCCTGTCTCAACAAACAAACAAACAAACAATAAAAGCTAGGCATGGTGGTGCATGCCTGTAATCCCAGCACTTGGGAGGCTGAGGCAGGAGGATCACTGTGAGTTTGAGGCCAGCTTGGGCTACATAGTGAGTGCAAGGCCCTGAGTTCAATCCCCGGTACCCAAAAAAAAAAAAATTTATCATAGTGAGTTCAAGGACAGCCTAAACTGCACAGTGAGACCCTGTCTCAAAAAAAACAAAACAAAAGAATAAAAGAGAGGTGCCATCTAATGCACACTTATGGAATAATTTCATCCGTGGCTTAGGAGAAACAATGGCCACAGGTAAGACTTCCAGGAGGAAGGAGCATATCTGAGGATACATGAAGGAAGAAGAACATAAATCTTGGACGGGGTGGGGAGTGAGGAGGCCATCCAAACGGAAGGAACATTAGGAGCAAGCGCCTAAACTGGATCATAGGACACATTTAGAGACCACCATATAATCCTGTTAGCTGAAGTATATGTAAAGTAATGCCTTCATTTATTTTCCACCAATATAGCACAGTTCTCAAATAGTAAACACCTCTTGATTTTGCCTGTCTAGCACCCATTTCTCTTCCTCTAGTAGCAATATTTGAGGTTTATTTTGGAAAATCACTTCCTTTTCCATGTGAATTCAAATGATCTGCCTGTGGCTAAATTCCACTGCCTCCAAGGCTGATTAGTTGACCTATGTCTGCCCAATCCATGACCTATATTCTCCAACCAGAATGACTGATTCAGAGATGGATGTATAATACATGCCAGGCAATGAGGCATAGTTTGAATATTATTCCAGAATATTCCAGATAGTTTGAATATTATTCAAACTATCTGGAAAGAGTAGCTGTCTTTTCTCTAAGCCAGATACTACTAAGGCAAGAACCTAAAAGGTCTTTTCCTGGAGAATATGATGAGCCCAACAGGAGAGAACACTACTATTCAATCCAAAATCCTTAGAAGAAAGCTCATGGAAAATAAGACCCATGGGCTCAGAGCTCCCTAGAGATTTTTTAGTGCCTCAATCTTCAACATGCCACATATTCAAGGATCACTCAAATTTTGAAGAATGGACTTAACATGACACTGAACCAAGCAAAAAGAAGCCTAGAGGAAAAGGAACTTACACAGGGAGGCAAAAGCTTTAAAATATTGTATCAGTAATACCTTAACAGACACTAAGAAGATAGAGAAGAATGCCTGAAATTGAAAAGCCTGACAATACCAGGGATGACAGTTAATCCTGCCAACACCTAGGAAGTCAGTAAAGCACACTTCCAGGTGTATCTGTGAGAGTGACTCCAGAGATGATTGGCCCATGGGACAAAAAACTGATGGAGGATTTCCCCTGAATGTGGGTGGCACCATTCAATAGGGCGGATGCCTAGAGGGAACAAAAACAAGCCTACTAGAGCAGGCTCTTTTCCCTTTTCTGTTCCATGAAATGAGCAGCTTCCCTCCACTATGCTTTTCTGCTATGAGATTTCTGCCTGACCACAGGCCTAAAGCAATGGAGCCAGCTGATCATGGACTGCAATCATCAGTCAAAATAAACCTTTCTTCCTTTAAATTGACTTTCTTGGATACTTTGTTACAGCAATGAAAAGCTGACTAACACATCAGATGTTGGCCAAGACACTGAGAAACTAAGACCTTATACACTATGGGTGGCATAAATGACACAGCTACTTTGGAAAAACAACTTGACAGTTTCTTATATAGTTAGACCTATACTTGTCATGTGACTCAGCAATACCACTCTTAGGTAATTAGCTAAGACAAATGGAACCTTATGCTCCCATAAAGACTTGTTCATGAATATTCATAGCAGCTTTATTTGTAATAACCACAAACTGGGGGATGTAATTTCCATCAATTAGCAAATGGAAAAACTGTGGTACATCAACACAATGGAATACTATGCAGCAGGAACAACTACTGATACATGCAACAGCATGAATGCATCTCAAAAACATGCTGAGAAAAGAAAACAAATGAAAAACGACAAATTTTATGCCCCCATTTATATGGTTTTCTGGAAAAGGCAAAACTATGGAAGTGGAAAGCAAATAAATAGTTGCCAGGGCTGGGCAAAAGGGGAGGGGTTTGACGATAAAGGTCTACAAAGGAAACTTTTCATAGTATGAATTCAAGGATGCTTGAAACTAGAATATCAATAAGGAGATGCAGATTTGTGGTATTTAGTGATAGGGAGATACAAACTAAAATAAACAGTTTTTTTTAAATTTGGAAAAGGTTGACTCTAGAAAATGGGAAATTGGAAAAAGAAAGGAGGTGGGGAGCATATGTTTTCATATTATTTTGAATTACTAGACTGTAAATTATGGCACAGATTGTAATAAAAAAAAAACACAGTTTTAATCCACACTCCCACAAGCATAGCCTCAAATTCATTTGTCCAATTTTTATTTCTATTTATACCAAAAGAAAGAAACTGGAGTCCTGTAGTTTCCCAGATCATTACAAATATCTGAACATATACAAATTGTGCATCTATGAAATCTATCCTTCTTCATAGTCTCAGAAACCCAACATGTGGAGAGGTCTCCTTGACATTTCTTTCCCAGCAATTTGTGGCAAACCATGAGCTCACCTCCATGCATCGCGTCAATGCGGATCTTCAGCTGGCTGGGCCCAGTCAGCAAACCCTTGATGGCATTAAAGTCAAAGATGGTCCGAAGGAGATTGAGATAGATATCCACAGGGTCCACAATCTCCACTGACAACAGGAAAACAAAGGGGGATGTCAATGACCATAGCCGGGGAAAGACTTAGAAAAGTGCAAAAAGAATCACTATCCTAATGGCATGAAATTCCGAGCACAAGTCCATCATAACCCCACACATTTCCTGGGAAGTAAGGCATCCATTTATAAACAAAAATCACAAATGAACCACAACCAAGATACTACAAAATTTTTGATCAATGGGTAAAAGTAATCTCAAGTTAGAATTCTTTTAAGTAAAAAATTAACCATAAAAATAAGATTAAAATGTGCTATGTCATGCCTGTACCCCACTTCTTTCCACCACCTCTCTCCCCAAAAAGGCACCCAGAGCAATGCAGGCAGGCATCCTGGCATACTCAGATGCCTTTCCTGTGGGGCTCTGCCAAAGAACAACTCAGCTGGTATGAAACAAAGAAAGAAGTGACCTCTGTAGTGACCCCTATTTTCCAAAGGCCATTGTGCCCACCAGGTCCAAGTGCATAATTAGTGACAAAAGCTATACAGTATTTCTGAATTTGCATGAAATCTATTTTGTACCCGCTTAGTATCCAATTTCCAGGACTATGGCAAATATCTGAAAATCCTCATTAAACAAAAATGTTCTCCAAGGGCCAGGGATTTAGCCCAGTGGTTTCGCTGCCTGCTGCACAAGCGCAAGGACCCGAGTTCGATCCCCGATACCCCCCCTCCCAAAAAATGTTCTCCAGTGTCTGACACCACTTAATTACCAAGAATTCAAACTAAGTATTTTTTATTTATTTGACAGAACACATCACATTTTTCAAACGTGTTAATCGGTACATAAGGCTCAGAAAGTAATTTTCCTAGTAGTAAATATTCAACTTTTTAGAAACTAAAATTTTGTCTTGCTTTCAATTAAATTTTAAAAGCCTTGCTTTTATTTAAATTTTAAAATTTATATATATATATATATATATATATATATATATATATATATATATTGTTTTTCAAAGTTTTTAAATACATACTACTTTGGAGCCATGAAATGCTTAAACAAACCCTGAAGATGTTACCAATCAATTCACCTTCAATAATTTTCAGTACATCCAGATGTAACATTTAGTGGATGAGATTTTAACACATAATATAAAATTATTCCTTCATCTTGTGAAATACACATTCTAAAATACTTTTCTTTACATTTAAATTATTATATTCCAATGGAATGAAAATTCACCCATTCTAATTTAATGTTATCATTTTTTATGGAACACGGACTATTTTTAGTTATCTTGTGAAATGAGAGGGATATTAATCCAAAAAATAATTAAAAATTAATCCACATGAACTGTACACCAATATGGTTAAAATGCTTCATTTTATACTATAAGAATTTATGTTATATATATTTAACCATAGTAAAAATGAATCTATAAAACATTATACCAGGCATGGTAGGTAGCACACACCTGTAATCTCAGTACTATGGGAGGCTGAGACAAGAGGATTTTGAGTTTGAGCCTAGCCTGAGTGACTTAGTGAGACTCTGTCTCAAAATAAAACAGAGGTTAAGATGCAGCAAAGGGCCTCGGTTCAATCCCCAGTACTGCAACAACAACAAAAGATGATAATAATAAATAAAACATCATGCCCCAAGTACTTTAGAAGTTTTACTCAATAATCTAGGATAATAGTTTTGGTAATCTCATCCAGATTCTTCAATTATTGTACTACTTGCCAAAAAACATTTGGTATTTATAACAGCGCACAGTACCAAGCAGAAATGTGAAAAACAAGGAAGCCAGAAGTCCACATAAATTGAAAGTTTACATCAAATAGTTCATGCTCTTGACATTTTAAGGTGAAATGCCAAGGACTGATTCGTTTCCAATTAGCTCAAGCCTTGCTCAACAACTGAAACAGCAAGAATACAGTATATAAATTACCTAAATAATTATCTCCTTGGGAGCCAAGGAATCCCTCCACCCACCTCCTGGTTATCAGCAACATTTGAGGAAGTAACCCAACTACCAAAGTGGCTGCAGTAATCTAAGCCTGAATCTAAGCACCAAGATGTGGGTCTCTTGGACACCTATAAATAACGTGAAGACACCAAACAGAAAAAGGAAAGAAACCTTTTTCCTGATTGTGACGCCTGGTGTTTCTCAGCCCTCTTACAGCCTAGTCCTCCCAACACATGTAGTCGATCATATGTGAACCATTCTGTTTAATATAACATGTCCCGTCTCCCACTGTCTAGCCCTCCATGTGTGTGCACATGTGTGCATGGGCACGCTCCCAACTAGGTTAATAAAGCAGGCACTGGTTCCTCCAGGGAGGATCTGTGGCTTTCAATAAATTCTGCTCACGATCTGAGTGAACAACTGGCTTAAGATTTTTCAAGAAAGATTTGGTAACATTGGCCCAACACTGTGATCCGTGCACAGCACAGTTTAAGTGTTTTTGTCACTAAACTATCATGTGGCCATGAACCAAGTATTTTATCTTTGCAGCCAAGTTAAATTACTTGCACAATAAAGATATCATTTTAACACAAACTGTATTCAAAATTGTAGGGGCACTAAAACAATTTCATTCTGGTTCTTTAGTTCTTGAACCACTTGTTTAAATACATTTGGCAGTTACTGAATTCCTTTGTAAAATCTCCTAATATAATGCTTGATACAAAGATGGTGATCAATAATTGTGTGTTAAATTAAGCTGAATCACATGGCTCTGCCTTATAAAAAAAAATCTACCTCCTGTTGGAATTTTAATAACCCCATTGACTTGTTAGAGCTCTTAACTAAGGCATTTCAGCATCTTTTCTTTTGGTACCAGAGATCGAACTCAGGTCCTTGTGCTTTCAAGGCAGGTGGCAGAACCACTGAGCTAAATCCCCGGCCGCATTTCAGCATCTTCACTCTAATGGCTTAGGAAATCAAAGACGAATTTTTGAAACTCACAGTCTATTCCAGGAATATTATAATGAAATCAACCATAAAATTTTTCCTATGGTGAAAATGACCGGGAGTTTGGAAAGTGATTTTTTGAAAGTATCCAGATATTTGGTTGCTCCCATTTCTTTCTGTATCAAATACAGATTCCACCTATTTTTTAAAGTCACCCTTCAGAGTGATAACTCAGTAATTTTTATGAGTGCACTTCCTTGTGGATACCACTGGTCATTATCAAGCCAAAGAGCCCACTCCACTCATGCACACTTGGACTCCACCGTACAGGCCCCTTGGAAGGTACCCCATCCATGGAGTTGTTCTGACTTCTTCAAAATATATCTGATCTCTCTATTACCTCTGAATGGTTTGAATTTGTTCTCCAGGTCAAATTCTTGTCTTCCTAGTCGAGACAGGTCAATTCGAAGATCAGGACAAATGGTGTATTCCTCAATAGTTTTGCTGATCTGATATATTTTGTCTGAGACAACATCTGGGGCTGGACCTAAAATACAAACACCCAAAATGCAGTTTTTTAAAGTCTCAGGAATTTCAATCAGAGAAACGTTACCATCCTTCATTCATTCTCTAAACAGTGAAAGATTCACAGTTTAATTAGCCTGAGTGTTTCTTACACTGTTTTCATCTACTGGGGAGGAAACTGGGTCACCCTCACCTGTTCTATGTAGGCCAAGAACCTACGTGTTTTGTTTGTTTTAATCCACTTCTAAGCAATGATACATCTCTCCTAAAAATAGTTTCACACCTGTTAGGGAGACCTGGTTATGTAATCAGCTTTATTCAGGATATGAGACACAAACAGGATATTCACTTGACAGAAGTGAGGGATTCCAGATTTAAACCACAGTTTCCCAAGTGTACCTAAAAAAAAAAAGAAAATATAATTTCTACTCCCAGATCGGCTGCCTAGTTGATATATGAGTGTACCAGGTAAACTGATTACTTTCCCCAATTCACTCTCTAATCACCATAGGTGGTGAACCTATGGCATGTGAGCCGCAGCCAGCTGCTTGTTATCATTGAAAGCTCTGAAAGGTTCACCATCATTGCACTCCTAAGTTTTTAACATCGGGATTGACTAAAAATATTTGATGCATTTCCTTAAAAAGTCAAGTTGACAATTAAGGAGTGATTTGCCCCCCCCCCAGAGTACCTTTTGCAAAATATCTCCATTTACTCCAAGTTCCTTCTCTAGTCTCGTCCCATTGTTTTAGCAAGGGACACTTCTTAATACTTTTTGAATAGCTGTAGGCAACTATTTGCCAAAACTTCTGTTCTGCATCCCTCAAAGTTACATTTGTACTCATCTTTGCATTCTTTTGTAAAAGTTCTGCCCCCCTTTCGGGGATCTAGGCTGTAAATTCTCTCCACAAGGTACTAACTATGTGATACTGATCGAGCTCTTTTAATCTTGTGACTCCTCATTTACTTCATCAGTTTGTTATGAACATTAAATGGGATAATGTATGAAAAGTGCTGAGCATGGTTACCAACCAATTGTAAGTATTTAAAACATTAGCATTTCCATTGTTTCTACTTCTCCTCAACACTGTCATCTTTCTTTCTACTTAAAAATATGTTCCAAATGTGCCCGTCCTCTAAGCATATTTTAAAAGCCACACAACTCCAAATGTGTCCTATGTCCCTTTGCCTACAAGGGCACTTAGTCTTTCATCCCTAAGATATATTTTTATAACACACAATCACAAGAGATGAATGCCTGCAACTTCAGAAGAAAGATGTTAGAAGAACTTATTCTGCACTGAGTAGAAAAAAAACTAAAATCTCTCTGTCATGAGGAATGTTAATTTCATCAATAGCTCTAAGATATGCAGATATAAACAATTAAATGTTAAAGGATCTTCGACATAGGTAAAGGCTGAGTGATAAGTTCAACCCTCACCTCACATTGAAGATTTGACTAGATTTCATAACTACCTGCTATTTTGTCTACAAAATGTATATATAAATTGCTTTGATTGGGATATAGTTTGAATGAGTCCCCCAAAGGTTCATGTGCTAGAAGCTTGAGGCCCAGTGTGGTGGAGCTGATGTGGTATATCCTTTAACCTAGTGGAAGATGGCAAGGCTGTTGAAGGTACCACCCCTAGAAGGATTAGTGTAGTTCTTGTGGGCCCCTGGTTATTTCCTGAGGCAGTAAGTTATTATAAATCCCTCTGGCTTCCTGTCTCACAATGGGACTGATGGTTCTCTCTTGTATGCACTTCCACCATGATGCCATCCACCATCTTGTGATGGAGCCAGAAGGCCTTCACAAGAGGCTGAAGAGATGAAGCCACTGAACTTGGACTTTTAGCCTCCCAAACTGTGAGCTACATAAACCTCTTTTCTTTCTATAGTATGCAGCCTCAGGTACATGTGTATTGGTTGTAGTGTTTTGCCTTGTGCTTATGGAGTATGTTTAACATTCAACATGAATAACGTTTACTGGTTGAATAATATGCAAATTAGCTGCAAGGAGGGGGAGATAATAAACTCTTTTTCAGAATATGTTTCACCTGGGACCAGGAATAATTCATAATGATAACTGTTGTTGCTTAAAACTCGGCTCATACCAACATGAACACTCAAAGTCGGCATTGCTGTTTAAAAGTTTTAAGAGTATTGGCAAACAAATATATGAATTGGAGATATATCCTTACTTGAATAAAACAGATGTAAACAAAAGTTTAAAGATCAAAAGAAAAATCTGACTACAGATTAGATTTCAGATGAGATTAAAGAATCAATGTTATTTTTGTTAGACATGTTACTAAAGTTATGCAGGGACATGTCTTTCTTTTTCAGAGATATATATATATACACAAATGTTTAGCTATGAAATGTCTGCATGCTGAATTTTTCCTTAAACTTCTTCAGAAAAAAAGATTAGCAAACTGGAAAAGAGGTAATGGATACATGGTATCCACTAATTTTTCTCCCTGTTTTGTGTTACATTTGATTTTTTAAAGAGATTCACCCTCATACGTATATCCCAGCCCTACTAGTATAAATCTGTATAAATATGAAGTAATTCTGTGTATTTCAGTGAAAAAAAGCCAACATTGTAAGAAAGCAAGGCCAGGGCTTGGGCTAAAAGTCATGTCTTTCTTTGAGCCACCATGTGACCTTCTGCAGCAACTCAGCCTTTTAAGGCTTTGATTTGTTTATTTGTAAAATGAGAGAAATGACCTAAATGACCTTCTAGGTGTGTCCCAAACTTAAAACCTCAAGTCCTCACCTATCAGATAAGCATTAACTAACTATTCAATCATTTCTCAGAGGAGCTCAGGAGACCAAGGGACCAACCAAATAGGTCTGAGAGCCTGTTATGCTACTTTCTTATCTTCTCACCTTGGACAATTTTCTGGATTTTTCTGAGGCAATTTCTTCCCTGCTGCCTGGCTTGTCTACCATAAGAGGGTCACTATAAAACTGTGATAATATAGCAGGAAAGAAATCACAATTGAGGCATTTTCTGAACCACATACCTCCATTGGCAACATTAAACTTCACTCCAAACTCTCCACCCGGTCCTCCAGGACAGTGGCTAGCTGTTAAAATGATTCCACCAGCTGCCTTGATCTTCCTAATAATGCACGAAACTGCAGGTGTAGACAAGATGCCGTTCTGTCCAATAATGAGTCGTCCAATCTAAGCCATCCAGAAACAAACAAAAATCAATCCAAGTAACATGGAATTGAAGGCATAACAACAGGAAAGTGTCCCAGGTTCTGTCGGTATACAATCAATCACTTGGCCAAAGGAACTGAGTGGACTTTAGTTAAGAGAGGAGGGAGAGACCCAGGGATTTAGCTCAGTGGTTCCGCCACCTGCCTTGTACGCACAAGGTCCTGAGTTCAATCCCTGGTACCAAAAAGAGAAAGAGAAGGAGAGAAGGAGCTTGTCTGCCCTGTCCAGTGTCTCCAAGACCATTTGAGGCATTCATATCTAGTAGTCGATTATTAGCCTCAGAGTAGGACATGGCTCATTGATCTCCAGTAATCTGAAACTCCTGCTTTTGATGACCATGGGGTTTGCTTGAACCACACAAGTTTTTAGTTTGGGCCTCACTCAGAAACTATGCGTGTGAACATGCTAGAAATTTCAAGGAAAAAGAAAAGTAGTACTACTCTGCTTCTCCAGCTTCTTGGGCCTAGGAGCAAGCTCACACGTCAAGGGGCCTGGCTGACTGCATCCTCTTCATATTCTAATTGTGCCTTTAGGTAGTGTGATGCCTTGTGTCTAGATGTCCCCCCTCCAAGACTCATGCGGTCATAGGTGGGGCTTTTTCAGAGGTGGCTGGATCTAGAGTGTGTGATGCTGGAATTGATTCATGGTGCAATGCTAGGCTCAAGGACACTAGGATTTGCTTCCCTTGCTTCCTTCTGGGCACCATGAACTGTTTCTCCTCTGTGATGCCCTTCTGACATGTGCCACTCTGCCTTAGAGCCAGCCACCTATGGACTGAAACCTCTACAAACCATAAGCCAAATAAACCTTTCCTCCCTTAACTTGTGAGTGTCGAGTATTTTGTCTCAGCAATGAGAAAAGTAACTAAGACAGGTAGGAATTCTCTTTCTACCATTATGTGACAGCATGTGATGAGGACACTGGAGACATTATCCAGTCATGCAAAGCAGAACTCTGGAGGTTTGTTCGTGGGTATGGCCAGACTCTTTCTATAGCTACAAAACTGGCCTCTTAATAAGTCAGCAACACAGCCTTGAAGAGCATTACTTGCTTCATTTTGTTTTAAAACAAGTTTTTAGTCATCCAATACGGTGGTTCCTCAATGCTTTCTACAAATTAGGGTCACTTGTGAAGCTTTTTTATGCCCGATAATCAGACTGCATTCTAGACTAATTAAATTGCAATATCCAGGTAAGATCCAGATATGCACAGTTTTTAAAGCTTCACAGGTGATTCCCGTGTTCTCCCAAGTTGGCATCCAGGCCCCCTGTGACTCATAGGTCCTGCAGGGTGGGCATCATCAGCACATGTGGTAGAAATGCAGCACCTCAAGATTTACTGAAGAACCTGCCTTTCAGTAAGACTCCTTCTCTCTTCCCAGACAAGTCACTTGAGAAAGACTGATGTAGCCTAAGCCACAGCAAGCTCTATCCTCAAGCCCAACAGCAGTCCCCTCGCACCAATACTGCCCCACAGATATATCTGTATCTGTATCTTTGTATTTATATCTATTAATGAACATGGAAGTGAAATAAAATATGGAAGAGAGAAGCTATGTTACTCAGCCTCCAAAATGGACTGCTGGACTGCTCTGTTGGACTGCTCATTCTGGGAGGAGCCAGAGGAGAACTGCCACACCACGAAGACCTCAAGCAGCCCTGTGTAGAGACCTCTAAGAAAAGGATCCGAGGCTACCTACCATCAGTGAGCCCTTTTCCAATGATATTCCAGCCCCATCAATTGTTCACATGATAAAACCCCTACCAACATGTGACGTGACCCCATGAGAGTCCCCAAGACAAAATAACTCATCTCCTCTCAGAGAAACTGTGAGGGATAATAAATACATGTTGCTGTTTTAAGCCAGCAATTAGTGGCTAATACAGGAGCAATAAGGAAAAGAGTCAAGAATAACTCCAGCTTTCTATCTTTAATAATTTGATAGGCAGTGGTGCCAAGAAAGACAAAGGACAATAGTTACACTCATTATTCACAGCCATAACAAATTATTTTCCATATACTCATTAAAATTTATGTAGTCATTCAATTAATTGTATAGACTACCTACTATGAAATAGGCAATACAGAAAGCCCTGCCAACATAGCATTAAATATAATTTAGCCACTGCCCTCAAGTAACGTCTGGAGAGTTAAGAATCTAAAAATATTCTTTTGTTCAAAATTTTCTATATTCTCCATTTTTCAGAATTATTCTTACAGAAATAATCCTGGGGGGGAGCATAAACAGAAAGATATTTTCTTCAGTGGTGGTTACTAAAAATGAAGTCTCTGCCTACCAGGAACTTCCATGTGTCACTAATTTGCGAGTGAGAAATGACTTCAAATTGCTCTTAAGGCAATAAAAATTGACTACATTTCAGGTTTGTATGCTGTAACAATCTACATTTTCTTAAGTGGTAGGAAAGAAACAGAGACAATGCTTTAAAACTAAAAAATGTAGAAAAAATTATTTGTATGCTCTTACAACAATAGAAAATTATATACACTTTGAGCAAGGGCTTGTTAAAATACAGAAATAAATATGTACAGTTGACTTGTTAAGTAAGAGAGATTATAAATTTTTATGTCACTAAATTTCAGCTATTTCTTGTTTTGGAAAGGTAATGTCTACTGTTTAAGAAAGTTAAGGTGAGTAGTCACACTTGTATAAAATTTCAAACTGAAATATGTTAATTGTAGGATTAAAAATATATTAGGAGGGGGAAGGGAGGGAAAAAGAAATAAAAAGAATTAAGATGTTATGTATATGTACCAACTCCCCACAATGAATGTAATCATTATGTACTATAAACATGTACTAATAAAAGCTTAATTATTTTAAAATTAGAATTTTTTAAAATTTAAAGATTACATTCTAGGTATCTGGAAATTATATCTAGATGAGACCTTCTCACTAACCATCAATACTAAAAAAAATGAGGTAGTGCTGGACACCATCTATAAATCCAGCTGTGGGGGGATAAGACTGGAGGAGAGACAGGAGAGTATGCAATGGGGTTTCTAAGGTAAGACACAGAAAAATCATGAAGCTATTCCTTGTCCCATGTGAACACTCAACAAAAGTTAACCTCAGCAGAAGGGGATTTTAATAATCAAGTTGATAGGATACCAACTGGGGGGCTGGGGATTTAGCTCAGTGGTCCCACCGCCTGCCTCGCAAGTGCAAGGTCCTAAGTTCGATCCCCGGTACCAAACAAACAAAAAAAGGATATCAACTGGGGATACCACCACTCGGCCTCCTTCCCCAGGCTCCCTTGTCATTGTCCAATCAGCTCATGAGCAAAGTGGCCATGGCAGCACAAAGGGAGGCGAGGCATGAGCTCAGCAACATGGACTTCCACTCACCCAGGCTGAGCTGGCTATGGCCACTCCTGAGGGTTCTATCTGCCAGCAGAAGAGACCAACACTAAGCCCCTAGTTTGGCACCATTTCCCAGAGTAATACAGCCAGTGACCTGGCCACAAGTTAATTTAGACTAGTTTCATCATGAAAGGGGCAGCACTGTGTACATACTAGGGTTGACATACACTAAAGAAGACAGCAGAGAAAGGGCACATGATAGGCAGAGATTAATGTGGCCAAAAGCCCAGGAGGCCCAGGAATGCTGATGGCCACCAGAAGCTGGAAGAGGCAAGGAACAGATTCTCCTCTCAAGCCTCCAGGGAGCATGGCCCTGCTCACACCTGGATTTCAGGTCTCCAGGGGCAGTGGATTTAGCTCAGTGGCACCACACCTGCCTCATAAGCACAAAATCAAGGTCCTGAGTTCAATCCTCCTGTACCAAAAAAACAAAACAAATGAACAAACAACCAAGTTCTGGTCTCCAGAACTATGCAACAATAAATTTCTGTTGTTCAAAACCACCAAGCTGGTGGTGATTTCTTATGGTACCCCTAGCAAATTAATATGAAATTGTAAACTAATACAAAATCTATATTTATTTACTAAAGCTGCCATAGCAAATTATCATAAACTTTGTGACTAAAACCACAAAAATTTTATCTATTTTAGTTCTGAAGACTAGAAGTCCAAAATCAAGATGTCAGCAGGGCTGTGTATGCTCTGAAGGCTCAAGGAAAGGATCCCTGCTTGTCTCCTTCTGTTTCTGCTGTATCCACGTGTTTCTGGATCACATCACTCCAACCTCTGTCTTCACATCATTTTCTCCTCTGTGTGTCTATGTTTTCTCCTCTTCTGTTAACTTTCCCTCTCCCAATTAGCCCAAGGCAAATGTTATCGAAAAAGGCATGGCTTTTAAGATCTAGTTACTGATAAAGGAAATAGCTCTTAGTGACCCTGCTGTACAAAGAAACCCACACAACATGAAGTTACAGTGAAAGACCTAGATATGGCATCATCTTGGCTCTACTGACAACATGAACCACGTAACTTCCCTGAGGTGCAAGAAAAGCCCCAAAGACAAAGCTAAGAGGACACAGAGTTGCAAAAATTCACTTAAGATGGGTTTGTATTAAGAATGAAATTAGTGGGCTGGGTATTTAGCTCAGTGGGCTGGGGATTTAGCGCAGTGGTTCCGGCGCCTCCCTCGCAAGCAAGGTCGAGTTCGATCCCCAGTACCACCCCCCAAAAAATGAAATTACTAAAGTAATACCATTCATAATAGCTTCAAGAAAAATTAAATAGTTAGGAATTACTCTTACAAAGGAAGTGAAAGAACTCTAAGGAAGACTATTGAGCTCTGAAAAAGGATATGGAAGAGAATATCAGAAAATGGAAAAATATCCCCTATTCCTGGATGGGCAGAATCACTATTGTCAAAAAGGCCATATTTACAAAGCTGATATAGATTTAACAAAATCCCAATCAAATTACCAAGAGAATTCTTCACAGAACAAGGAAAAATAATACTAAAATGTACATGGAACCATAAGAGACCCAGAATTTGAAAAACAATATTAGGCAACAAGAGAAAGTAGGAGGGTTTGAAGTCCCAGATTTCAAGTTATATTGCAAAACTGCAATCATAAAAACAGCATGGTACTGGCACAAAAACAGACAAGGATGGAACAGAGAGAAGATAGAGAAACAACCCAGGCATATTTGGTTCTCTAATCTTTTTACAACAGGGCCAAAAACATACATTGGAGGAAAGATAGCCTCTTTAACAAATGGTGCTGGGAAAACTGGATATCCAGAGGTAGAAGACTGAATTTAGACCCATGTCTCACTGTATACTAAAATAAAGTCAAAATGGATCAAAGATATAAATGTTAAAAAATCAGCTGGATAATAAAATATGTAAAACTTGAAGACATATCCCGAAGCAAGGACTTCCTGAACAGAACCCCAATTGTGCAAGAAATAACATCAAGAATCAACACATGACATTCTATCAAGTTAAAAATCCTTTTACACAGCAAAGGAAACAAACTGAAGAAACAACCTACAAAATGGGGAAAAAATTTTGCCAGCTATTCTTCAGATAGTGGACTAATATCTAGAAAATAGAAAGAACACAAAAATATTAGACCTCCCAAAATAAAAGATTCAATCAAAAAAATGGACAACTGAAAGGAACAGACACTTCTCAAAAGAAGTATAAATGGCCAAAGAATATATAAAATATGTTCGATATCTTTGGCCATTAGAGAAACACAAATTAAAACAACACTAAGATTCCATCTTACTCCAGAAAGAATGGTTATCATCAAGAACTGAAATAATAACAAATGCTGGTGAGACTTCAGGGGACAAAAGAACCCTCTACATTGTTGGTGGGAATGAAAACGAGTACAACATCTATGAAAATCATTGTGAAGGTTCCTCAAAAAACTAAAAATAGAAATTCCATTTGACCCAGGAATTCCCCTTCTAGGTATCCTCCCAAAAGAGTTAAAGACATCATATTATGGGGATATATGCACACCCATGTTTACAACGGACAATTCCTAATAACTAAATCTTGGAAAAGCTCTATATGTTCTTCAACAGATGAATGAATAAAGAAAAGTGGTATGTATACATACTGGAGTACTACTCTGCCATAAAGAAGGATAAGTTTGAGTCATTGGTAAGAAAATAGACACACCTTGAGATGATAATATTAAGTGAAATAAATCAGACACACAAGGTTAAATACTACATGATTCTCTTATTTGAAAAACCCAATGAATAAAGAGTAAAATAAAAGACACATAATAGCAAAGAGGGAGATAGATCTTTTGCTAAAGGGAAGGGAACCAAGAGAAGCAGAGAGGGGAAAGGGAGGAAAGGGAAGTAAAAGAATTAAGATGTATTATGTACACTTACCAATTCCCCAAAATGAAGGTATTCATTATATACTGCAAACACGGACTAATAAACATTTTTTAATTAAACATGACACAAAAGATGCTATTGTCTTCCCCAAATCCCACACCTCCCTCCAAACTTGAAAATTATTTTTTACATATCAATTCTCCCTTAAAGTACATTCAACTTTCTGGAAAAATCCTAGAAATACTACCCTCTGTCAAAGTAGCAGATTGCTATCTTGTGAGGAAAAGATGGTCTACTTACATAACTGTTTGGTTTTTGTTTACAGCATTAAAGCAGGCAACGTTTGACGTTCATATCTGAGTGAAACCCAGATCCCAGGTGGGAGAGAGACAAGCTGTGGCATTCTGCGGGCCCCTCCCTGATCCTCCCAAACTGTGGCTCGGGGAAACCTCACCAAGCCCTGCAGAAGGGGCACTCACCCAGGGGGACTTTATTGTTGCTAAAGAACAGTCTTTCAGCTGACACTTGGAATGGGAGCAAGGCGGACCCTAGTCCACTAAACTTGGAGGACGCAGATAAACGTGCCAGGATCCACAGGTAGACACATGGACACTATTCCGTGGGCCCCTGCAGACACATGCCTCCTCCTGCACCCCACGGACAGTAGACAGACACAGCACGAACTTGCTCCTACTCAGCCTTGGGGAGGGGCAGATAGGAGGAAGCAGGGTGTGATTAGCACCATTTATCTCCTGCAGTTACTTAGGATCTCTGTCTAACCTGAGGCCAATGCTTCCCAGCAGCCTTCAGTTCTTCTTCGTATAGAACTGTTTTCCACCCACAGAGAGGCATGGCAAGCACTGAGGAATCAGCATGCCCCTCCACATGCCACAGACCAGTGTCTTGGCAAAGAGAAAACAGGACACAAAAGCTGTTTCCCCAGCACATCTAGTCTTTCACATCATGCACCACATGAAACTAATTTGTAAATGATTTTATTTCTGATGAGTCTTTTTGCACAATGTTAACAACTGCCTTTCTAAATTAGATTTAGTATGAGTTCGGCTTCTAATTAGCACAAATTAAAGTCCTAGAGAGGAGAGATATACAATTTAAACCCGGAGGCTAAAATTTCCGTGTAGATGCAGAGTTTCAAGTTTAAATGATTTTTCCCCGCTAACATAACACTAATGAAAGCAGGATTATTTTCACGTGTGAACCCTCTTAAGAGCCCTCCTTTTATGAGTCTCTTTTGGCTTTAAATATGTCATTTTTTTCAAAAGAAAGAAAGAAAAGGTAAGGATGACAAATTCCTCAGTATCCTCTGTTCACTGGGTCATAACCCTGTAATAGAATCATATGCCTGTAATGGGATCATATCCCAGAGGGAACTGGAGAAAGCAAAGAGAGCAATAAACAGAAACTTTCTTGATGGTTCCCAGAGTGTTTTACGGGACCACACAGACACCAGCACGTCCACCTCCAAAGTACTGTGAAGAGTCATAAACACAGAGAAGCCTATTTCCTGCACTCTCATTGTAAAGTACACACACACACACACACACACACACACACACACACGCACGCACACATGTACGCACGTGCACACCACTCTTGGACCAAAGCTGAGCTCCTGTGGATCGCAGGCTTCAGTCTTTCAGTTCCAGCTGTCAGAGAGCAGTGCCAGACCTCAAGCAGCACTGCTCATGAGTGAGCAGGAGACAACTAAGTGGAATTTTGAGAAGTAACAAATTCAAGGCAAAGTATGGACGTGGTTTCCAGACATCATGGCACTTCTTCATTTGCCCATTCCATTGCAGATTCTCTAACTGTGCCATCTGTGCTTTCTTACATGGAGACCAGATGTGAACAACAGGGCTCATCCTTGGCTTCCTGTATCCCTGGAAGTCTTTACCCACACTCAGCTGGAGGGAGGCCTGAGAGCGCATCTGGACCAAACCAGCATGGATTTCTCATCTGACTCCTCATATCTGAGCAAGTGTGGAAACTCACAGGCATCTACGAGTCTGGCCCAAGTTTTGTTCCTCAATTAGTCTGCTCAATCTGGAGATTTCACTGAGATCAGGAAATCTAATTTTCATTGGCTGCAAAATGAGATAAAAATTGGATGTGCTGTCCCTCCCAGTAGCCAGGTAATTCAATGCTTGGGAAATGCTCTGGAATCTTTACCTTATAAGGCCTGACTCAGTAAAACAAGAAAGGGCCCCGCTCGTTGCTATTTTATGAGTAATCACACCACTTGAACACTGGGACCAGAACTCCAAATGCACACTGTGTCTGCCTGGGTCAAGAAAGCAGAGCCGAGTGCCCTGAAAACACCTAATGTCTAACAGAAAAGGACAGAAAACACGACTTTGCTATCTACCGTCAATGTGACTCTGGGCAAGATCATGAATCCTACTTTATCTTGTTGTGTTATCTAAAAGATCACATGATGCAGGGTGAAAGGAAGTAACAAAGCCCTGCTGCAGTTCAGCACCCAACACCTGACACTCTCAGTGAACTTCATTTGCCTTCTCTGCCAGTGTCCTTTCTGCGTAAGAATTGAATGAATTGCTGTTGTCATTATTTCACTAACTTGAAATGTTTTCCTAACTATAAAATACACGCCCATGTTCTATTTCTGAACATTTAAGAAGTATGCATAAGCAAGAAAAAGATAAAAGTCACCTGTAATTCTACCATTTAAAAATGATCGCCATTAACATTTCTGTTATAGCCTTCGTCTACGTGCCTTGGTCTTTACCTCTGTTTATTTCATATATTTGCGTATTTTTACAAAAGGGGCTGTTGTGTAGCCTATATTGTTCCCTTCCTTAATCCTTTCTTTCTATGTCACAACATTATTTTAACGGCTGTATAATATTTGATTATTTCAGTGTACTATCATTGATTGGCCAACACGTGTTCTTTTACCTCAAATTTTATACGTAAAACCAAAAAATGTTTGAGGAATAAGCCCATATGCTGGTAAATATTGAACATGATATAGTTTGCCAATAATTAAGGAGCAAAGTATTTATACATGTTTGCATAACTACAGTGTCTTTCCTATTTAATCACCAAACTTGCTCACTAGGAGGCTCCCGAAGTCCATGGTAGGGAGCAAAAGGCCCATATCTCAGCCCTGTCCTCACCTGGATCTTCTCTTCTCATCCCATCTACACCTCTGACTGGCATGGTCCACTTGCAGGTACCAGGCTGGCCTGCTCACCTACCTGTGCCATCGAGCTCCCTGCACAAAACTGCCCTTGCAAGACAGATTCCTGCCTAGAATAGTCAGCTTGGCACTGCTTATATTTTCGGCTCTCATTCCATCCAACTCAGCACAAGTTCTACTCATGGTCAGAGACACAGATCTTTAGGGGATATTTAGTCTCCTCAGTTGGTTCTACGCAGTCTGCAAATGTTTGTGACACTTGGGACTCTGTTCTACCCTTTTCTTAAATATATCCAGGGAAGAAGACATAGTTTTGCTGGGAGTGGGGGAGGCGGGTGAGTCCCATGTATACACATATGCTACCTGATAAGCTAGATAAATGCCACAGTCATATGTAGACAGAAATCATACGTATCTATGAGAAAATATTTAGGAATGTATATATGTGTATCCAAAACAAAGCAAAAAAATCAGTATCTTTAGCACCTTCACAGGTAGAACATGTATCTAGGTAGAACATGTATATAAAGTTTCTAAAGCTCAGATCTCAGGATGAGGATCAAAGACAGAGCTGGGCTCTATCCCAAGTACTCCAAAAACAATATTTAGAGGTACAAGTTTTCTCTAAGTAGTGGTGAGTAGTGGTCACAGTCAATTAAAATACATTTACATGAATTTTTAAAGAAGACCCATCAGACCTGTTTCTGTCCAGTTGGGAAATAACTGCCCACTCTCGAAGTGCCCCTACCCTATAGTTACAGTGAACCAAAGACCGCTGGCAATCAGATTTACAACTCAACAAGATTAAACCATTGACCATTATTTATGATAGCCAAGCTGAGTCTTCCACATTTGCATCTGTCACTTTACATTTGAGAGATCCTGTCCAAAAAAAGATTACGCCTCTTAACCAAACATTCAGCAGGGCTGCAGGAACAGGCCCCCTGACAAACATCCTGACAAAATGCTTGAAAGTGTCTCGAGCTCCCGCAGCTGTGCATTTTCAGACCACTCAGCAGATTAGCATGGAGTCTCTTAGCCTCTGCTCAGCCTGTGCCTCTCCATAATCTCTCACATGGCCCAGTCCATTAAGTTTGAAAATCCTCATGAAATGAGCAGATTAAGATCTGGCTTTAGGAAGGGGCAGCGGAGCAGGCGAGGGGGAGGAGTCTGCTCTTGGCACAGCCTGAGCTTTGGAAAGGGTCAAGACACAAAACTGTGCCATCGACTCAGCATGTGCTGCAAGAGACAATGCACAGACCAAGCCACAGAAGTCCTTCTTGCGGAGTTGAAGTCTGTGTGAGAGCAGCTGCTGCCACCTCAAGTGCCATGCCAGGGTGGGCGTGCGTGTGTGCACGTGAGCACCGGGTGGAGAGGCTGGGGGAGGCAGGGACCACGCCTTTGGCCTTCCGCAGTTGACAACCCAGGCTTCACCAGCAGCATGGAGAAACATACCACAACAATTGTGATCAGCACATCAACAGGCACCTTCTGGTTAGAAGAGCCACTGCCACTAAAAGCGTATATACAAGGCCTTCTTTTACTTTAAATCAGAGTACAATCTTTGGTAATAATTGTGTCATGAATATATAAAAATAATTCTTAATAATCTAATACTATGTTTATTCACCGCCCCCCCCGACAACCTTGGGAGAGGTATGTGGGGGATCATCCTGTTTCTCCTCTTCTTTTTTCTTCCTCTCCTTCCTCTCTCCCCTCCCCTCCCCCTCCTCCTCTTCTTGAGATGAAGTCTCTTTGCGTTGCCCAGGCTGGCCTCAAACTCACAGGCTCACTCCATCCTCCCATCAAAGTCTCCCAAGCAGCCCCAGCACTCAGCTACCTCATCACTTTTTACTGATGTGCTTTCCTTAAGCAATATACATATATAGATACACATATACACATATACTTGCACAATTATTTTAATCAAGAGAAGCATATGCAATAGAAAGAAAAGGATCTTCCTTCCTGCCATCTCACACACACACACACACACACACAGATATACCCACTGCTGGCTGCTTAGTCCCAACTTCTGTCTGTATATTCTATACACAAAAGGGAGATCATCCTCCACGTAATACTCCACCAATTGCTTTCTTTGTTTAGCCATCATTCACATTTTTCCTTTGTTCATAGATGTCTAGAGTATTCATTGTGTGGTTGTGCCATAAATTATGTACCTGTTCTCCACTATTGAACACAGAGATTGTTTCTGAATTTCCCTTAGCAAAATGCTGCAGTGAATATTCTAGTGCCTACAGGTAGAGGACAGTTTCTTAAAAGTTTCCTGGTTTATTGGACGAGTACTTTACTGATTTAGGTACATACCACTAAGTTGCCTGATCTTAACTTCCATCAACACACTAATCCTGGGTATTTCTTTTTTTTTTTCCTTTTCAAAAAACTAAACCATGCCATGGACTGAACCAGGCATGGTGGTGCACACACTTATAATCCCAGCATTCTGGCAGGCTGAGGCAAAAGGATCTCAAATTCAAGCCCAGCCTGGGCAACTCAGTGTCTTAGTAAGATGCTGATTCAAAATAATTTTTTTTGGTACCAGGGATCAAACTCACTACCTTCCACTTGCAAGGCAGGCAGCAGCACCACTGAGCTAAATCCCTGGCCCAAAATAAAAATTTTTTTTAACGGGGCTGGTAATGTAACTCAATGCAAAGGCTCTGAGTTCAATCCCTAGTAATGCAAAAAGAAAAGTGATAGACTGTTTTTATTATATTTATCTGGTTATTGAGGTTAATCATCTTCCCATGTATTTTCTAACAATGTTTGTATTGAATCGTTTGCACTTTCTTATTCATTTAGAAGAATGTTTTATATATTAAACATTTATTGTACAATCCTTCTCCCAGTATTTTGTGAAGTCTTTTGTCAAAAAAAAAAAACTCTAGTCCTCTGGTTTCAGAGTTTTTCTCTTTCTTTTAGAGATCCTTAAATGTAAAGCTAGATATCCCTAGCTGAAAACTAGAACTCTTATTAAAAGAGAACAATAGAAAGGCAATAATTAAACATTATATTTGCATAAAATGCTTCTTAGTACACACTTGAAAAGGAATGTAAAGTCAGAAACTTCCGTAACTTTAGGCCAAAAAAAAGAACTTCTTTGGGAGTTAAATGTTTCTGAAAATCTTCTCTTCATATAAATACAGAGATCATCCCAAAAGTTGATGTCACCAAAAATGTAAGAGATGAGAGATATTTAACAACTCAGCGAATGTGGATATTCATTTTAACAAGTCTTGCGTATACTGTATTCTAGATATCTTCTTTTTGATAACAAAATCAAATCAGATGAAAGAGTCTAAAAATTCCCTCTTTAGCTGTACAAGTATAAGCAGTAAAAATACACTGGCCAAATCTTGAATGTATTCAAATTAGCTCTCAAGCTGATGCATGCCATTGAGTTCTCTACCTTCAATTTTAAATTCCCTGGGCAAATTAGATCTGTATTTCCCTGCCTATTATTCTAAAACAATCTTGTTAAAATTCTATTACAATGCTTGTTCGTGTTACTGTTGTCTAAGAGAAGAGGGCATTGAATCCAAAAATGAGAGCTAAGATTGATTAATTTAATACATATGCTCGGGCTTCTCCAAAAGTAGGTTCCAACTTCTAGTCCTCAAGTCTATACAGAAACTAGCAAACCTCTAGCATTCACAAAGAACCCAAGCAGAGCAGATGTTTTATAAAAAATTCCTTGGGCAAGTTTCACACATAATGTTGCTGATGTGTGTCTGCCTTTTCAATAAACATCACTATATTTTATCACAAGATTTAATAAAGCAGCTTAGTTAAAAATGCCATCTGGGTCTCTGGACACATTAAACAAAGCTTAAAATAACCATCCTAGCAACTGGGAGGGCCCAGCTGTTCTCAAAACCTCTCCCACTCTTTTGACCATTCCATAAAAAAGTGAATGAAGGCTAGCAGCTAAAAGTATCAAAAGTACTCTGACTCACACAGGAAGATAAAGGTAGCTGAGGGTTCCCTAAAGTCTGCTGTGGCTCATGTGGTAGATTTCTTAGCTCCAAAGTCAGGGATAAGGACTCAGAAAGAGAAGCAAGGTAAAGTTATGGAAGGCTCTTTAGGGTTTTCCAATATATCAGGAACCATCCTCCCTGAAGTCTGGAATATAATAGATCATTGCATTTACCTTCTCTGTAGTGGACCCAAGATGAAAATACCTGCACAGAGAAATCATCATCCTGCTCTTTCCCTCTTCTATAGACAGGATCTTGAGCCACCCAACTCCAGAGTTCCAGATCCACTGCAGGAAAAAGCCTTGGGTATTGAAGCACAAGTTTCCCTCTCTTGCTCCCTTCTCTGCCCTCCCAGTTTCCCACCCACTACCACGCTTTACTTTGCTCCCCTTTGGAATCTGTGTTCCTTGTCTTTGGGACCACACCAAGATTTGTCCCACAGATAATTCTACTAACTGTCAGACCAAGAGTATTCTCATTCTTTATAGCAACCAGCTTTTCATGGCCAAATTTGAATCAAAAACAACCTGTGCAAGCATCTGCCTGAAAGATACTCTCAAGTCCCCCGCTGACCCAACCTTCCACATACCCCTGCATTTCAGCTTGTTCCTCTAAAAGATTTCACTGACATTGAAAAGCTCTTCAAGTTTGTACACTCTGATCATCACTGCTGATTAACACGAGGCCAGGACATAACACTGCTCAAACAGATTTTTTCTTGGCTAAAACATGCAGCAGAGCTATAAGCTGTTGGCCAAGGGGACCGCTACAGCCTTTACTCAATATATATAGTCAAATTACATTTATTTGAAATATATTCAGTTGATTCTAACAATTCCCTTTTAAATTTATTAGTGTTAGACATATTATTACAAAGTGTATTCATATGCAATGCTTCATTTGATTCTTAGGATAATTTAGTGATTCTGCCATACACAACCTATAGGTGAAGAAACCACTCAAGAGGTTAAAGCATCTGCCCTGCAACTTATGTGGCAGAGCCAAAAAAACCAGAGGGACAGCCTTCTGGCTGTGGGTACAGGGCTTTTTCTACCATACTTCATTATCTCTAAGGCTATAATATTAAGAAATCTGGTTTAGACTTGCCTAAAGTGTACAGTATTTGATGATCTACCTTCATTTAGCCCATGGTTGTTTTAGGGTATAACAGTCCAACTCTATTTTTTAAAACAACAGAAGTAAATTTTAAACACTAAATTATAAAGTTGTGCTGTCCAGTAGAGTAGCGACTAAACTCTCACGGCTATTTAAAGTTCTACCTTATTTAAGTAAAACAAAATCAAAATCCAGATCTTCAGTCATACTAGCTATATTTCAAGTGTTCAACAGTCACCTGTGGTTAGAGCTGAGGACAGAGCAAACTATAGAACATTTCCACCACCAGAGAAAGTACTATCGGACAATAATGTTACAGAACATTGTCTCCAGGGAAAGGAGACTTTAGAAAAAGTCAGAAACAATTTGAGGCAGACACAATGCTGCCATCTTCCCAATAGTAAAGGCAGTTTAGCTAACCAAGATTTAAACAGAAGAGATTGCTCTTAGTTGGAGGTAGACTCAACCAGGATGGGTTAAGGACATTTTTGTAGCCATTATGTTCCATCTAGCTCTTAACCTCCTTTAGATCTAAACCACTGAAAAGGGTCTGAGGCAGATGGAAATAAAAACAGGATCAAAAACCAACTGGACCGCCGCATGGTGGCACATGCCTGTAATACCAGCCCTCTGGAAGGCTGGGGCAGGAGAGCCCAAGTGTGAACCCTGCCTGGGCAATTTAGCAAGGCCTTCGCTCAAAGTTAAAAAACAAATTTAATTGCTGAAGCTGTCAGCTCACTGTGAAGGCACTGAGTTCAATTCCTAGTACTGCAAAAATAAATAAATTTTTTTAAAATTAGTTACAAACTAAGCTTGCTCAAATTCATTGAAATGAATTTTTGTACATTTGTAGTTATTTTGATTTCATTCTATATAACATATTTTTCTGGAGGAGGGGACATTCTACAGAAAAACTGACATGGTTCTTCACCAAATCCATTGATAGATGTATCTATATACAGGTACATAAACTGTAATATATATACCTTTGAAGGTGAATTAAAGTAATTCTGGGAAATTTTTAGATAAAGTCACGTAACACAAAAACTACAAAAACAAGTACAAAGCATCTTCTCACTCACCAATCCAGTGATATATTGAAAATGAACACATAAAAATCCAAGCAGCCATAGTGATATTCAAAAAATGAAAGTGAAACAAAACAAAACTTGCTTGTCATAAAATTCATTTGTGGACACCACATTCTTACTCCAAAAATTGGCAATTAAAGAGAGAGAAAGAGAATGAGAAACAGAGAAATAGTCTGATTTTCCAGGAAGAATTATGTAGGAAAACCAAATAGTCCTGTTGTATGTAAAATATCTAGTTTATAAAAAATGCCAGCTAATAGAATTCCATTTTGAAATGCCTAATAACATAACTCAAGAAATAATCATTAATGACTGCTAAAACAATTGGATAAAAGATTGATAAGGAACTGAATGTGCACATGGTATAAAGTTCACCCCACAGGCTGGATGTACTCAAGCGGAAAAATAATGGCGGATACAGGCAGTAACTACAATAACACTGCAACAATCTCAGCATCCAACGCTGGCACAACCAGAGATTGTGTTTCCTAATAAGATGCAACCCAAATGCACACTACCATAAAATACTGTCTTTAAGAAAAATGTTAAACTTTAATCTAATTAAAATTTACAATGGGTCTGAACGCTATCCCTCCTCCCCCAAGACATATGTTGAAATCCTAAATCCCAAAGTGACAGTACTAGGAGGTAAGGTTTTTAGGGGGATAATATAGTTCTGAGGACAGAATTCTCATGGTTGGGATTAGGGCCTTGTGAAAGAGATTTCAGAGAGCTAGCTAGTCCCTTCTGCTATGTGAGGAACAGCATGAAGGCTCCATTCATTGAGCCAGTAGGTGGACTCTCATCAAAAAACAAAGCCGCTGGCACCTTAACCTTGGACTTCTCAGCCTCTAGAACTGTATGAAATAAAATTTTTGTTATTTATAAAGTACCCAGTTCTTCATATTTGTTTATAGTGATCTACACTGACTAAGAAGACAAGTCTTTAGAGCTAATTTTCAGTTAACCAAAAGCAACAATAAAAACAGGATAGAGTAAAAAGTTACACAGCATCATAAAAGAGCCATCTGAAAGTTCTAGAGGAGGTTACATCCTACAGGACAGCGGACTAGTTCTTCAACAAATCAATGTCAATAAACAAATAATGAGGTACTTTCTAGATTTTAAAAAAAGTTGAGATAAATAACCAAATGCAGTGTGTGTTCCTTGATTTGTAGAAACTAGTTTGGACAGTCTATAAAACATGTTTTCAAATAATTCAGTATATCGGAATGTGGACTGGGTAATAAATGATATGAGGAAATCATTTTTTAATTTGTTTTAGATAACAACACTATAACTATGTAGAAAAATACTCTTTAGAGAATATTTTTAGAGCTCCATATTGAAGAATTGAGGGGTAAATGTTATTTCTTTAATATGCTTCAAAATACTTAAGCCAAAAAGAATGACACAAATATTGCAGATATTTACAATCTAGGTTATAGACCTATGGACATCATTAATCTTATCTCTAGACTTCTCTGAAAGTTTGAAAATTTCACAAATTAATATAATAAAAAGGTAATAATCACACATAATATAATAAAGTTTAAAAATCCCAATGTATAGATACATACTTGAAATATGTCTATTTCAAACTTTGAGATAGTAAAACATAATATATTTTATCATTTAAAAATGTCATACTTTTGTTCTCTAGCAATTAAAATTAGGAAAGACCAAGTATTGTTTTTCATAGAAAATTTCTTTGTAAAATTAACTTTTTTATTCCAAATGAAGATTTTTTTCAGGTCGAATGCTGCCCATTCAGACATATTTGCCAATTCAAAGAGAATAAACTCTAGTTTTCCTTATTTTCTTAGTCTGGTTATGAATAATATTCAATATGAAATAAAAAAGGCTAAAGCATTTGGAATCAGGTTCATTAGTCTTAAACCCACTGCACTGTTCAATTTATATGTGCTAATAATTATAATAAAAAGAGAAAGAAAGAGAGAGAGAAAGGTTCCTCATGCCCAAGTCTCACTCAGCAGGTCAAGTAAGAAGACAAGTACATTCCCATCATTGTGTGTGTGTGTGTGTGTGTGTGTGTGTGTGTAAAACATTTAATCATCCACTCAAGCAGCACAGGAAATACAGGACCAGGTGCGAAAGGTGATGTTGACTGATCCAAGTTACAGACACAAAACTCAGGGTAAGTTAAGATTTCAGGCCACAGAAAGGGTGAGTCTCAAGTGATCTGAAAGAGAAAGGCATTGGTTTGGTCCCAAACTCAAAGAAATCACTCTGAGGCCGAGGCACATGCTGTATACAGGGAACCCCAAGATCCCCATGGCTGTCCTTCGGGTTAAAGATGACTCCAGCTATCCAGAAGGTTTGGTCACCTGGCAGCAACTAGAGGCCACTAGAGATTCTACAGAGTAACTGTGTTCAAGTGATAGCTCGAGCCAAAGGGGTTCCTCAAACAATCTGGAATCAGTCCTCCATGATGGAGTGTAAAGATGGTAGCCAAAGGTGAACAATGGAGAGACTGGGGAGATGCTGGTCCAAGCACACAGAACTTCACTAAGGGGAATATGTTTGACAGATCTATTGTACATCAAGACTACAGTTACTATATTACATACTTGAAAGGGGCTAAGACAGTAGACTTCAGGTTCTCATCACAAAAAAAAAATATGTGAAATAATGCCTGTTAAGTGGCTCAGTTTAGCCATTTCACAATGTATACAGACATCAACGCATCACATATGCCATAAATATATACAATTCTTACTTGTCAAAAAAATAAAGAACTCATTTTGAAAAAACAAGAGATGGAGGGAGGGGGAGGCAGGGGAGGAGAAGGGGAAGTCAAAAGAATTAAGATGGGTTATGTACATGTACCAACTCCCCATGATGAATATAATCATTATATACTGCAACATGCCCTAATAAAAATTAAAAATAAATTTAAATAAAAAAGAAAGAAATCTTGGTGACAGGTAAGGACATGGGGTAGAGTGAGCTTAAGGTTATAAGCCTTGGTGAGACTATGAGAAGACAGCAGCTGTCAGGCACAAAGAGAAACTGAGTTGAGCCAAAGGGTTCTTGTTTTTTTTTTTTTTGGCTAACAGGGATCGAACTCGGGTCCTTGCGCTTGCACAGCAGGCAGCGAAACCACTGAGCTAAATCCCCAGCCCCTCGCCAAAGGGTTCTTGTGCAGATCATGAGTCTGAACAACCAATCCAAAAAAATCACTGGTCTAGCGAGTGGGAATAGGGACACAGACCTGGAGACAGAAAGGCACAAATGAACGCCAGAGCTCCTGGGTGGCTGGGGGTGGCTAGAGAGAGACCTATGGGGAGTCCCATAAATTTCTGATCATGCAAGGCCAATTTTGCCGATAATTCTCCAGTCCTTCTCGATCATATTTCTCCTGACGCCAACCTTCTAACTATTCACTTGGGCACAAGCTCCCAAGAAGGAGAACAAAATGAGGAAAATACTGGTCAAAATTGGCAGCTTGAAATTCTGAAATGAGTCCATCATGCCCTTCATCCACACTTACCCTTCTTAGAAGTAGCACTTTCAGATTATTTAAAAGTGGGTGAATTTTAATTATTCTTTCTGTCCCTCATAAGAACTACTAGGTTAAAACTGAGTCTAAGTATATACTACTATACATAAACTCCATCTTTAAAGTTAAGAACTGTATTTATCAGAGAAGATCCATTGAAGAGGCTGAAGAGACCCTATGGTAAAGTGAGCCAAGAAATAATAAAGCATTGTAACAATTTGCCTATGCAGAACAACAATTATAGTTTTTAAAATATCCTGACCTACAATAAATATTGAACAGGCTATTTTTCTCTCACTGGCTAGAAAAACTGACCCAGGGAGGAGTATGCACACTATCACAACCATCCCAAAAGTTCATTATTTTCCATCATTTTAAAGAAATAGCTTTGTCAGACATGAGCAAAAGACCATTTGGCAACCTCTCTCCAACTCCCAGATTCCAGCCACTTTCATCCATCCCAGGTGAGGAGCCAGAGACAAACACAAGTCACCAATCTGTAGCATCATTGCCTGCTTGAGTTGAAAATCACCACTGCACCACCTACCACAACATCACTGATTTCGTTTCTCCCAATTGCTTTTGTTTTTTCAAAAAAAAATATGTTTTCCCACTTGAAACACTGAGAAGGAAAAATTATAGTAGCCAAACATAAAGCACAAACAACCCTAAAGATAGAAGGAAGAGGAGAAGGAACGAGAACATAGAAAGGAGATTAGAAGGGAGGGAGAGAATCCAAATGACAGGTAATTGTTTAGTTTCACGTTTACTTCACACTAATTTAGACTTCTACCAGAGATTTCCCTCAACGAAAAGTTCCGTAAGTTGGCTCTGGTTGCACTGACAGGGCTGACATTACTTTTCTTTTCTTTTTTTTTTTTTTTTCTGGTGCCAGGTATGGAACTTGGGTCCCTGCGCTTGCGAGGCAGGCAGCAGAACCACTGAGCTAAATCCCCAGCCCATGACATTACTTTTTTAAAGTGTTTCCCACAGATTAATTCAGAGGCCCCTGAAGTTCAGTAGTCATCCCTGAGATGTTGTTGGATTGCGGAAGGGAAATAGGGATTTGGGGGTACACCCAGAGGTGCTTCCAGCCGTAGGGTGTAAAGGAAAGGGCAGAAGGAGGAACACTCAAGGCCAGAGAATTTAGACTGCAAAGGGTTGTGAGAGAAAGGAGATAAAATGAAGATAAAAACTGAAAAGATAAAAAGATATGAACTGTCAAATGCCAAAATCATCTTGGACAGAAGAACTGCATTAAGAAAGCCACTGCAAATCTAATTTCAGACTATTAAAGGTGTGTTTCCTGGGAACTGAGAGGCCAGGCAGTGCAACATAAAATCGATCCCTCCCACCCCAATCAAAGTGATCATTAAATAACCACTGGTTAAAGAACCAATGATCTAAAAGACTCCTGGGCTCCACCCTTGACAAATATGTCACTGTTGAACACTGGGGGCGGGGGGTGGGGTGTAGACAATACTACGTTAAATTTATCAGAGTCGAGATTCAGGGGGCTAGAGGATGAGTCAAAATGAACACGAGGAAACTACGTTGGGAGTCTGAAGAAGTCTGCGTCAGTAGGACGCAGACAAGGGACAAGTGGACAAGGCGAGGGCAGAATTTAAAGTTTAGCGCTGAGATAGAATGAAAAAGGGAACCTCGAAAAGAAAAACGAGCAGGTGAGGGGCGCAGGCAGTGAGGAGGTGACACCGCAGGCTCAGGACGCCCTCGGGCTCGCAGAGCGAGATCCTTCCTGGAGGTTTCTCGGGGTGTAGGGAGCTGACGGAAGTCCGAGGCCGGGGTCCCCGGGAGGCTGGGGAAGAGCGCGCGGAGCGACGGGGGTGGGGACCCGGGTCACTCACCCCGTTGGCCGCGGCCATCTGCACCACGATCTCCGTGGCCGTCCTACTGAAGTACCTGCCGTCGCTGCCCACCACCATGGTGCAGCCCTGGCGGTCGCGCAGGTCGATGGAAGACAGCACGCTCTGGATGAAGTTGGGCAGGTAGTTGCGCTGGCCCTCGAAGAGTCCGGTGGGCCGCCGCAGCCCCCCGCCCCCGGCCGGCCGCTGGTCCTCGTAGGGCGCCGTGGGCACCGTCAGCACCGGGATAGGGCTCCCCTCCATGGCGCCTCCTGGCCGGTCCTGCCGCGGCTCGGCAGCCGCAGGGAATCCGGGAATCTGCAGCCCGCTGCCCCACCGGGCTGGCCACACGCCCGGCTCCGCCTCGCGCCCCGACCCCTCCCCGGCCGACGGCGCCCCGCGCCCTGCGCCCCGCCTCCCCGGGGGCCCCCAGAAGCAGGGCCGCCTCCTTCTGCTAAAGTTTTCTCCCGCCCAATTTCTCCACAGCCAGATCGCCGAACAGTCCTCAGTTTCCGTCCCCAGCTGGTCTCACTTTCGGAGTATCCCAAAGGCCCGGGTCTCGGGCCAGCTTCCCCGCCCCCGTGACGCCTCCTCCTGCGCCTGGCCTCGGAACAGCCTGGGCGAGCAAAGAGCGGGGAGTGGAGGTTTGGAGACCTCTCCCGCGACTTTGCGCCCTTGCTGCCTCCCGCAGCCTTCTCTCTGGGTCTCCCTGCGAGTCAGGAGAGCACACTCGCAAGTTTCTCCCTGCAACAAGAGTGCCCTCCTTGGAACAACTTGAGAGGGGACTGAAGCCTTTTGCCATCAGCTAACAGGCCCAGCCAAAAATAACCCTGGAAAGGCGAGCTGAGAATTGTTATCTTCTGCCAGCGGTAAAATTGGAGGCTGGGCGCTGAGTGTGCGTGTGTGTGTACACCCACCACGACCATTTGTTGCAGGGAATCACACACTGTCAGGCCCTCCAATCCCCAGGACCCACCCCAACCATCCACTTTCCCAGACTCTTGAGAGGTTAGAACACTTTGCAATGTGAAAACTTGTTTGTTTGTTGTGGGGGTTTCAAAAGCAGAAACACAGGCACACAATTTTTTACTCTTCTTGACCTCACCCCCTCTGCCCAACTCCTCCTTAGAAACAGGCTCGCCTCACACTGTATCTGTTGAACCCTTCTCTGGATTAATCGTTGTCATTAGGAAGAGGCTAAACCTCTTTTAATGCCCTGCCAAGAATGCATGAACAAAACCAAATTAAACAAGAACTAGGTCCCAGGTGCTATGCTATGCTGGTACTATGCCAAGTCCTTCTGCATGCATCCTCCCATCCTGCGGATGGCAATTTTCTACCTTCTTCCCATAAAGCTCACCTAAAATATAAAACCAAAGAGAAAGTATAAGTGAAAAGAGAAGGGGTTAAAAATAAAACCCAAGGAGGGAAGAAACTTTTTTTTGCTTGTATCTATCATCCATGGGACATTTTTGTACCAAGGCCACTGTCCTGAAGAGCTGCTGCTCTCACTGCCCTCGTCCTGGGAGCACAGATGACTTGCTGCAGGATCATAAAACATTTGGTCATAGTACGATAACTGTGAATAATAACTTGATTGCTATCATGACTTTGCAATGTTTTTTCTTTAAATGGTGAAAAGAATGAAAAGTACGAACAGTGTTCATACCGGCCACATTTCACAGATGAAGAGAAGATTTATGCGATGTCAAGAAAGTAGCCAAGATAGCACTTTCAGTCAGTCCAAATTCTTATGTGGCCTCTCCTCTTTTTATGCATATAATTGAAATATGATAAAGAAAACATTGAAGGTATCGAAGGCAACCTGCCAGGACTTTTTAGCCACTCTCTAAAAGAGAAAAGAATGTTTTCTTTTGGGGACTGCTAAAAGGGTACAAAGTTTGTTAGACAGGAGGAATATAATTTTTGAGATCTATTGTACAACATAATGACTATAATATTTCAAAATTGCTAAGTCAGTAATTTCAAGTATTCTCATCACAAAAAGGGTGTGTATTTAAGGTAATGGATATGTTAATTAGCTTGACTTAACCATTCTACATTGTAGGTGTATATCATAACATCACACCGTACATCATAAATATATAGAATTATAATTTGTCAATTGCAATTTTTAAAATATTTTGGGGAGTTATTTGTTTTCCTCTACTCTTTCCTAGAGTAAAGTTCCTAATTTATACTAGTGTGCCTGAGAGCATCTCGGCCTATCACCAAATACACTGAACTTTGGTCTGGCCACATCCCTATGGTACAGGGATTTTGTTGGGTTTTTTTTTTTTTTCGGTGGAGGGGGGTGTATAAAACTCGGGTCCTTTTGCTTGCGAGGCAGGTGGTGCAGGGATTTTAAGATCACTTTCTAATGACATTTTATTTTGCAAAGAAGACATTGTCATTCCCAAAATAATAAGTCCTTTGCTCCAGTAAAGACAAAGACATAATTCCCAAGCCTCAGAGATTACCAGAAGCCCTCCAGGATTCCACCTCTTGACTCATCACACTTCCCTGTCTCTCAACATCACCATTATTCTTTCCTACCATATCCCAGTTTCTGCCACAGTCCTGGAAACAAGGCATCCATCAAGCCGTGAACACCTCAGACTAGATTTTACTGTCTTACCATCCAGCAGGAAATCTTCCCTTGGGACTCATTCTGAAATCCCCAAAGACTCTGATATGTCCAACCAGATAGCCAGACCTCAAGGTGAAAAGATAGTTTCCTCAAAGGGGACACTGTTCCCCAAAGGAAGGAGAGATGGGCGACCAAATAGTAATTTTCCACCACAAATGTGAAATTTTCTCATCAAGTCTTTTGAAAACTATCTTTCCTCTGAACTCATAGCACTCTGCTATTCACTCTGGGCATGTTCATATCATAGATGTTTTATTCTCCTCTACCTTATGTGACTTTGGAATAATTCCATAACCTTTCCTAATCTCAGTGTCCTCAATGTGGAACAGAAATTATTATAATCCCTTTCCATAAATTGTTGAGAAGATTCAAGTACTTAGTACAATGCCTACCAAATAGGCATTCAATTAATGTGAGTTGTTCATATTATTGTCATCGACTATATATTTATCATTAACATTAATTCCCTGTGTAGCAAGAATTACAGTTTATATCTCTGTAGACCACCGTAGCACCTAAAGGTTCTTTGGACACAGGTGATATTTGACAAAAACTGGTTAAATGTATGTGTGGGTTTTGATGTGAACACTCAAAATATATGGAATAAATTGCCCTAAAAATGTACAAAAAGATTTTCTAGCTAAGAAATCTTTTCAAAGCTGCCTCCAAATTTGATAAAATCCAATGAATTTGTCACAATGATGGAGAAAGGAAACCCAGAAGGCCTCCCAGCAAATGCCTTACCCATAGTTCCTCTACGGCAAAATGAGAAGGCTGAATTACATCCGAATCGCTTCCGAACCGAACCCTGGTGCCTCCCAAAGGCTGCACAAAGCCCGAGGGTCATGGCCAAGTTACTTTGCGGGGCGGGGCGGGCGGTGGGTGGGGGGTGGGGGATGTGTACTGGGATCGAATTCGGAAACTCCAGTACCTTGCGCGGCACGGGGCGGAACCAATGAGCTAAATCCCTGGCCCCGTTACTTTTTAATCTCTGCACACTGCACCATTCTTGGAGCCTCACGATGCACATTTTTTATTAAAAGTTCTGAGAGGTTCTAGATAGAAGACCTCAGCTTAACTTTTTTAGCCTAGTATTTCCCAACCTAAACTTTCATGTCCAGTTTGCTTAGTTAGGGAAAGAGAATCAGACTAGCTTTGTGATCACGACTAGTGACACACCCCCTCCCCCACGTCCTCATTGAACTGGGTCAGGGACGAATGTGTTTCCTTGATTCTCAGAAGCTGGTCCTTTGTGCTGAGCTCAGAGCTCTTCTGCAGCATGAGCCACAGTGAAAGGTAACCCTGCTGGCTAGAGATGCTTTTCAGTCTTCTCTGAGCCTCTAAAGAAAGGCATTGCTCTGAGAATTCCTGGCATGGAACAGGAAAAGACTGACATAGCCTTCCTTTCCCTGGGGACTCCCTTGCTCTCAAGACCATACCAGCTGCTGTCTTCACAGAGAACCTGCTGGCTGGCTCAACTGGACCAGCATTTCCCAAATGAGAATCTGGGGTGAGGTGTCAGAACACTACAGCCCATGTTAGCATATTAAAGACTCAGCAAAGCTATTCAGGAAAGAAACTTATTTAACAATAGCCTAGCATTTCCAAATTTTATTTGACCATGGAGTCTTCTTCCAGAACACCTATAATAGATTAAGGCCATTAATGCTCCATGAAACACTTTCAATCTCTGGGGTCCCTTCCAGCTACATTATTCTACGATTCCTTTCTTATTTATTTATTTATGATATTAAAAGATTAACTTCTAGCATTTACCTATTCAGGTACAATTGCCCAATCCAAAAAGTAAATACCCTGGAGTGATTTTGAGACCTATGCTAGACAGATACAGATATAAGAGTAAATTATTTGTATATACACATATAGCTGTTGTACATAATTTTATACTATGTAATCTATTCTGTACTTCCCCTCTTGGGCTCTCCTGGCTGGCAGTAAACCCCACAGTAGTGGCTCACAGTAGCTACGTACTCTCATTGAATCACAGTCCACTTTTGTGCACACAGGGAATGCTAAAAACATGCTGTTGACTCATTAGCTCTAAGAGCAGAGAAATGCCAGAAGTTCATGGCAAGAGGCAGAAATGCAGGTGGGAAAATGTCACAGGCCATCCTCCAAGGAACACTAGTTCCCTTTCTAACTTGTCCAAACACCTTCTGGTGGGGAGAATGTCAATTACATGCTTCAAGCAACTCCTAAAATACTACCTTCCACTAAATCTTCTGTTTCCCAACAAATGAAATATAGTAGCTGACAGTGATTCCAATAGAACTGGCTGCTTCTTGATTCCTTCACTGAAAGGCCACTTAATGAATGGTCATGCAATATAAGGAGTCATGTCACATGTGTTCTGTAAGTGACTGCGCATCTGCTTGGTGTCCTTACATCTCATGCTTTGCTTCATTAACAATTACTGTACAGTGTGGCCTTGAACAAATTGGCCATCCTCTCCAATGTCAGTTTCTACACCTGTAAAATGCACATAATGCTGCCTACCTCATAAGGGTGATGATCTTATTTAAACAAGTCATAAGTGAGAACTGCTTGCATAGTCCCTAAGACATAAAAAGGACTTAATAAGTGATGCAATTACTATGATTTTATTACTAAATATTGCTGTTACTATAATTATTGCTGAGATGTTATTCCTGAAATAATTATTAATATAAATATCGTTACTATAATGACTTATTCTTTATATCAGACAGTACTGACTTTGAGGACTATGAACTATGTCTCTTCAACCTTTTTGGCACAATATTAACATGTCATCACACATAAATTAAGGAATTAGTGTTGTTAAGGATGAAAACATTTATTTTTACTTATCCTTAAATGCTGTGTAAGTCACTATACAAAAGTCAGCATCAGCCCAACACATGAAATCCAGTTCCCCAGGAGTGTGTTTTTGGAGATACCCGTAGGAGACCTGGAATATTGAAGAGCTGCTCACAAACTTCTTGAGGCCAGCACAAAACCTTGAAGGACAAAAGGAACACAGGTGAAACTATTTCATGTTAATTGACTCACCTGCAAAAATTCTGTTTGGGGAAAGCAAAAGATTTCCTTTTAATTCAATTTTATTTACATTGGCTTCTCATCTGCAAAGGATACAAATTCCTTAGTGTCCTCTTAGTATCTAGAAACATCAATGATATACAGTAATGGATTATTAAATATATTTAGATTCTCATCAAACTATTTTATACGGCAAAAAGTTTATTTTTAAAGGAATCTCTATACTTTTTTTAAATAACTAGACTGTTTCCAAAGGGAAAAGGAACATAATTTATATTTTTATAAAAAAGGAAATGTATTTTCCATGTTTCACTTAAATTATATTTATTAGTCACTTGCAATCTTAGCCTACACAGGATTTTTCTTTGATGGCTTTTATGTTTGTGTTTTAGTGGCTAGTCTCCATAAAACATTTGTAAATTCCTATGTAAAGTAGTTTTGGGGTTTTTTTGGTACCGGGGATTGAACTCAGGTCCTTGTGCTTGGGAGGCAAGCGGCAGAGCCACTGAGCTAAATCCCCAGCCCTAAAGTAGTTTTTTAAAAGCTGTTTTAGATCCATCTTTGTCATGGAGCTGAACAGTAAATATATACCATGCAAGCTAGGAATCCCGCCTTTTGAAGGGACTCTTCTCAGCAGTGAAGTCAGGGTGATTTTGCATGACTGAGAGTGAAATCATGTGTTACAAGGAGCAGCCAGTTGGAGGACTATGGATAGATGCCATACTCCCTTTAGCCCAGCTAGGGCTCACTCCTCTATTTATCAGGAACCACCACACCCAGAAATGCTATGTGCTTTAACTGACTAGTTTCTCCCTCAGATTTTACCACTCTTTTGCTCATTATCTCAGAGCACAGCTAAGTGAGAGCACATTCATTTGAAAATTAACTCAAGCTAATAGAAGAACAATGTATCCAACACACTGTGTTTTAGCCTGAAGTCTTCCAAACACGTTTGAATGGAAGAGTTGTCCCAGTGGTTGGGGGTTCATGGGCTAAAATTTGGTATCAACTTCAAAGATATGCTAGTGAACATCTTCATTATTTGTTTTCAAATTTCACTTTATATTGTCGCTGTTTCCTTTAAAGCCACAAAGTGAAAATTATTTCCTAGTAAAGTGATCACTTCATTTATCATGGGATTGATTTTTCCAACTTCCTACAGGAGCAGAAATAAACCAGGAAGTTCTTTTCCAACAGCAGCAAAATTCTTTGTATATCCCAGATCCTCCCAACAAATGTGACTTCCTTACTCATTAGTGAGAATGTCTCAGCACTGTGCAGTAATGTTTCTTCAAGTCTCCCAAGGATCCAACATAAAACGTTATTGCCTTTCGCTGATTATTATCCCTTTCATTTCTTGCAGCTGTTAAGCATTGGGATTTGGAAATGAGGGAAAAAAATTTCTGATAAGTCTTGGGAATTCCTGAATTCATATGTTATTCTATAATTTTTATATTTCACTTAGGTGCATTTGAAAAATGGTAAGTGAGCATAATAATAAACAAGGAATCATTTTTATTCGACAGGATTATAGGAAGCTTTAATGGTGGCTTTCTATATAAAAAGATATAATAACAAATTTGCAACATTATTATGAATCAACATATTGTAACAAAATTATAAGTTCCAATAATATGAAAAAAAACCTCTACTTGGTCCAGACATAATAAAAAACATTTAAAAGAAATGAACATTAACACAAAATAAATTATTAAATAAGTCATTTAAAAGTTGAAACAGACTACAAATATTTAATACTTAAAATAATTATTCTTCAAATTAAATTTTTAAGCCTACAAAACTTCATTTGTCCTCTCCAATGGTATTCAAATGACATAATATTCAGATCTCCTGGCAAGGTAAACAGCACTACATAGAAGCAAATGTGAAAATTGCCAACTTAAAGACACATTTTGTTTCTAAAACTTGGCACTTCTTAGAATACCATTCATATAATTTGTAAAATGTATATTATGGCCTCAGACTTATAAATGTTTACTTTATTTGCAGGAATGATTCCCTGTTCATAGCAGATTAAGACCTGAACGCAGATAACAGGGCAGCCAATATAAGAAGGTCTGACTAAGGCTTCTCTTGTGCTTCCGCTATGGCTTGCGTCTCCATGTCCCCTCAAAGCCTCATGTAGCCATCGGTGAGGCCTTTCCAAGGTGGCTGGATCTAGAGTGTGTGATGCTGGGATTAAGGGTGTGATTCCTAAACTAGTCCACTGTTGGTTTGGCCCAGTTCTCTGTGTAGGGTAGGTAGCCTGGATAGACTATAAAGGCACAGAAAGAAGCTGCTGTTGCTACTTACAGCTTGCTGCTTGCTGCCTTCTGCCCTGCTTTGCCATGGACTCTTTCTCCTCTGCGATGCCCCTCTGCCAGGCCACCCTGCCTTGGAGCCAGCCAGCTATGGACTGAAACCTCTACCAATTGTAAGCCAAATAAAACTTTCCCCATTTAACTTTGGGCGATAGGTATTTTGTCTCAGCAATGAGAAAAATAACTAAAACAGCTTCCATCTCAGTTTCCAGCAGTATTGATCTTGACCTTCAACTCCATGTCAGTGGTTCCTTTTCTTGCTTTTGACTTTAAGTCAGTGGATTTCTTCAAACCAATAAGATCTCTATATTAGCTATTAAGCTTTAATTTTCACAAAATAGGTTATCATAATATGAATAAGAAATCATTTTCTGGATTTCTCAACTGACTTTTCTCAGAATTTGGGAATCCATATAAATTGAAATGCCAGTGGGCTGGGGATTTAGCTCAGTGGTTCCTCCGCCTGCCTTGCAAGCACAAGGACCCAAATTCCATCACCAGTACCAAAAAAAAAAAAAAAAACTTCCTTTAGGCCGGGGATTTAACTCAGTGGTTTTGTCTCCTGCTGTGCAAGCGCAAGGACCCAAGTTTGATCCCCGGTACCCCCCCCAAAAAAAATAATAAATAACTTGAAATTCCAGAAAGGAATTCCCAAACAGAACACTTTATTCCTTTTCAGAAGAAATCTTAAACATAGTATTTTCCTTCCCATCTTCACATTTTCTCTGTTCTGATTTAGTTGTCACTTTCTTTGGTGCCTAGTTCACAATTACCCCTGCTCCTCCACTGGTCCCACACAATGGAATGGGCTCTAAATGGCTATGGCCTTAGTATATATTCCTGCATTCCTGGCCATATACAGGGAGAGTGGCCCAGGAAAGAACGCCTGGCTCCCCTGGATTTTCTCACTATGTATGGAATTTGCACTCTGAAACAGGGACAGAGAGGCCAGGGCCATTGAGGCTGATGATGAAGCCAAGAGGAATTGGGATCTCCACTTGCCTTCTGCTCACATCCCTGGAGCTTCCCTGAACCACCTCTCTCCCAGTAACGCCTAGACACTCCAGTATTCTTCATTAAATCCCTCCATGGACTCAGCTAGCCAGAACTACTTTCTGTTGTTCCCATCAAAAGAGGTTTAGCTGATACATTGTCATTCTCTGGCCCTAGTTTCTTCAATATTCCAGGAAAAGAAGGGAAAATGCCTTACTGATTTTAAAAAGTGACACTGTATGTATGTATATAAAATTTAGAAAAACACATAGGAATACTCTCTAGTTTCTCACACACATAGGTGGTATGGGCATAAATCATGAAGTGCGTCAGCATCACGGCTGCCAAGACAATAGGTTAAGACAATGAATTCTGTATCAAGATCATGCTTATCTTGTCTGCCAGGGGAATCGGGCCCAGGAAGAGGTAGAAGGGGGGCTCAACAGGTAAGGTGATGTTAATTCCTACGTGACTGTGAAACCAACCCAGTTTGCCTGCAGCTATTAGACTGAAGTTTGTTATCTCAGCATACTTATCAGTAGCACTCCCAGTGTCTCTCAAAGAACCCCAACTTTAATGACAAATTCTATAGTTACCCTTGAGGAAGATTTTAAATAACTGAAGAAGAACAATACTCTGTCTTCTTCTATATGTTTGAGAAATTTTATAACAAAAACATGTTTAAAGATATTACAATACAAAACAAATTACAATACAAAAATATTGCTGCTAAAAACTCCTTTTACTGCTATTCCAATCCTAGCAGCGTGGCAGAGGGAAGCCAGACAGGATAGGCTCCGGGTATTTAGCCCCCTTGCCTCATTGTACCCTCTCCAAACAGAGGACATTGCATTCTGGCAGAATCTTTCACCAGCACACACTAGGGGCGAGTGATCAGGGAGCTACTCCCTCCCCCTACCTGTCCAGTCTCAGACTCTGAACTAATAAACAGCAACCTCTGGTTGTGTTGGGAGTCTTCATCACTGGACCCCAGCACACCTGAGGCACTGCTGGGAGCCTGCAGTTCATCCCAAGCTAACTGGGACATTTACCTGGCACTCAGAGTTAACACTGGTTTGATTTCAGTCCACACTCAGCACCCCAGGGGCACTTGAGCCTGCACTGAGCTCTCACTGATGTGCTCTAATCCTAGACCCACCGGAGTCTCTATCTGACATCTACCACCAGTCCCCAGGCAACTGGGACTTACACAGGGGCATTCCAAGCACCCTGGGCACAGCAGAGTCTCCACCCTGCATTCAACCAGAGCCCAGACACAGTACCTGCCTAGCACAAGAGGCCAGTCCTCTGCCTGGTTAAGCAGCAAGGGTTAATGGCTCCTACTCTGCCCGGTACTCTGGACACTCAAGAGACATCACCCAGCACTCTGTGTCCTCATTGGGCTTGTAGAAATCTGCACACGTTAGTCCTGGACAGATTTGTCTCTCCTCTGAGCATCCACAGGACTGACAGTAAGGTCTGAGAGCCCACAGGAGTCTCCACATTTTGGGATCCTGTCCCACACACACTGGAATGTACATCCAATAACCAAAGTCGATCCCCAACCAAAAGGAACCCACAACACAAGTCTCACCAACCTTGGTCTGGTTACCCAGCTTGCACAGCTGCCACAAACGGGACTACAGAGAGAGGCCTCCTTGGACTGAGCAACCTCCATGTAAACTCACAGACTATAAAGGGCCAAAGAAGAATGCGACTTTAGAGATTAACGACTACTGACCAGGGCGGAAAACACTCCTCTGGAAAATCATAGGAACTTCTCTCTCTCTCTCTCTCTCTCTCTCTCTCTCTCTCTCTCTCTCTCTCTCTCTCTCTATCTCTCTCCCTTCTTTTCTCACTTTCTTTCTTTCAACTTGTTCCCTTAGTATTTTTTCTTATTTTCTTTTCCTCTAATTTAACCTCCACTCCTTATAATTTATCCTTCTCCTAGGTGGCCATCTCTGTTACTGTTTTCTAATACCACTAATTTCCCTTTACTCCCTAACAAGACTCTCCTACATCAATCTTACCACATTCTTCACATCTACCATTGCTTTATTTTTCATAATCTATTTCTTTTGCCCTTTTTCTTCATACTACCATACCTATATCACTTACTCTTATGAGTCTATATCTTACTATGGCTGAATACTGCTTTATGGTGAAAGGGGGTAAATTGTTCTATTGAGGGAATATCGAGGGAACTGTATATAATTTTCTGATTTGTCTTAGATCTTGTTATATAACTATAAACCTTATACCTAGGGTTAAAGGTAACAGATTATTAGTTATTACAGTTTGTCATTTTCCAGTTTGACACTATAGTTATTACTGATTTACTAAGTAGCCAAGGTGACACAGGACTTGTGATCAATTGATCCTCCTTGTTTTCCAATACCTAGATTATCTGGGGGCCATAAACAATACTACCACCCAGTAACAAAGAACTGGGGGCTAGGCCAAAGAGGCTAGAACCTTTCATCCCTAATAAACAGCAGAGATAAGATCCTGGGACAGACTCAAAGGCCAAAACCGAGCTACGCCTAGAAGACAGCTCTGAAAAGTAGCCATTACCTAAACAGGTCTTTGATACAGTACTAAAACTACCTACCAATATGCAACTTACAAGTCTCAATGTGGAAAACAAATAAATAACAACAAAAAAATTAGAAAATGAGAAAACACTGAAGCAAGATGTAATCCAAAATACCCAATTTGCCCAAAGCAAGCCCGGAGAGCATTGAAGTGAAAGAAATCAAAAGCCTCCTGCCTGAATTTTATGTAATGGTAACAGCAGCAGTAACAAAGCAGATGAATATATCCCTAGATAAAAACAAAACAGAAATAATCACACAGGTAGCTAAAGAGATGGTGACTATAATGGAGGAAATGCTTAATGAATCTAGACTAGATACAGATTTTTTTTTTAATAGAGGAATTTAGGGAAACCATGAATGCCCAACATAGGAAAGAACTGGATGCCATAAAACAGATGCAAACAGATATCCGGAGATGAAAAATTCTACTGTGAAAAACATACACAGCAGGAACAACCATTGTGAAGCTAGAATATCAGATCTAGAAGACAGGGTTGTGGTTGGTGATCGTCAAATGAAAGACTTCTTTAAAATAGCAAGGGACCATGAAAAATCAATCCAACAGCTGCTAGATGATGCAAAGAAGAATAATATAAGATTAACTGGAATCAATGAAAAATCAGAGAACAACACAAAAGACACAAAAATCTTGCATTGAAGAAAAAAATTAGGACCTGATAGCTTCATGGCTAAATTCTACCAAATATTTAAATAAAAAGTATTATCAATCCTTCTCAAACTTCCAAAAAGTTGAAGAAGAGGAAAGGACAGCTTTACCCTGATGCCAAAGCCAAAGATACTAAAAAAAAAAAAAAAAAAAAATTACGGGCCAATACTCCTGATAAACATGGATGCAAAATTCCTCAACAAAAGACCAGCAAAGCAAATTCAATAACACATTAAAAGAATCATTCACCATGATTAAGTAAAATTTATCCTTGGAATGCAAGCATTGTTTAGTAGACATAAAGCAGTAAATTTGCTCTGCCACCTTAGTAAAATGAAGAATAAAACAGACCATCTTGATACATGTAGGAAAAGCATTTGACAAAGTCAATATCCCCTCATGATAAAAACTCTCAACAGGTTAGGTATAAAAGAAATGTGCCTCAACAAAGTAAAGGCTATGTCTTAGTCACCTTCCTGTTGCTAGAACAAAAACACCTGACACCCGAAACTTAAAGGAGGACAGGTTGATTTTGACTTACAGTTTCAGCCCATGGTCAGCTGACTGCAAGGGAAAAACAGCCTGGCAGAAAGGGGTGGTGGAGGAAAAGGTCTCCAACCCATGGCAACCAGGAAGCATAGAGAAAAGAGAGGAGCCAGGGACAAGAATACACCCTTCCAGATCATGCCCCCAGTGCCCTGTCTCTTACCAGTCCCCATTTCCTAGCAGTGATTCATCCACTCATGAGTACAGTATCCCACGATCAAATCAGCTTCCAAACACAAGAGACTTTGGAGGGCCATTTTAGAACCAAACCTAACAGGCCGTATATAAAAAACCCATTGCTAATATTGTATTCAACAGTCAAAATTTGAAAGATTTTCCTATAATTTCCCACTCTTAACACTTCTACTCAACATAGTACTACAAGTTCTAGCCACAGAAATTAGGCAAGAGAACGAAATAAAAGGCATCCTAATAAGAAAAGAAGAAGTGAAATTGTCTGTCTGGTGATGACATGGTCATATTATGTATAAAAAACTCTAAAACCTCCAGTGAAACACAAAATTGCATATGCAAAATCAATATACAAAGCTCTTAATACAGGACATCCAGTTCTCTGACATGAAAGTCCCAGGGGCAAGAGGTATCCAGAGGGAAGAAAGCATGTATGCAAACTCAAGAACAATAAGCCAAATTCTGTTTATGTCTGAAAAGATGTTAAGAGTTTCATTCACATTGTATGAAAGCCAATCTGGAGAACAAACAAGAAGTTTACATTCAACAATCAAAAATGACAGGATAGAGGGTAAGCAAAAGGTTAGGCCTTACCTTGAAAAGGGCTGGTGATTAGCTCAGTATGGTATGCAATTTTGTTCCTGAGCCAAATAGTTGTCTAATAATTTGGGTATTACTCACACAACCAGAAAAATCAGTCATCAGTAAGGAAAAGTGTGTTGCTAGCTAAGTCACAGGGTTCAGCTTCCTTTCATATCAAGGGAAGACCATTTTCATGCAACATATTTTTGTTTGTCTTGGCTTGTTATTTAATGTTAACAGGCTCTATGTAAAGTGTTAAAGTACCTGATAAAACCACCTCTTGTTACATCTTTCCCATTTCTGTCAAAGGATTTCAGCTGCATAGGTCCACTTTTTAAAAAGCCTTTTACTGAGATCTGATTTTCCAAGAAAGATTATCCAGAAACAGAAGACATGGATCTGAGAGGCTTTTCCTACTAGAACTTCTGCTTTAGTTTAATTTGAAAAAGCCCACACCCAGTTCCTAATGACAAACATCTGAACCAGGTCTTCCTGCAAGCAAGTCTTCTTGCACATTCAGTTCTATGTAACCCACAGATTGCTTGTCAAGAAATGGAGCTTGCCAGGAGAGCAACATTCCACCAGTCTCTGATTTAGCAAGACATTTCCATATCATTCCCCCAACCAGATGGAAATCCTCCACTTCTCTTGTGTAAAAATTTAACTCATTTTGCTGAATTTCCTGATTTAAAAGTCTAATTCATTTCACCAAAAGTGTGGCAGAAGGAAACCAAGTACACCAGCTCTCTCCTGCCAGACTACTCCAGACCAAAGCTATTTCATTTTTATTCTGGGAAAAATGGTCCAACTATGCTAAACTGGGAATGTCAGCCCAGAGTTAGCCTCTTCCTAGTGCCACAGTACCCTGGCTGATGGCACTGGAGAAAAAACTAGCTTATGAATTATACCAGACACTAACTTCTCTCCTCCATAAAAAATAACAGCCTAATGTCTCTTATTCTTATGAAGTAGGCAGTACAAAATATAAATAAGTCACAATGTTAAGATAGGCCGTACTTTCTCTAGGAATTGAGCTCCTGGGAGATACAATGTTTATTTTGCCTAATCCTCTAGCCAGCCTCCTGGAGCTCAGCTGTCCTTCAGTGTTCTGGGATGAAAAACAAGGTGAAAAAGGTGCCAGCAAGTTAGGGGAGGAGGCCATGAGAAAAGGGCATAACTAATTGGTGACTGTAAAAGGAAAGATACACAAGTACACAGAACTATACAAATATATGGACACACAGTATCACAGTATTTAAAAAAACAAGGCTTTCACAGATGTGATCTGGCCAAAATGGCCTCTCCTGCTTAAACGGCAAGGAAATCTTCCTTTCTCCTTTTTCCTACTCCATTCCAGGCATCCTCCCCCCTCTTTAATTTACTTTTTTTCTATATAAATGATGAATTTACATTCTGTAATTTGCTGCCCACCCCCCTTCCCCAATTATCCATTTTCACCATCTGCTATCATAGCTCCTGGGCATTTTCTAACCTGCCAGTTTTCTTCTAGGTTCAAACAAACACAATGCCATAGGTATTACTGGATCAGACAAAATGTCTTATTTAATTTTAATGGCATCCAAAAGAAATCTCAAATTTGCAAACCAGAAACAGGCAGAGCTGCCTCTATGCAGTTCAGTGGGAAGAGACTATCCTGTGAAGAAGCTGATTCTACTAATCAAAAGGAAAAATCTTTAGATATCAGACCATTCTCTAAATGCCCTTCCATTGGTGATTGCAGTTCGCACGAAGAAAATGATCAAACAGCGCCACTTACAGCAGCAGCAGGTAAGTGCAGCAGACCTGTACTGGCTCCTCACACTTCCTGCTCCTCCTGTCTCTGCAGAAAGTGTGACAGTGACAAAAAGCCAATTCAATTAGTCATCACTTCAAAGGAACGCACAGATTCTAGCATATACTGGGAAGGAAATGTTAAGATTAGACTCCACTGAACCTGAGAAGTGATTTTTATCTGTGGTTCCTGATACCAGAAAAGACAGCTTAGCCCCTAAGGAATACAAATGTAAGCATCTGGTTTATAAAAATAAAACATTTACTCCAAGGCTTCCCCCAAAACTCTAAACAAATTCGAATTTTAGGAACTCCCTCTTCTAACACCTAACTAGCATGTTTTGAGGATGTTCAGATCGAGAAGAAATACAGAACAAAGACACTTTTTCTTTATCTCCTCATCCATCCTTTGGTTTGCTTCTAGTTAAAGTAAGATAAACCTTGGACCTCTCCTGCAGAAGGGAGGCTTGGCCGGGGATGCTTGCTTTGAGAAGCCTGCCCCATGCCTCCACATTTTAGCAAGCCCAAGTGCAGAGGCTCAAACAATTATGACTGCCGTTCAATTCCGCAGATTCAGTTAAGAATGGAAATCTTTGTCCATTTGTACATGTCTTGGAAAAATTGGGAGTTTAGGTTCCCCTATTAATTTGCTACATTGTTTAAATACATCACACACTCCATCTTCATTTTGCCTGAGTAGACCCAATTCAAGACACACTCGAAGAGGGGGGAACTGGCATAATTGCTAATTTATTCCTATTCAAATAAAGTCTTGTTCTATTTCATTTTCATTTTTATTTATTTTGCATGCTGGAAATTGAACTCAGGGCCTTGTACATGGTACATAAGCACTCTGCATAGCACTGAGCTACATCCCTGACCCACTCATTTTTATTTCAAATGCAGCCGTTCCTGTAAGTATTATCAGCAGATAAAGTCATAAGCTCTGACTGTGCAAAGAAATTCTTATAAAATGCAATTCTTAAATGTCAGTGTCTAATTGCACTTTTAGTAACTTCTCTCACTTTCCCCACATATTCTCCATTAGATGTGTTACTCACCTTTCCGGCACTATGCCAAAACACCTGAGACAGTCAACTTACTAAGAGAAAAGGTTTATTTTTGTTCTCAGTTTCAGAGGCTTCAGTCCATGGTTGCTTGGTCCTATTGCACTGGGCCAGTGCTGGGACAGTACATCATGGTAGGAATGCCTAGCACAGGAGTTCTGTTCACCTCGTGGCAGCTGGGAAGCAAAGAAAGAAAGAGAAGAAGAGACTGGGATCCAATATCACCTTCTGGGGCACCCCCCCCTCAAATAACCTAACTTCCTCCCACCAAGCCCCACCCTTAAAGGTTTTACCACTCCCAAAAAAGCAACAGGCGGAAGTCTAAGCCTGTCACACAGGCCTTTGGGAGACACTTATCCAAATCACAGCACGCCTCATCTCAGATTTAAAATCAAAGAAACTAAAATGTTATACCTGAAAAAGCCTACTGAGTGCTCAGTCCTATAATTTGATGGGTGTAAATATTGAAACCCAAAGGAGTTAAGTAATGTCCCCTAATGTTTTAAATAAATAGGAAAGAAAGTTGCCTATAGTTACCATTCATGTTCTGAGGCAGAGCTCCAGGACCCCAAGGTATGGCTAAATTGTGCTATATTCCTGTATCCTTATTTAGGAATCTCAAATTCTTATTTTAACTCCTTTTCAGGCCTGTTGAGCTCCTTGTATGCTGTGATATGGCATCGTGGTATCTCATTACACAATTACCGTTTTGTTACTTCATGAAACAAGCATAGGCATGAGAGTCCAGCCACATTCTCCACATCCAGTAAACTTGGTGCATCTCTTGAAAGTTGTCAGAATTGAGCATTCTGACTTCTCTTGATTTTGATTTATATGTAAATAAATTATTGTGCTGGAACAGGTTTTTAAAAAACTTAGTGAGCACGACTTTTCCCCCATATATGTTAAAAGTACAGCTATTTACATACATCATGAGTTTTTGTCTTCCTGTAATTTTCTTTCTTTCTTTCTTTCTTTTTTTAAGAGTAGGAAAAATTTGAATAATCAGCTGGGACCAGACTGGACTGCCTTGAGGTGGGGGAGACATTGAGGAACCAGGAACAACAGCAATTCAAGTATGAATCAAAGTAGTGAAGAATGAACAAAAAAGATTAGCAATGTGAATATTGACAAACTTATAAAGGATTTTTCACAGATAGAAAGGAAAATGATACAAAATGGGCATCTGAAATGAACAGACATTTCTCAGACAAGGAAGTAGAAATAGCAAATAAATACATGAAAAAATGTTCAACATCACTGGTCATTCGAGAGATGCAAATGAAAACAAT
>NW_004624736.1:4844017-4871214 GCF_000247695.1 Heterocephalus glaber
GACCCAGCTATTCCCCTACTGGGTATCTTCCCCAAAGAATTAAAAGAATCATACCACAGAGATATATGTGCACCTATGTTTATAGCGGCACAGTTTATAATAGCTAAGGTTTGGAAATAGCCCAAGTGCCCATCAACTGGAAACTGGATAAAGAAGATGTGGGGTTTTTTTATAAAATGAAGTAGTAACTCAGCCATAAAGAACAAGAAACTAGAGTCATTTATAGCTAAATGGATGCATATTGAGGCCATAGTCTTAAGTGAAATAAATAGGACAAACATGTGTAAAGACCGCATAGTATCTCTAATGTGAGAAACTGAAAGTGTAAATAAGGATGAAAATGATTAAAATGAATAATTGATAATGTGAAATAGGAAAAGGTCCAAAGGTGGAGGGGTCGTGGGAGGGGAAGGAGAAAGGGAAGAAAGGAAAGGAAATATTATGAGAAAGAAAAAAAAGGAAAGAAAGTCTATGTAGATAGGGAAGGGTGGTGGAGGTGAAGGGCGCATAGGTAATGGGGGAAGAAATAAGAGCTAAGATACATCATGTTCAGGTACAAACACCCAATGATAAATGTAAATGTATTGTATACCTAAAATGTGCCAATTAATATATAAATTTTTAAAAGGGACAGATAAAAGCCTGAACCGTCTTTATCTGAGCAGATTTTATAAGAGACCCATTTTACATTTTTAAGCAACTAAGTCCAAATGCAACACATATAAAACAAGAACAAAGTGTAAATTTAACAAAAGACAATGTATAAAAAAAACAAGAAATATGCAAACATTTAAAACAGACAACTTAAAATTAAGCCACTTTTGAAACAAAAGCCAAAAACAAAGGCCAGAATTTATGAAACAGAAACTAGAATCTATGAAACAAATAGCCAGAGCCTATGAAACAAAAAGTTAAAATCTATGAAGCAAAAAGACCAAAGTTAGAACCTATGGAACAAAAGCAAACTCTTACCTACAACCAGTAATCTCGGTGGAAGACCTTCAAAATAATATAGGAGGAAGAGATGTAACTCCCAAACTTACTAGGTATCTGAAACGCAAGTTCACATTCTCTAAAATGGAAGAATGAATTCTAGGAATAATGGAGGTTAAGAGTAGGAAAAATTTATTGAGAGAAAGAAAACTTCTGTCTAAGAAGGGGGACCAGAAAGTGGGTTGCCCCCTTCCTGTAATTTTCTTATGAGCACAAAATATTTTATTTTGTTCCCTCATTCCCAGTAATCAAAACAGTATCTACTGAAGGGGCTGGGGACTTAGCTCAATGGTTTCATCGCCTGCTGTGCAAGCACAAGGACCTGAGTTTGATCCCCAGTACCAAAAAAACCCACAAAAAAACAAAACAGTATCTGCTAGAAAAGAGGTATATGTTCAATAAATATTTTTCAATAAGCAATTTTTCCAGCTATAATTTCTATTCTATTAATGATTTATCTAATGTATGAACTTGTTCAGCCAGATAAATATCAACAGCTACTTTATTTTTCAGCTCTCATGGTCCTTTTGCATCTGCTTTCTCAGCATTTCCCAAACTTGAGTCAACCTTACCATACCTTCATAATTTTTGCTCTATCATTCATTTAATATTTTTCTTTAAATGGCCTCACTTTCAAAACTTGAAAACATGTTTTAAAAGGAAGTTTTATCACTATGATACTATATACTGAAAGCCTATATCACTTTTTTGAAGTAAAGTACTCATAACAATAAACTCACAACGATCAAAATTTCAAAATGTGTATCCATACATTCTCTAAATTCATGGAGTATGTACACACATTTTAAGAAACAATCCCTGCTGGCCCCTTCACCTTATCATCCTCCCAAACACCATGGAAGGCTACATCTTGGTAGCATCCTGCCCAGCACTCACTGCCAGCAAGGGCAGACCCCCTACTCTAGGCAGAGAAGGCTGAACACCAAGAGGGCACCAAGGCCACACTGGGGGCTCACAGATCACACTTGTGGAGACAAAGGGGTAGAATGAGACTGAACAGTTGATCCAGAGTGGGCTCTTCCCTTCAGTTACAGAATGACCAAAAATTATGAGTTAGGAAATTCTGAACAGCAACCACCATGGGAAGTGAGGAGATGCTGAACCTATGCTATATAATGAAAACAGCACTAGGAGGGAAGTTTATTGCAGTCAAGGCTTACATTAGATAAACAGAGTGAGTGCAAATAAATACTCTAATGATGGACTTCAAGATACTCAAAAAACAACAGTCCAAACCCAAATCTAGTTTAAGGAGAGAAATCATAAAGGTCAGAACAGAAATTAATGAAATTGAGACCAAAAAAAAATTTACAAAGAATCAATGAATCAAAGAGCAGATTCTTTCAAAGAATAAACAAAATAGATAAATCTTTAGCCAAACTTACCAACAAGAGAGAAAAGACTCACACCAATGCAATTAGAAACAAAAAAGACAAAATCACAATGAACACTGCTGAAATCCAGAAGATCACTAGACACTACTATGAACAATTGTACTCAAACACATTGGAGAATCTTGATATGGGCAGATTCTTAGACACATACGAATTACCAAAACTGAACCAAGAAGACATAAAAATTCTGAGCAATCCAATAACAAGCAATGAAATTGAGGCAGTAATAAAAAGCCTACCTACATGGAAAATCCCAGATCCTGATGAATTCACTATTAAATTCTACAACACCTTCAGGGAGATTGTAACACCAATATTCCTCACACTGTAATGAAATTGACAGTGAAGAAGGGCTTCCAAACTCATTCCTGGAAGCCAGTATCACTCTGATTCCAAAAGCAGACAAAACCCCAACTAAAAAGGAAACTACAGACCAATCTCATTAATGAATATAGACATATAAATCCTCAATAACATACTGACAAATAGAATACAACAAATCATCAAAAAGATCATACATCATGACCATCCATACCTGGGGCAGGGTTCACCCCAGGAATGCAAGGATGGTTCAACATAGGCAAATTGATAAATTTAATACACCACATAAACAGAAGCAAGAATTAAAAAAATACAAGATTATATCAATAGAAGCAGAAAAGGTTTTTAACAAAATCTAACACTCATTTTTATAAAACCCTGAAGAAAATAGGTATACACTACCTCAATCTGGCAAAAGCCATTTATGACAAACCAACTGCCAACATCATGTTAAATGGGAGAAGCTGAATGCTCTTCTTCTAAAGTCAGGAACAAGATAAGGATGTCCACTATCACCACTCCTGTTCAACATAGTACTCAAAACATCAGCCAGAGCAATCAAACAAGAGAGAGACACAAAAGGGATATGTATAGGAAAAGAAGAAATCAAATTATGATTACTTGCAGATGACATGAACTTTTACATAGAAGAAAAAAATTCCACCAAAAGATTTCTAGAATTAACAACCAACTTCAGCAATGTAGCAAGATATAAAATCAATACACAAAAATCAATAGCATTCCTGTACACCAATAATGAACTTGCTGAGAAAGAAATTAGGACAGCAGTTTCATTCTCAATAGTACCAAGAAAAATTAAATACTTAGCAATTAACCTAACCAAAAAAATGAAAGACCTCTACAATGAAAACTATAGAACTCTGAAAAGGAGATTGAAGAAGATTAGAAAATGGAAAGATATTCCCTGTTCCTGAGTAGACAGAACCAATATTGTCAAAATAGACAATTGATTCAGAGATTTAATTCAATTCCAATCCAAATACCAACAGCATTCCTCACAGAACTAGGAAAAACAATCCTAAAATTCATATGGAACCAAAAGAGACCCAGAAGAGCAAAAGTAAACCTGAGTAACAAGAGCAAAGGAGCAAGTGTCACAATCCAGGATTTCAAGTTATATTACAAAGCTACATTCATAAAAACAGCACAGTACTGGCACAAAAACACACATGTGGATCAATGGAACAGAATAGAGGACGCAGAAAAACCTCAGATATATTCAGCCACCCAATCATTCACAAAGGGAGCAAAAACATACACTGGAGGAAAGATGGCCTCTTTAACAAATATGCTGGGAAAGCTCACTATCTATGTCCAGAAGATTGAAGCTAGACCCATATTCCTCACCATGTGCTAAAATAAAGTCAAAGTGGATCAAAAATCTAAATATTAAAAGAGAAACATTTAATCTACTGAAAAGTAAAACTCTTGAAGTGATATGTATAGGTAAAGACTTTCTGAACAGAACTCCAACTGCACAAGAAATAATATCAAGATTCAAGAAATGGGGTCATATCAAATGTAAAAGCTCTGCACAGCAAAAAAACAAAAACAAAAAACAACCATCCAACAGAGTGAAAAGATAGCCTACGGAATGGGAAAAAAAGAAATGTTGCCAGCCACACTCTGACAGAAGACTAACATCTAGAATTTAGAAAGAACTCAAAAATATACACCCCCACCCCCCCGCAATAAAAGACTCAACCAAAACTGGACAACTGAAATGAAATCAGAAGAAGAAATACAAAAGGCCAAAAATGAACAAAAAAATGTTCAACATTGCTGACCACTAGAGAAATGCAAATTAAAACAACACTGAGATTTCCATCTCTTATTTATTTATTTATTTTTGGTACCGGGGATCAAACTAGGGTCCTTGCACTTGTGCAGCAGACGGCGGAACCACTGAGCTAAATCCCCGGCTGAGATTTCCATTTTACTCTCAAAAGAATGGCCATCGTAGGGGCCGGGGATTTAGCTCAGTGGTTCCGCCACCTGCTGTGCAAGCGCAAGGACCTGAGTTTGATCCCTGGTACCAAAAAAAAAGAATGGCCATCTTCATGAAATCAAATAATAACAAATGCTGGTGAGGCTGTAGTGAAAAAGGAAACTTCTACATTGCTGGTGGGAATGTAAACTAGTACAACCGTAATGAAAATCAATGTAGAAATTCCTCAAAAAAAAACTACAAATAGAAATTCCATTCATCCAGCTATTCCTCTACATAGCATCTTCTGGAAAGAGTTAAAGATATCATATTACAATAATACATTCATATATCAATGTCTATAGCAGCACAATTCCTAGTAGCTAAATCTCGGAAGTGGTCTGTAGGTCTATCAACAGACAAATTGATTTAAAAAAAACGGTATCCGTACATAATGGAAATAATACTTTGTAATAAAGAAAGATAAATTTGAGTCATTTGTAGGAAAATGGAGGCATAATAAAATACAATGTTGGGCCAGGGATTTAGCTCAGTGGTTCTGGCGCCTGCCTTATAAGCGCAAGTTCCCAACTTTGATCACTGGTACCAAAAAAAACCCCACAATGTTAAGTGAAATAAATCAGACACACAAGTTTAAATACTGTATGGTTTCTCTCATATAAGAAATCCAAAGTATAAATAAAGAGCAAAGTAAAAATAGATAAAAAGAAATAGGAGGATAGATCTTTCATAAATGGGAAGGGGTCCAGCAGATGGAAGAAAATGGGAAGAAGGGAGGGGGAAGGATTGTAAAAAAGAATTAAGATGTGTCATGTACATGTACCAAGTACCAACAATGAAAATATGTGTGGCAAATATGTACTAATAAAAAAAGAAAAGAATCCTGCCAGGCATGGTGACACTGGCCTCTAATCTCAGCTCTTGAGGGTGCTGACCATCAGTCTGTGGCCAGCCTGGGCTACATAGTGAGTTCAAGGCCACCCTGAACTATATAGTGAGACCCTGTCTCAAAAAACCCCCAAAACTAGCCGGGTGTGGTGGTACACGCTTGCAAACCTAGCACTTGGGAGGCTGAGGCAGGAAGATTGCCATGAGTTTGAGGCCAGCTTGGACTACATATTGAGCTCAAGGCCAGGCTGAATGAAGTACACAGCAAGACTCTGTCTCAAAAAAAAAAAAAGAAAACTTTGGCCCCAGAAAATGGAGGTGGCAACTGGATGAACACTGACTGGGAAGACAGGACCGCTGACCCCTAAGCTAATGCTCCTTCCTCTGCTTTCAGATTGTGGCTGGGGTCAAGAAGCAGCAGCTCCCTCTAGAAACTTTTTAAATGGCAGAAGCTCAGGTCCCACCCTAGGCTTACTCAATCTGAATGTGCATTTGGACAAGCTCCAGTTGATTCCTCTGCACAGGTTTGAGAAGTCCTAGTTGAGAGTGACTGTTCTCTAACTTGGCAGCACATTAGAACCATCTTAGAAGACTTTAAAAATACTGCTGCCTGGGCTCCATTCGCTAGAGAGTGATTTAACTGTGTAGGACCCTGATTCTATGAATTTTTTTTTTTTTGGTACTAGGGATCAAACTCCGGACCTGGCGCTTGCGAGGCAGGCGGCGGAACCACTGAGCTAAACGCCCGGCCCTCCTGTGCATTTTTAAAGAACATCTCATATTATAAAAAGCTGGTGGGTTACAAGATAGGGAGACCTGCAATGCAAGTCTAAGAAACAGGGGTCCAGCTCAAGAGTTCTAGAACTTTTCCTGCATCAGAACCACCAGGATAACTGATTAAACCACAGAGGCCTGGCACCCACACACACACACATCCCCAGAGTTTCTGAGTCAGAAGGGCTGGAGTGAGTCAAAGATTTACATGCCCAACAACTTCAAGTGATACTTAAGCTGCTGGGCTGGGGACCATACTACACGAGAGCTCAAACTCATTCCAAGAATGTTTGAGGCCCACACTGTAGTTAAGGAAATCACATTGGAGAGTGAAACTGAAAAACGTTCAAGGCATTCCATTTGTACTGTCTTTCATTCACATTTCTCTCAACACCTTTTTTTTTTTTTTTTAAGTCAGGAGGTTTCTCACCTTGCTTGTTTCTGTCCTCATAAAATAATTTTTGCACTAGAATAAGATCTAAACATAAATTGTAAAAATATTCTGGGATGTATTCCCCGGAAAAGCCCAAAGGGAGTCGGCCTCCGGTCCGGCAGTTTCTGTGAAGGGCGTCCGCTGGGGCCCTGCAGTCCTGCTGCAGGCCAGGCCCTGCTCCGACACTCAGCTGGGACCACAGCCCCTGTGAGATACCCAAGAAGCTACCTAAACTGCTTCAAGGCGTCACTCAAAACCAGCGCCATGAACAGGACACTATATTTGCCTGAAAGTTCTTAGCCTTTGCGTAGGTTGATTTCATAGAAACAGAAAAGACCAACTTCCCACTTTTTAAAATTCCCACTCCTCAGCTCATAGCACATTATCATTATCCATCTGTGCAAAGCCCCTTACTTTCTTCTACAATTTATCCTTGCTTGAGATCATTCCAGCCTAAGAAAAATGTTTTTAAGAAAATTTACCTCAATCTCGGACTACAGAATGAAAAAATGTTGGAATTGCTTATCAGAGTTTCCTGTTCTTATTCTTCTCACTCCTTTTGCAGATGTAAGTAATAAACCTAAAACCAACACCCATGAGAAGAGAATTTGTCTCATGTAATAAAAATTAAAATGTGTAATATCCATATGTATTAGAGAGATACAAAGAATGCTTCTTTGGGAATGGTACAGGCTTAATCTTTCAAAATTTGAAATGTTATTTCTTAAACAACTGCAGCCCATAAGAGATAAATATGAGATACCAGAGGCTGAATTAATGTAGCTCAATGGTAGAGTGCTAGGCCCTAGATTCAATTCACACACCAATGAGAAAAAGAATGTAAGATAACAAGATGAGATTGAAATGTCAATACTGTCCTTGGCCATGAGATTCCGAGTACTTCAAACATTAGCAGTAATAAAATCTGTAAATAATGACCATGTGTTACGTGTTTATAACGTACCAGGCACTGCACCAAGCATCATCAAATATGTTTTCCCACTTAATCCTCATAAGCCTATAACATAGATCTTTTATCCCTGTTTAAAGATGAAAGCCTTGAAACTGAAAGATAAAATAAAAAGGAAAACTTTAATGCTTTCATGCAAGATTAGCTCATTCACCCAAGCAAAAAAAAACACCCAGATTCTTATATCTCCCTACTCCTAAAAGAACAAACTTTAGCTTGTTTACCCCAAGGAAGCTGTCCTCCTCTCCTTTGCTTCCTTGGTCTTCAGCCAGCCTCTGGAGGGCTCTGTCCAAGGTCACCCCTCCATGTTCTCTCTTCCTTCTCCCTTCAACCCCTCGAAGCCTGGGCTTCTCACAGCAGTGAAACAGAAAGCCATGTTCTCAGACCATGAACAAATCCAGTGGTGAAATACTCTGAGCCCTGGGTTGCCTCCTCTTGATCATCAAATTTTCTCCTGCCTTGATTTGACTTTTCTGGCACAGTCTCTCTCTCTCTTCCATCTCTTTTCTTGTCTTTCTCTATTTTACCAACCCTTCCTCCTTGCCACTCTTAGACTTTAAGCCATGCATAACTTCTGCTTTGGCTTCTCCCTTAGCTCTTCCGGTATCCCCCAAGCCTCTGCAGCCCCAGAATTGCAGCCTATGTCAGAGGGTGAGTCTCCTTCCCCAAGCATGGTGCTCTGGCTCCTGCCCACCAGTGCAGGCCTCAGATTCTGCCTCTTACATAATTGTTCTGTGTTGGTTATAATTGTTTTGTGTTGTGTGGGGGGCCTGAATCTTAGTGTTCTCCTGTATAAAATAAGGAACGTGAACTATATTTATCTCTAGTATTCTTTCTTCATGTACCTTTCTTGCGTAGTTCTTCTCCACAGAAAAAAACCTCAAAACCCTTCAGTCTGGCATTCAGATCTCAACGTTATCCCCTCAGCCTTTTCCCTCTACCTTCTCACCCTGTGAAATACCATAAAGAATCACAGCTTCTTCCTGAAACAGACCCTGAGGCATTTCTCTGCCTTGGCAAAGCCAGTGTCTTGGGCAGGAGTGCCTTTCTCCAATATCTGTCAAAAAGGTCATGGTTCAGCTCAAAAAGTCTTCAATCCTCCAAATTGTTTTCCCAGTTGAAAAAACACTCCCCTTCTGTGGCACATGAGGGCTCCACCGCAGCTTTTATATTGTTCTGCCCAGTGGCAGAGCCTGCATGCCTGGGCCACTTACCTTTATAAGTACTGAACACAGATTAGTCTTGCTATGGTTTAAATCTGGATGTTGGGCCGGGGATTTAGCTCAGTGATTCTGCCACCTACCTTGCAAGCACAAGGACCTGAGTTTGATCCTCGGTACAAAAAAAAAAAATCTGGATGTCCTCCCAAAGCCTCATGAGCTCAAATGTGGGGCTTTTGAAAGGTGATTGGATTACGGGGGCTTAGAGCTAAATATGATGTTAGGAAGAGGGGACTTGTTGGAAGAGGCAGATCAGTGGAGGCAACAACCCAGCTAATCTTGATCATCACCTTGATTGGCCTGAGAGATGCTTAGAAAATTAGTAAAGCTCATTTCTGGGTGTGTCTGGGCAGTTATGGGGCTGTGACCTTAGGGACTATATCTGGTTCCTCACTTCTTCCTCTGGGTTCTTTGTCTGTTCCCTTCCTCCATGATGTTTCTGCTTTGGAGCCAGCCCATCATGGACTGAAAGCTCTGAAACTGTGAGCCAAAATAAAATTTTTCTCCTCTAAGTTGTGTATGTCAGGCATTTTGGTCACAGCAGCAAAAAGCTGACTAATATGTGTATAATACACTATAAGGTTTGTTTGTTGTTGTTTTTTTGAGTCTCACTATGTAGTCCAGGTTGGCCTTGAACCCACTACTACATAGCCCACACTGGCCCCAAACTCATTACTCAAACTCTTGTCTCAGCCTCCCAAGTGCTGAGTTTACAGGTGTGTGCCACTATGCCTTGGTGTAATATATTTTAATAAGAATTACGTTTAAATTATAATTAAAGGTTTAATATAGTAGCTGGCACATGTTAAATAAACAATAAAATGTTAGCAAGACTCTTATTACTATTTGATTTATTTTCTGTTCCTGGAGCACAGCAGCCTACAGTGGTAGCAAGAAGTGACATGATGGTTCTCCCTGAAATAGAAGACTTGGTCATCTTTCCTAATGACTCCAAAGGCAGCTCTGGATTATCTATTGGAAAACTGATTTTAGGGACCTCTTGGGGGAGTGCAGGGCAGGATGTGGACACTAAATTTGCATAGAAAACTGTGTGGATTTTTAAAAGCAGCACTGATTTCTCAGTATCAAAGAATGTAAACTGGGCTTGGTGGTGCATACCTGCAATCCCAGCACTTGGAGAGGCTGAAGCAGGAGGATCACAATTTTGAGCCCTGCCTGGGAAACTCAGTGAGACCTGGTCTCAAACTTTTAAAAAATGTTAAAAAGAGGGCTGGGGATTTAGCTCAGTAGTTTCACCACCTGCCTCACAAGCGCAAGGACCCAAGTTCGATCCCTGGTACCGGAAAAAAAAAAAAAGTTAAAAAGGGCTAGGGATGTAGCTCAATGTAGAGTGTCCCTGAGTTTGATCTCCAACGGTGGGAGGAAAAAAAGAAGATAATGTAGTAGGTGGAAACTGAGAGACTATAAAAATGAATAAATAGTAATAGTCACATGGTCTTAAACTTCACAGATGCCCAGATGCTGCCCCAGTTGTCCAAGGAGCTGTCTGCTTATCCCTCAGGCTACCACCACCCTTTCTCTAAATCAAGGATGAATTCCAGTGCTTCCCAGCCCTGCTTCATTACAAGATCAGGAGGAAAGAACCAGACAACAGGACAGCAGGTGACCCTGTCCTTCAGACCCATCTTCCAGGAGAGGTGGGGTGGGAGGTGGAGGGAGACCTGGGGTAAATGTCCTGAGCTGAAGGCTGTGACATTTTACATTCTTTTTTTTAATGTAAGTAAACATTTATTAGACAACATAATTAGTGAGTAGCACAAAAAACAGGTCATATAATCACTTAGTAAACTTAGTAAAATCCCAGAAGCTTCAAGCACACCATCCAAGAAAGGTTCTCTTTAGGCAAATGAAACAATACCCTGAAGGTATTGACTTTATGGTCATTAGGTCAATTAGGGCAATTAAATTAAATTATTAAATTATGGTCATTAGGCCAATTAAAATCCTCCAAAATCAATTCCAGACTTGATTCTAGTACTAAGAACCATTCTGAATCATGAGGATATAAAGTTTACCAGATCTCATGTCTTATTCTTGGGAAAAGAAAAACCCCTAAATATTTCAGACAGTTCATATATATCAAATAGTACTGATTTCAGTGAGGAGTCAATTTCTACTATTCATTATATAAAGCCTTTAGAGCTAAAAGGACTAACTTCTCAAGTGATTATATAGTAGCTGCTTTGAATGTGGCTTTTCCATTAAAATGCCAGCTGATCACCCTTGGAATGTAAATTTTTTTCAAATACTTTTAAAAATTAGTACATGTTTTCAACACACAGTGATTGACAGTTTACATTCTTAGCGATTCTCCTAAGTGTGCATATGGCTCACTTCTTCCTTAGCTTTGTTGTGGCACATATAAAAGTCAGCATCCTGACCATTTTTGCCACACCCTGGATCCTCTCTTTTTCTAGCAAAGACACTGCTTGCATCTCAGTAGCCACTTCCCTGTTCTTTTCCTTGTCCTATCCCTACCATGCTGACTCCTCCACCTGGCCCTATACATCTCAGAGTGTGTTTCCTCCCTCTCCCTTTATGTGATTTCCTACCCCATAGTTCTGGAGTAGAGTATTCATTGCCTTCTTGTAGGTTTTTTTTTAATTCCACAAATTCCTTATTTTGATGATTTATATTTCATCTTCATAATACCCTTATACATATATAGCAACTAAAGAGCCTGAAGATTCAGAACTTTCGGTACAGTATTTTAATAGAGAGGATTTAGAAATTAAAGGGGAATTAAGACCTCATGTTCCTCTCAAAATTCACTGCTCCAGTTAGATTTGCTTTTTGATGGACAAACTGAACACTTCCTGACTTCACCAAAGGATTCTTTCTTGGCTAAATACGGGCTCCAGCTTTCAAAATTGTAATGTGTATCACTTTCCAAAACTCACAGAGCCATTTTCAAAAAGCACAAGAGAATTGAGACACTATTACTTTAACAAGCATCTATAGAAGAACCAGTGGTTAAGAAAAGACCTGGATAGGGTAACAGAAGTGATAGTTGCTGGGGATAGTGGCACACACCTGTAATCTCAGCACTCTGGGAGGCTGAGCCAGGAGGATTAAGTGTTAAGCCCAGCCTGGGCAATTTAACAACTTAATGAGATCCTATCTCAAAATAAAAAGTGAAAAAGGGCTAGAAGAGTAGCTCAGTGTGGAGGCCCTGAGTTCATTCTCCAGTACGGGAAAAAAAAAAAAGTGATAGTCTAATAAAATTTGAAGTGACTGAAAAGCTATTATAATTTTCATCCCAGGGAAATAATACACATTTTATGCTTCAACAGTAAAAAACATCAAAGGTGCAAACCTTCTTAACTTGCTAATAATTTGAGTTAACAAATTGAGCTTTCTTCTGAAAGGTGGCCTTCACATATGGGAAACCTACTTTGATCTGTATATAATTTCACTTCTCACTAAACTGTAAGCTTGGATAGCAGCTAGAAATGCAGAGGAGGAGACAGGTGAGAAGAAAAAAATGTGTGAAACACTATGCAGGTTAGAAATAAATAAGAAGGATTGAAGTGACCTTGTGGCTCAGCAGGAGGAGCCCATTCTCCTCCTGTCTTTAGAGCAGGTTGGAGAAGGACATCCATCAGCTCCCAGACTACAGGGGATATCATCAGCTCCACCACACTTACCTGCAGGAAGCTTCTGGACTGCTTTGGACTTCTGTTTGGACAGTGAGCCCCCTTAGGATCCATTGCTTTCTTATTCTCTCACCCCATCTCAATGCTCTTCATATATTCGCTTCCTCCTGTCTCCTTGTTCTCCACTTTTCGTTCAGAAATTATTAATTAAGCACCTACTAAGGCCAGACATTGTTCTAGGATCTGCAAACTCATCAATAAGCAGTCAGGTTCTTGATTTCATAGATCTCATGTTCTAGAGAGGAAGATGAACAATAAACATAAATGATACAGCATGTGGAGAGAGGTGCTATAAAGGATATATCAGGGTAAGTGGTAGGAAAATGTGCTACTTTGTGCTATAGATGCCAGAGACAGTCTCTCTGTTAAGGTGATATTTGGCAGATATTTAAAGAAGTGAAGAAATAGCCATTTGGATTTCCAGGGGATGAGCATTCCGGGCAAAGGGATCAGCACGAGCCAAGGCTCTGAGGGGGAAAACAGCTCAACCTGCCTGAGGGACAGCAAGGATGCCTCATAGTCCATGAAAATTCTAGGAGATGGCTGCTCCAGTGATCCTGTGCTTTCCACACAGCTCCAGACATCCCCAAATAGTTCTATGTTAGACATCTGTCTCAAATTTCCTTTTGTTGTGATTTATTTTACTCCAGAAAGCAGGAAGTTTCCACTTTCTCCTAATAATTGCTAATACATCTCCTCCCTAAAATGTAAGGCCAGTAAGGACAAGACATCTTTGAGTCCTTTTTCAATGCTGAAAACAAATGGGCCCTCAATAAATATTTATTATATGGAAGAACTGGGAAACCCAGCTATGTCATACAGTGATGAAATAGCTGACTGTCTTAGAGACTGGAGACATAAGTTGTACATAAGGCAACTTATGTGGCAGGCGGGCAATGATCACTACAAGTGGTTTTTGTCTATGATCCATGGTTTCTTCACATATAAAATTGTTAGATTAGAACGGGAATGGCAGAAGTCCTGCCACAAGCATGACCACTCACCACCCTGGTACCCATTAGACTCTACTGGACCATGGTTCTCCTTCTCTCTAGACAAGATCTCCCAGTCCTCCCCAACTTAATCCCCTTAGCAGCCGCTATCAATGGGTCAGAGATCAACCTCATAATGAACTCCATTAACCATTCCCAAAAAATAAGATTTCAAAGATTTCTTTCTGCTTTAACATCCTATGATTCAAATCTGAACAAGTGTGGGATTGGACCCCACGGAGGAATTTGTTACTGCATACTACACTCCAGGAAATCACACTGCTCAGAGTCAGGGGACCCCTGCTGGCTACCTACCAAGGTGCACAGGCAGCCACTGGTAACTGCTTCAATTCTAACAAAAATTTTTCACCAAAAAAATTACTTAATGTTAACTTTTTCTGTCTTTTCCTAAGGTGACTAGGATCAATCCTTTGATCTGGTTGAGTGTTGTGCCTCCCCTCAAGCCCCACTCCATGGAAGCATGGATCCCACCCGTAAATGTGCCAACCCTAAGGCTTAAAACTAGCCTGGCTCAGCGTTGAACCTGTAAGTCACTTTATAGATATTCTTGGACTTACAATGAGGTTGTTTTACTGGAAACCCAGTTAAAAATATCACATCAGCAGTCCATTTAAGACACCCAACCTACCAAATATAGCTTAGCCTAGTCTACTTCAAACATGTTCAGAAAACTTATAGTAGAATTTAGTTGAGCAAAATCACCTAACACAAAGCTTAATTTTAATACTGTTAAATGTCTTGGGTAATTTATTAAATACTAAACCGGAAGTGGAAACAGGATGGTTGTGGGAGTAAACTTTCATGCCATCAATAAAGTCAAAAGACTAGAAGTCAGTACTGACTGTGTATCTTCTGACCAATAAGAGTAAATAAATCAGGGACATCCTGAAGTCCCTGATTTGATTTCTGTATCCTGAGCCCTTTAGCTGCATCCCTCCTTGGGCTTCTTTTCCTGACCTGTGACTCCTGTCTAAGCTTCCTTGCTCCTGATGTCTGATCTGATTTGGAAACTCCTCTTGTGGTGTACTCATCTCCCAGAACTTGTTATCTTTCAGCCACTCAGTAAGAAGCCCAGCCCAGTGCATTACTCACAGACAAGCCCATGAACTTGGTGTTTCTTCCAGGGAAGAGATAAACACAAATATCCAGATACAGAGCATAACCATAAAAGACATCCAAAGTCCTATGGAAAAATGTGGAATTGTCTCAACTTCCTCCTCAAACCACTAAATGAAGTTGTTTTAATAATATAAACCCATAGAGACAAAAGAGAGAGAAAATCATCAACAAAGAAGAGAAAATACTAGAACCTGAGAATGGATGAGCAGTAACTGCCCTATTCAACCAGAAAATAGAAATTAAAAGGATTTTATTAGATAGGTCCTATAACGGGAGACCAATAAACACTATGGAATATGTTTTCAACCATATATTCTTTAAAGTTACAGAAATCCTGTGTAAATGATACTAGTTATCAAAACTTCCCTCTTGCCTGTTCAACCAAAACATCTTGATGTCATAAATGACTCTATACATTTTCAACTCTGTCTCTCACAATGGTGGGGCCCTGAGGTAAATGAAAGACTTTAATTCCCTTAATTGCCCCCTGGTCTTTGCCAAAGCTACCTGAAATAAATACATGCTGGAAGTCAAAATGATGTGGTTGTTTTATAAGCTCAGCTCCAAGACAATCCCCAGCCCTCCAACTTTCCACACCAAAGCCCCACCCTGAGCCCTTCTCCTGTACAGATTCTGAAACGAGCTTGAGCCCTCAGCCATTTGTTTTCACTTCTTAGTATCCTGCCTCAAACTGACATTCCCTTCTCCTTTAAAATTATTCTTGTGCCCACTCTGAGGAATCATTTCTCGGCCACCCCAACCCCATAGATCTTGTTTAGAAGCTTTCATCAAGCTTCCTGCCTTAGCCATAGGAAGAGTGCCTGGTAATACCACTCAGGGCTGGTTTTCAATACCAGTGGAAGCCAAGGTTTACTTTATAAAACTTTCTCTGGAGTTATACCTAAGATGATACGATCAGAGATATGCCTGCAAGGATATAATTTAGCCTAGAGAGGATTTAAGGAAGCTAAAGAAAATATATGCATTAGACAGTCTCTCACAAACCCCCAAGGGAGCAAGAGAGCCTTTGCTGAGTACATGGTTGCCTGTCTGGGCCTAAAATGCTCCTCTGGACACTGCTGAGTGAGCAGGAAGCCATGAGCCTTACGCTCCAAGTAGAGAAAGTCAGGACTCAGGTCAGAGGTCAGGAGGAGTCTTTGCCCTGCATTAATGTTGCTTGAGTAGTAAGACAAACCAGGAGTTTTGAATTCATGGATATAGATTTAATGCCTAAATCTAAAAATTAAAGATTGTGTGTTCTTGCTTAATCTTTCCGGATCCCAAATCCCTCCCTGTAAAATACAGCTGTTAATAATAACAACTGTGTATGGTTGTGTCCAGAATTTTAAATAATATATGTGAAAAATTTTGGTGCAATGCTAATTACACATAGACCCTCCAGAAGTGATAGCTACTTTTAAAATTCTCACTTGGGCAAAGGCTCATTTCATTTCCACATAGAAGTGAGTCTCAAGAGCACCTATGATAGGGTCAAGATTTGCCTCAAACACCCCCGAAATTCAAAGACCCAATTCAAAAATGGGCATCTGAAGTGAACAGACATTTCTCAGCCAAAGAAGTAAAAGCAGCAAATAAATATATGAAAAAATGTTCAACATCACTGGTCATTCAAGAAATGCAGATGAAAACAACACTGAGATTCCACCTCACCCCAGAAACAATGGCTGCTATCAAGAAATCAACCAGTAACAAATGCTGGTGGGGTTGCGGGGGAGAAGGGAACACTTCTTCATTGTTGGTGGGGGTGCAGACTGGTGCAACCACTGTGGAAATCAGTATGGAGACACCTCAAAGAACTAGGATTAGAGGTCCCATTTGACCCAGCTATTCCCCTGCTGGGGATCTTCCCCAAAGAATTAAAAGAATCATACCCAGTGACATATGTGCACCCATGTTTATAGTGGCACAGTTTGCAATAGCTAAAGCTTGGAAACAGCCCAAGTGCCCATTAACTGGAAACTGGATAAAGAAGATGTGAGTTTTTTAATAAATTGGAGTACTACTCAGCCTTAAAGAACAAGAAACTAGAGACATTTATAGCTAAATGGATGCATATTGAGGCCATACTCTTAAGTGAAATAAATAGGACACACATGTATAAATACCAAATAGTTTCTCTAGTGTGAGAAACTGAAAGTGTAAATAAGGGTTAAAATGATTAAAATGAATAATTGATAATTTGAAATAGGAAGAAAAGGTCCAAAGGGGTAGGGGTGGTGGGAGGGGAAGGGGAAAGGAAAGAAGGGAAAGGAAAAATTATGAGAAAAGAAAAAAAATGGAAATGAAGTCTATGTAAATAGGGAAGGATGAAGCGGGTGAAGGGCGCACAGGTAATGGGATAAAAATAAGAACCAAGATACATCATGTACAGGTACAAGCACCCAATGATAAATGTCAACATATTGTATACCTAAAATGTACCAATAAAAGAATTTAAGAAAAAAAAAAGATTTGCCTCAAACAATACTGTAATATGTTCTCATACATTTAAAGAAGTTTTTAAAATTTAATTGAGACTTTCATAGCCTTATAATACAGAAAAGTTTAAAAAAAAAGTTGCAAGAGCAGAAGTTGCCAATCATCTGCTCTGATATCCAGGGAGACTAATATGCTCATGGGACCAACCAGGATGAGTTTCATGCAAAATGTGCTCTGGCTGAAGAGATGAACTGATGACTCTCAACCTTGGTTGCATGTGAAAAGTAATTGGAATTGGCTGAAAAGGGGCTCAGCATCAGAATATTTAAGAGCTTCCAGTAGTTGTAGTGTGCATCCAGATGAAAAACCACTTTGTTTTGAATGACCTATTAAATGGAGTATAACCATTTACTCATTTAAATATTTGAAATTTGTTCCAAATACCACTGAGTCTCAGCCTATGCTGCTAAATCACTTTCTGACCAGTGGCCAAGAGCCTGAGGCATAATAAGCCTTTAGCCACAGTCGTGAAGTCTGGCAAGAAGTAAGAAGATGACCAGAAAGTCATGTTGCCCAGGCACGGCTCCTGCTTTTCTCCTAAGTATATGGTGGCAGAAGCAAACAAACGTCACTAGGAAATATAATCTTATGGTACCACTCTTACACATTTGGACTGTCATTAACCAAAAGTCATGAGGTGCATGATTGTATTATTCAGGCCTCTGGAAAAATGAAGGGTAACACTGGATCCAGGCTGATCTTGTTTCCCCACCCCCATTCAGTGTTGGGAATTGAGCCCGGAGGGCTCCTACCACTGAGCTACACCCCCAGCCCCCTTTTAAATTTTATTTTGAGAAGTGTTTCACTAAACTTCCTAGGTTGGCCTTGAACTTGCAATCTTCCTGCATCAAGCACCCAAGTAACTGCTCTTGATGAACTGCATTCCATGCTGGCACTGAAGTAGCAGGGGGCCTTTTAAATCTACCTCCTCCACCATGGCCCTACTTATCTCAGAGAATTCTCTCTAGATCTCAGTGCTGAGGCTGTATTCTTACTCCTCAGCCCTTTTCCGGGAATCCTCCAAATGTGAATCATTATATGGAGGACAGCATTACTGCTGCAAGAGGCTCCACTCAAAGCAGGGAACAGTACATTTGATTTTGAGGCTTCTCTCTGGCTTTCTCTCAGAACTTCTCGAGCTGTTTCCACTTAACAACGAAACTGCACACCCAAAGCCCCAGTCTGTCAGCATGAGCAGATTGTTCTCTTCTTCTTGGTTCCCATGGCCAGAATCTCTAACTAATCCTCTAGTCATGGAGTGGCGCTGATTTCACAGGCTGTTATTTCAGCGGCTCCCACTAACATCTGTTATTGATTTACTTGTTGAGCACCTCAGTGTGCATGGAGCTGCATGGTCACGCTTCACCCTTCTCAGCTACTCACCCCCCTTCTCAATCACATCTGCACCTGCACACATCTCTCCTGCCCTCTACTTCTATCTGTGTGGGTCCATCCACCTGCACTCCAGACCCAAGACTCCTGGGAGCTGGGGCCATCAATTACTTACTCTTGGTCTGGAATCTTTAATTTCTCCATCCCTAGGGCTCCTTCATTTATTTAACATAGTAACATGTGTACGCCTCTTCCATCTAGGGAAATAAAAAACCTCTCCCTTTAACCCTATCTCCTCCAGCTTCCTATTCAAAGTAGTCTGTAATCTTCCTTGCCACTTATTTATATCATGTTCTGGGGTGAGCAGTGTCTCCCTCCAAAAAAATTCCATGTCTTCCTAGAATGTGCCTTTACCTGGAAATGGAGTTGCTGCAGGTTTCATTAGTTAAGGGTGTGCCTCTAATCTGCTGATTGATGTCCTTATAGGAAGAGGAAGCACAGACATGCACACAGGGGAAACTCCAGGTGATGATGGAGGTGAGACAGAAGCGATGTATCCACAAGCCAAGGAATGCCAGGACACGCAGGCAACCCCAGAATTTCAGAGAAAGGCATGAAACAGTTTCTCCAGAAACTGAGCCTTCAGAGACCGTGGCACTGTCAACATCTTATTTTGGACTTCTGGCTTGCAGGACTATGAAACAATACAACAACTGGTTTTTTATTAAACCACTCAGTTTCTGGTACTTTGCTATGGAGTACTTACGAAATGAATATACCCCTTCAGGCACTTCTGGTCCTAGTTTTTTCCACTTCTAACCCATTAGAGCTAAATCCAGTCTCTATTTGATCTTCTGGGTCCCATTCTACCTGTTTGGTCCCCGTTTAGCTCTCCTCCCACACGCTTCTTGGCCCCCTCACCCGCTCCTAATCTCACATCTCACCGCTCCCTGCTGCCGTGTGGTGCCCCTGGGTCCTTTCACTTTATCTGTGCTTGGCTGTGATCTCATCTCAGCATTAGCTCCCCACTATCCCCATACTGATGACTCCCAAACCTTCCAGCCCAACACTCTCCCCAGTTCTAGTTTTTCATTTCCTACTGTCTCCTGAGGATTTCTGCCTAGAACTTGTACTAGCTCCTCAAATACTACATGGCTGAAATGGAAGTACAGACCACAGCCTCCCAAATAAATATCACTAATTTGTGGAGAGCCTCTTTCTGACTGTTATTGAGGGTGACCATGGAAGAAGTCAGTGCTCCCTGCCACAGAGCTGCACAAGTACATGCCCAGCCCAGAACCTGAAGGGGGTGAAGAATAAGATCAGATAGAGCCAGGGACCAATGGATCTACCTGCTGATCCACTTCCCCAAGATGGGATGCATAAAAACATGCCCAACCTTCAGACAGTACTGCTGCTGTGTGACTTCCACTTTCCAATTCTTGAGTAAAATTTTCTTGTGTCCAGGCTTAACCTGAACCTCATCGGGAGACAATAGCTGAAAATCTAAATACAGCTTAGCTAAGTTGAGATAATACAAAGCCATCACAGGGAGAAGGGGCTAGCAACTGTGAAATAGAGGGAATAATATAAAATAAAACTATTTAGTCATATATGGGAAAACTCGGTTTCTACTTGCTGCAGCATTGTGCAAGAAAGTGAGATCCACAGGACCACAGAAGATGCCTTCAGGCCCACGACATGTGAATGAGGCTGGAAAGGCATATAGGATTTGATGACGATGGAGTAGGATGGACACTGGAGGCTGGAGGTCAGCGTGGCTCTGCTGGGACAGTTAGGGGACTGACTTGAGCACAGAGAGGCAGAATTTCAAAGGTCATGCCATGAGAAATGTGTTCCCCCTGTAATTTCTGGGCAGCACAGTGAAAAAGGAGTCTAAGGTGGTGAATACAGTGCAGAGGCTGCTTGTAGGAAAGCAGTAGGAGGCCGTTTTCTAATGAGGGAAGGGAAAATGATACAGTTACCCTTCATATCTGTAGGTTCCCAATCTGTGGATTTAACCAACTGTGGACGGAAAATATTCAGGAACAATTGCATCTGTACTGAACACATACAGATACTTTTCTTGTCATTGTTCCCTAAACAATATAACAACTATTTATAGAGCATCTATATTGTATTATTTACCGTAAGCCATCTAGAGATGATTTAAAGTATATAGGAGAGTATGTTTAGGTTATGTACAAATGTCAGGCCTTTTTATATAAGGGACTTGGGCATCTTGCAGATTTAGATACTCATGGGCATCCTGGAGCAACTCCTCCATGGAGATATGGACACTGGAGGCTGGGGTATATAAGTTATATGTGTGTGTATAAAACATATACACGTATGTATTACATATATTATATATATAATTGTATACATATAATGGAGTTTTGTTTTTGTTTTTTTTAATCTCCTGAGGAAATAGGAAGTGAAAAACATTTCTCCACTGGGTATTGGGCTGCAACAGGCTCAGGGGACTAAATGAACACAGAGGACAAAAGCAGAAAGTGTCCATGCTACAGCTGGGCAGGGCCTCCTCAGTGGCAATGCAAGGTACAGCCTACTAAGCAGCCAGGAATGCTGTGCACAGGCTCCAGCTAGCTGGAGAAATGTTTTTCACTTCCTATTTCCTCAGGAGATTAAAAAAAAACAAAAACAAAACTCCATTATATGTATACAATTATATATATAATATATGTAATACATACGTGTATATGTTTTATACACACACATATAACTTATATACCCCAGCCTCCAGTGTCCATATCTCCATGGATTTAGCATGGAAAGTCCCAAATCCCAGCACACCTCTCAAGCACAGACATATCAGTAAGATAAATCACTCTAGAAGAGGTAAGGAGAGAGCAAAGTTCTTGCTTGACTGATTTTTTTTCCTTGTGCGGTTCTGGGGAACAAATCCAGGGCCTCACACTTGCTAGGTTAGCTCTGTATTACCAAGCTATGTTGCTATCCTTACTTACTTTATCATGGGCTTTAGCACTGATGCCTCTACATCTGGGAAGTGGTAATATCTCTTGATGCTTCTGTGGGTTTTTTAGAAGCACCCCCTCAATTGCCAGCAAAGTCTTGCCTGCAGCTTACTGAGCAGGCAAATGAATTTCTACTCCAGCTGGTCACTTGCCACTCCGTCCACAGCCCTGAGGTATCTGGTGAGCCTTCTGCTGAGGTCCCCTTGCCTCTCCAGGACCTTTCTTGGTCAGGGCACAAATGGAACCACATCACTGACTTGCTTAGGCTTACTTATGAGAAGTACTCATATTCTTGCACAAATCCAGTGCCTCAATAGATAAGCCACCAGCGAAGCCTCACAGTTAAAACATCTGGACTCTCAAGTCCTCTCTCTCTTACCTGCTAATTCCTCCTCAACCTTTAGGACTCTGCTTAAGTGGCTCTTTCCACGGAGTCCCTGCCTCTCCCTGTCCCTTTCTACATGCTCTTGCTACACCGTGGGTTTACCTAGCATAGCATTTATCACATGACTTTACAGTTACCTGCTTCATGTCTGTGTCCAAGGCCAGACTCCAAGCCCCAAAGCAAAGGATGCATCTGTCTTGTTCACCATTGTATTCCCCGTTCTCGGCACAGTACCTAACACAGAGTAATTGCTCAGTCAACATTTTCTGGATAAATAAATGGAAAATAAATCAAGACATCAAGTAAAAATTAAACTGGACAGAAAGGAAACAGGTTTTCATAAGAGGAAGTTACATCTTTCATTCTACATGTTCCTCTTTCAGATTTAGAGGTTGTAGTTATTTCACATCATTCTACTGGTCTTTAGTGGTAGGCAAGTACATGCCTCTGTGTAAGCAGAAGATCTCTCCCATAAGTCATGTTGGTCCCTGGAAGTGATGTACATATGGTTTGTCCCTCATATCAGAGGCTGAATTAAACTAACCTACCATTGGCAACCTTCTGAATGGAACAGCATGCCCTGTACTCTGGCCATGGGTGGCAGGAAATAAAGAATGCCCACCATGTGAAGATGACCAGGAAACACAGAGAGGGAGGTCAGGCAGGACTCCACCACCATCTAGGTGCACATCATCCTTATTACCATGAGTAACTCATAGCTGACATTTATAGAGCCCTTGGTGTATACCAGTTACTAACTAAGCACTTCACATACATGATTTCAGGTAATCCCCACAATTAGCCCACAAGGTAAAATCTATAATTACTACCATTGTATAGTTGAGGAAGTTGAGACTTGGAGAGTTTAAGTGTCTTGCTCCAGGTCACAGAGCTAGTAAGCAACAGAATCACCATGTATACCACACAGATTCTATACAAAGAATCTCAACTTCTCACCATCTATCCTCAGAAAATGGATTAGTCCCCAAGGAAGCATAATTTAAGTTTTATTTCAATAAACAAAAGCTATTTATTTACAGTAGGCATTTACATAGTTTTAGTAAAAATTAAATATCTGTTCCAGGATTAATGCTTCAAAGCTATTGAATGTCAAATGTGTTACATATATCAAAGTATATTTGCATATATTATATACAGATATGATATATGATATAACATTGTCATGACATTAAGTGCTGAATGTAGTAAATCCAAAAATATAAGAAAATAAAAAATACTCAACAACACTACATATAACATCAGCTACTTACCAAAAAAGTATTAAATGGTTAAAGACTATGACATATTAATATCAGCTTTATAACATACAAATGCAGCCTTTCTTAAAATCTATTTGTTCTAATGTGGATAACACTTTCTTTTTTGGTATCAGGGATTGAATGGATAACACTTTTTAAACAATATTGTTAATGTGAATAATATTTATATCCATCTAAATGCATATCGTATAAATCCATCTATATATATATATCATTCATTTACATGCTTACTAATATTAAAATTTTTAATTTGCCTGTGTACTTTTAACAATGTGTCAGGAACTGTTTGAAATATAAAAATGAAGACAATTTCACTTCTACTTTCCCAAAGATTCCAGATAAGTACACATAGAAACCTGGGCAAATAACTGCATAATGAGACAGTTGAAATCACAGAAGCCTCATGTACAATAGAAGAATGGAAATTTTATTTAGTATTCATACTCATTAAAGTAATACGGAGCCAAAAAAGCTAGCTACCTTCATTTTATTAAACTTATTTCTTATTGTCAAGTCAATGTTTTGTTCAGTCTGATTTCTTTCATATGCTAGTCTCATTAATTTAGAATTACCTTAAATTATTTTTTTCATAAGCAGAAAATTGGGACTTTACCCTATCCCTGACCCTCACTGAAAAGTATGACATTTTAGCTTTTACATTCTAAAACACGAAACAATATAAAACATAAAATTTTGAAAGATAAAATCCCCTTGATTCTTCAGCTAAAAATTTAAAGCGATAAAGAGCTTTCTTCTCATCAAAATAAAACTAAATTAAATTTTTGGGTGAAATATTTGATTGGCAATTTTATATGCCTATGAATATACCAAAAATGAAAATCTATTTTTGAAAGTTTTAAGAAAATATTATATTTACATTTAAGGAAATTTCACATAAGCTTTCCTAGACCTACACTTGCCCTACTACCGATAATGGAACAGTATAAATAAGAAGCCATACCTTAAGCCTTACCAGTGGTCAGAAAATATAGAATGCCAAATTCTTCAGGACAAACCATATAGTTTCTTCAACAAAATGCAGGAAAAAAGAAGAAAGAAAAGAAAAGTCTCCTCAAAAGGACTACGACCATATCAACCCTAAATGTGATGAACGGACCCTCAAGAGCATGCTAGTTCAAACTACCCAACTTTGAACCAAAACAGCTGGGAGACAGCTGAAGACATTTAAATATTACCAGGATAAAGTGATGCTATCAATGAATTATTTAGGAGTGATAAGGGAATGTGGCTACAATGATGGCATTCTCATCTATTAGATTTTCAAAAATATTTATGAACTACATGATAGAATATCTTGGATTTGATTTAAAATAATCTAGTGGGGAGAGGACTGTCAGATGGTAAAGATGAAATAAGGTTGGCCCAGCAAAGGGATTAATTACGCTCTAATATATCATAATATATGATATAATTATCACAGGGGTTAATTATTCAAATCTCTCAACCTATGCATTTGAAGTTTTTATTTTTTAAAAAAATGAGTTTTAAAAGTGAAAGAAAAATAACATTTGAAACATAGTACAATTTATTCTTATACAAAAGATGCTCTGGATAATACAATAATAGTCACCTTAATTTTAGAAACTATGAACCATAATATAGCTTTAAATACAGTTACCGTTATACATAACAAAATCATAGTATCTGGAAAAAAGAAAATCTCGCATTGCTCCTTCAGCCTAGATTTAGGAATAGACTGCTTCACTAAATCATAACTGCCCCCAAATATTCTTAATTACTGATTTCAATAAACATATCCTGTATTTTAAGAACAAATAAGACAGTGAAGTTTATATCCAGGTAAACCTTTACTATGTCAAGGTAGATGGCAACAGGGAACTGAGATTGAACTGAATTTCATAATGTATTCTCGAATCCCTTTCCTTTTCCTATCTCTCTTTTCTTTGGGGGGGGGGAATTTCAATATTATCAGCTATCACCCATATAAGTTCTTTGCAGCTAGTAGTGAATATGGAGTTGATGAATTTTAAACCCCATTTAAATAATGTCAGCGCTGATAGGAAAACACAGCTACCAAGACTGAACTCTAGAAATCACAAGATGGTAACTTTCGCAACTAGAGCAAGACTACTATTTCGATTGTAATCTGATTTAACGTGGAAAGAAATTTCTAAACATCTTCCCCAAATGTGGGGTGGGGGATAGATACGAACTATGAGTCTCCCCCACTTCCAACAAAATGTGATCAGGGACAGGTGTGGAATTTTAGAGGACACCATGTGCCTGATCGCGCGGACAGCTTTGTTCTTACTCTCATTTGATTCCATTTATTTTTTTCCTACATTGAGTGTTCCTCTAGATTGTCTACCTTCTGCAGAGGTGAAGGGTTCCCAAATCGTGTGAGCAGGTACTATTCCTCTTGGGTACCATACAGAGCCTGGTATACAGAGTCACCGCGGGATACGTCTGGCCCCGGACGCTCCTTTGCCTCCTCCGCTCCCACCTGCACTCCGCTTCCGGCTGGGACCTGGAGCGCGCAGCGGCTCCGTCCCGCAGCCCCGCGCGTCAGGATCCGGGAGAGGAGGGCGGCGCCGGCCACCTTGGAGTGGAGCAGGGCCGCCGGGGACAGACGAGGAAGAATCCGGGCTTCTGCCGGCGCCGGGTTGAAGGGCACCTGAGGCACGAGGAGAAACAGAACACAAATCCGCGGGAAGAAATCACGTACGGAACCCTCCTCGGGTTTCTCCCCGGCTGTCCTCTGTCGAGCCTAATTCCGCATGGGTTGGGGCGTGACTCGGTGGGGGCCTGACTGTGACCTTCCCACGGCACCGCGGTGGCGTTTTCCTAGGGAGATGCAAGAGTCAATCTCTCTGCAGTACAAACACCTTCTGTACACATTGGGGGACCCTATAGTGTCTCCATCATTGAGTGTTTGGAATTAAAGGGCAATCCAGTGCCTGGCAGGCAAAGAGCTAGGCGATAATGATTAGCCACGATTAATAATTAGCGTCGTCAGCCGGACGTGGTGGCTCACGCCTTTAATCCCAGCACTCGGGAGGCTGAGGCAGGAGGATCCCCCGAGCGCGAGGCCACCCTGCGCCACAAAGCGAAACCCTGTCTCCAAAGAACCCAAGCAATATAACAAATACAATAAATACCATTATTATCATTATTATCATTATTATTATGATTAGCGTTGTTAATCACTTGCGGCCGGACCGAGGGTGAGGTCTCTTTCCCGGGTTCGCTCCCACTGCCCTGCCTCAGCTTCTGCTCCACCCAGCCCCTCGACCTCCGCTCGGCTCTTGGGCTGAACCCCGCGGGCAGCTCTGAGCACACCCAGCCGGCCTGTCCTCGCCGGAGACCCTCGAGCGAACACGACGTGGTTTTCAGGAGCCGAGGGGCAGCCGGACGCCCCACACAGGGCCTCTGGAACGGACTTCGAGCGCCGCGGGGCGAGGTGAGGCCGGGCGCCTGCGCGGGCCCCACCCGAGGGCTTCGGGACCAGGGGACTTGAGAACAGAGCTTACTTTTCGCTACCACTGAATCGATAGTTGTCTTGAAAATCATCATTCGATGTGGTCTCCTTAGGGGACAATCCGGAGCTTGGGGTTAGACCCAGTTCGGGCGCTAATTCTCAGTCACCCCGGTTCCGGGCTGTGCAGGTCAGGCTTCGGCAAGGGAAGGAAGAATTCAAGACCCCAAGTGAGCCCCAACGGGTTTGTCCTGAGTTCAGCTACCAGGCGTAGCCGGCTCGGGGAGGATGTTTGTTAACTGTATACACGAACGGAGGTGGGCCTGAGAACGTTCACTCAAAGGGAATTGGAACCAAGGACAGGTGGAGAACTTGAAACAGGACCCTTCTCTATTCTTGATTTCTTTTCAGACTCTCAGACTGTCCTAGACCTGCCCGATTTCGGGGGGGGGG
>NW_004624736.1:4871509-4903311 GCF_000247695.1 Heterocephalus glaber
GTCCTCCCTCCCCGCTGAAGTGAGAAATTCACAGCTAAGGGTGGAGAGTAGATGAGGAGGAACGACATTTAGAGTGGCTTCTGAAAATTCTGTCGCACACACACACACACACACACACACACACACACACACACATTTTCCCTGAATACTCTGAAAAAAATAATGCCTGCTCATGTCCCAAATTGATCTCAAATAAACATTAGCTTATCCAGGAAAATGTCTTTGAACATGGAAAATAAATGAGGAATAGATTCCCAGTTCTTCCGAATTTTTTTCTTCCAGAGATTTTCCCAACCCCCTGTCTCCCTCTCGTCCTCTAGCAGGGCCTCCACCCCAGGCTCTTGGTCTCCCACTGAGCTACACCCTCGGCCCTGAAAGCTCTCATTTTAAAAGTCAACTTTTCAACCTCAAATAGTAGGAAGTTTGAAAAGCCGCATTGAAAACAAGTTGTTCTGATATCTATAATGAAATATGATCAAAAAACAATTGTTTAATTTGAGGATTGAAAGCAAGTTTTAAAAGAAACTCCGTTTAGAAAGTAGGGCACACAATAAAAAAATAAACGACAGTGTATTTGCATTTTATTTACTCTACATAGGCATTTGGCATCTCTCCCATGGGATACGGCACGGCACGTCAGACACACAGGTAAGAAATAAACTTTCCGAAATTAAAATTCTACTTATATTACATATCTATTTCAGGAAGACATGGAAACTTGAGCATTTTTGCGCTTAACTTTGGAATACTTGCAGTTCCTAAGGAGTGAAAAAAGGGAAACATGCTTTGCATTGGAGATTGTGTTTTCCTTGTTTTTCTTCGAATACCACACCGGAGTACCGACTCACATTTCCTCTAGAAATGTGCAAATCGGAAAAGCTGCGGAAGCCACAACGGAAGCGGGAAAAGAAAAGGTGACGGCCCAGGTCTTTACTCGTCCGGGTTTACGAGAACAGAATACAACTGTTCTCTGTAGCTGTTTTGTACCGAACAGAAACGGGTGGCTGCTCTGTGCGGGCCTAGTGGGTAGGCGCTGCGGGGCGGGGCGGGAAGTCCCCTTCCACCGGGCTCCAGGTGCGCAGGGCGGAGTCGGCCCGCTGGCAGGTGTGGGTGTGGGTGCTACTCAAAAGGCTGTCGAGGTCGCCTCTCCGCCCGAAGGGGTGACCAACGCTGTCAGCCTAGAGCCTTCAGCCTCCGATGGGCACCTCAGCAGGGCCGCCACCGCGGACAAGTGGCGACCCAGCAGCGTGCTTTTGCCGGGTGCGCAGCCACTGGCACAGTGCTGCTGCTGCTGCTGTTCCTGCAAAATCGTCCGGGCGGCGGCGGCGGACACGTGCAGCAAGGGGGCAGCGGCCTGGGGATGCAGCAAGCACGACGGGCGCTGGAGCAGGTGGCAGTAGCCCCACGGCGTCTGAGGCAGACTCTGCGCCGCCCTTGTGCTGGCGCCTTGCATGATACTCTCGATGCTGAAGGAGGTGCACCCACCTCCGCGCCGCGTCGCCGAGCCGGAGCCCTCCGCCCAAGGCTGGGAGCCCTGCGAGGGCTGCAGGGCCAGGCGGGTGCCGGGGGTCCCCAGGTCCGTGCCTTCAGCTTTCCTGGCCCCCTCGGGGTAGGCGGGAGCGGAGAGCAGCAGGTAGCGAAGGGGGTGCGGGTGCACCAGAGCGCAAGAGCGGCTCCCGGGCCTGGGCTGCGGCGGGCCGGAGGGTCCCAGCTCGAGGCCCGGGTGGGGGCACTGTAGGGTGGCGGGAGCCGCGGGCAGGGGGAAGGGGTGGTGCAGGTGGCCTCCGGGGGCCGGTTGGTGGCGCTTGAAGCGCTTTCTGCGCCGGAGGAAGCTGCCATTGTCGAACATGTCCTGGGAGGCGGGGTCCAGGCTCCAGTAGTTGCCCTTGCCCGGGTGGCCCGGCTCGCGGGGGATCTTGACGAAGCAGTCGTTGAGCGAGAGGTTGTGGCGGATGCTGTTCTGCCAGGCGGGGAACTTGCGGCGGTAGTAGGGAAAGCGGCCGCTGATGAAGGCGCAGATGCCGCTGAGCGTGAGGCGCTTGTGCGGGCTTTGCAGGATGGCCATGGTGATGAGCGCGATGTACGAGTAGGGGGGCTTCGGCGGCTGCGGGGGGTCTCCAGAGGCCGCCACAGACCTCGTCGGTGCCTTGAACTCGCGGCCAAACTCCGCGGAGTCGCTTGGGCCGCCGCCCTCGGTGCGCGTCCCCGGCGGCCCCGGCCCACGCTGCTGCTCTAGGCACTTCTGGCTCCTTTCCGACTCCTCGTCTTCCTCCCCCGGCTGCTCGTCTTCATCTTCCTCCTCTCCCAGGACGTCGATCTCGCCATCTTCTCCATCGGAGCTTTGGAGGCTGGGCTGCGGCGCGGAGCGCAGGCGTTCAGGTCTCGGGAGGCTCATGAAGAGCAGGTGCCGGGGACCGGGCGGGCGCCGCTCCTCACCTGCGGCGCGCACTGTGCGCCCCGCGGTTTCCGAGAAGCCGCAGCGCTAGTGTTTTGATTTGGTTTCTCCTGTTTCCCAAACCGCCCGGCAAGGATTCGCTTTGCCTTTTATTGAAGCTGCTTGGAGACACTGTTGCTGGACTCCCCCCTTTATACCCTTCTAGCCCTACCTCAGAGCGGGTCGCTTCCTCCTGACGCGGTCCAATGGTGAGGGTCCGCCGGCAAACACCCCACAGGGCAAGGGCGCGCGGCCCCCTCCTCCTCACACCCGCCGGGTGCCACCGAGGAAGACTCTCCGCTCTAGGGGTTTAACCAGCCAACTGGCCCCAGCTTTGCCTGGACTGTTACTGTGCTTTTAAAAGGGAGCAAATAGAACAAGAAAGGAAAATAGGATTCCCAACCATGGCTACCTTGGCTTTTAGACTTCTCCCCTGAGGACAGAATTCCGTGGCAGGGAGTGGGGGCCCTGAAATATATCGGCGTTTGAAAAAGAACATGTGGGAATAAATGGGTATTTTCGTGTTCCATACATGGTTAATCGCCCATTTTCATTGGTGGATTCTGTCCTTATACAGAATGTGGCATGAATTATTTTTAATGTTCTCACTTTATGCCACGGGCCAGAAGGAATGTCTCATTGTCCTTACTGCCCTCCACACAAATGCCCCCAGTGCTCTCCCTGACTCAGGTTTTCAGAAAAGGCTGACGTGCCCTAGCACTAAATTGTGGGAGTTCAGGGTGACGTGAAGGCAGGAGGGCCAAGGAGGTTTCCCCTACCCCCTTAACAGGGGTGATGCTCCAACTTCTCTCAACATTCTGCCGCGGTAAGGAATACACTTACACCATACCATACACCATACACTTTGCACACACAGGGGTATGTGGTTAGAATGGGTTCCAAAAAACAATATACTTCCACTACAGTGATCACTGGTATTCTCCCTCTTAATGGTCACGGCCAACTAAATTGGTTTCATCACACAAATCTTGTTTTCACAAACTGGCCCAAAGACTGTGCCTAAGTGTACATTTGAGGACTTGCCCTCCTTTTTTTCTCTCTTCAATCAAGATCATTTCAGAAACTTGAAACACTTTTAGTATAATAAATATAAACCCTGAAAGTTCAATTAAGAAATCCTGGGTTGCAGTGTCACTGTCACTCATTAGCTGTATCACTGGCTTGAACTTTATAGTTCTGTATAGGAGCAGGATGATGGCAGCTCTGTTCATTCACCTTAAATCCTTGGAAGTAACAGGATTTCCTTATTGGCTTCATTTGAGTTAGTTCAAAGTCTTTAGTGACACCACTGAAGTAGAACACAACGTTATATAAATAGGGATCTTATGGTAAAATACTAGGCTGTGGTACATATTTACAATTTGAAATCCACCTACTTGGGAAAAATTTTGAGGTGGTATCCAATAAAATGTAGCATAAAAGAATGTCATTGTTATACCATTGCTTGTCACCTAGTAAATCTTCCATTAATGTTTGTAAAGTGACCGTGAATTTTCAGTGAGACATCAGAAGCCATCCATAAGTGCAAAATCTATCAAGAAGTAGCTTCACACCTTTAGAATTAAAAATAGTTTTAAATAGCTAGTGGCTCCAGGATAAAATTTAGAGAAAAACTTCCCTTGAAAGCCTTTTTTGTTCATGTTTATCCTCCCTCTAAGGCTCTCTAGTTATATGCTGTTTGAAGAGGAAGAAACACAAAGTTTGAGCCTAACAGATTTGTGTTTGGATCCCAAATTTACCAAGGACTATTTGTGTGCTCTTATAAAGCAAGCTTCAGGAGGGCTGGGACAGGTGTCTCATTCAACCTGATACTCCCTGGCACCTCCCCTTAACCCCCTGCAGAAGAAGCAGTTCCTTCTATCAGCAAAGAAATCCGATTACCTTGGAAAGGAAGTATTGTTAGTTTTCCTAAAATCAACTTCTGTGGTGATTTGGGTTATTTACAAGTGAAAGGATGTAAAGACTGTGACCCAAAATGGAACAAAAACCAACACTGAAGGTTGTATGTCAAAGGGGTTCCAGGAAAAAACTAAGCCCTATGGTCATAGCTGGGACACTTTGAACAACAAAATAGTGTTGGATTGTAATCCAAAATGTAAATGCGTCCACAAAAACAAATGAGTAAATTAATAAAGGGGGGATTTTTTGCAGAATCCCAAATATATTATGTAATTGCTGTGCCCTCAAGGACCTGTTAATCAGTGTGGGCTGCACAGTGCTCTTCCTTCTAAAGAGGACATTACTGGGAGGGGGGATTTCCACTGGAGAAACCTGCCAACTTCAGCCAGGTAATCAAGGCCAACATCAATAATCACAAACCAAGTTTGTGACAGGTGCCTTTATTGACTGGATGAAAATGATACTCTGGTCCTCCTCCAGTCTTAGTCTAATAAAGAGAAAAACACGAAACAAATTCCAATAGAAGAGCATCCCGGGTAACTGTCATTTCTCCAAACGATCACCAAAGATCATCAAAACAAAAAACTTGTCAGAGTCATGAGGAATCTAAGGAGACATGAATATTAAATATAAAGTGCTATCTTAGATGGGATTCTCAGAGAATAATAGGTAAAAACTAAGCATAGGACACAAACTGGACTTAGTAAGAATGTATCAGTACCGGTTCAGATTGCAATATGCCACATCATTGAGAGATGTTAATAGTGGGGGGGTATTAATGAGGAAACTTATCTGCTCAACTTTTCTATAAATCTAGAACTTTCTTTTAAAATTAAAACACAAGGGGGGAATCTAAGAATTTCTAAGAGGAAATTCAAGATAGCTGAGTGGAAAAACAAAATGTGATATATCCATACAGAATACTATTCAGCAATAAGCATGGAGTATTGATACATATACCATCATTTTTTTTTTTTTTTGTACCGGGAATCGAACTTGGGTCCTTGTGCTTGAGCAGCAGGCGGCAGAACCACACTGAGCTAAGTCCCCGGCAAGCATGGAGTACTGATACATACTACAATATGGATGAACCTTGAAGACATGGTAAGTGAGGAGTGTTAGGATCTGAATTTTTAAAAAATGTCTCTCGAAAGGCTGGGTTCAGAAATGAGACATTTGGAAGGTGATCAGATCATAGGGTTGCTAACTTCAACAGTGGATGAATCCTGAGATGAGTTCATGGCTGAATCTGGTTAGGAGGTGGGGCCTGGTTACAGTAAGTAGGTCAATGCAGGCGGAACCTGGAAGGGTATATCCTTATTCCTAGCCTCTTCCCCTCTGGCTCTCTCATTCTGCTTCCTGGTTGCCATGAGATGAGAGCTTTCCTCTGCCATGCTCTTCCACCGTGATGTTTCTGCCTTGGAGCCAGCTAGCCATGAACTGGAACCTCTGAAACTATAAGCCAAAATACACCTTTCCTCTTTTAAGCTATGCATATTCCAGCAACAGAAAGCTGGCTAACAAAGTCTAAATAGACAAGTCTACAGAGAAAATGATTTGTGGAGGCTGAGGTAAGGGGAAATGGATACAGGGGTTTTTGTAGGGTGGTGAAAATGTTCTGGAATTAGATACTGATAGTTATCTATTTGTGAAATAATTTAAAAAATGAATTGTATTACTTTACATGTGTCAATTTTATGGTTTATCAATTATATCTAAATATGGGTTGTCATTCCAAATATATCAAATATTAAAATGAGGAGCTGTAGCAATGAAAACTTAGTTGAATGCTTTGGAAAAACTAATGGCACATCACTTGAAACGGGGGAAAAGTAAAGAACTCTTATTGTCCTAAACCATCAATTCCATAGTGTTGCTTTAAGAACAAGTCTTACCTAGCGCCTGCCTTGCAAGCACAAGGTCCCGAGTTCGATCCCCGGAACCAAGAAAAAGTCTTACCACGTAGCTCCTGAAACAATTAACATGGGGCCTAGTACATACTGGACACTCAATAGTATTAACTTTTTTCCTAAGATTGAATAGTTTTGCTGTTCCAGAACTAATATGCTAGTCTGAAATCAAACCTTTCTAACTTAAACTTCATGATGATAATGTCTGTTTTCTCTCCACTTCACCCTAAAAATTAAGACAATTTGACATAGGCTCAGAGAGATACAGTAATTTATCCTGTACCCCACAGTAAACTATAGTTTCAGATGAAACATGCCTAAACCTTGATCATCATGATCACCATGATACCCTGCAAGTCTGCAACAAACCGAATGGCTCTCATCCTCATCACATTGCAAAAATAAAACCTCTTCCAGACAGCTACAGGTTTGAAAGTGCCCTGGAGATACAGGTAAAACTCTGGCTCTGATCATTTGAAATATTTTATTTTGGTAAAAATAAGAACAGGACAATATACACCCTTCAAGGAACAAAAACAATGTAAAGTACAGTATAAAATAAAAAATAAAACTGAGATATCAGTCATTCAGAGTGACAAAAGTTAAAATGTGCTGGGTTTTGGAAATGGATGCTTTCATACACTGCTGAATAAAGGTAAAAGGTATATCATTTGGAAGGGCAATGAATCTCTCTTAAAATTTTACATGTGCATTCCTACAAGCTGGTGATCAATTCTAGAGAAACATTCATATCTAGAGGCATGACGATTGCAGCACCATTCACAATTTCAATTATAGAAACTGGTTTATCTGCCACACCACACCCAAATCACTGCCAGGCTTTAAACCCCCTAAGTCACTCCCCCACTGTATTAAGAATAATCCAAATGTTTACTCTGTCCTACAAGAAATGACAAAATTGGTCTCAATTTACAACTCCAGTTTCATCTCATGCTCTCACTTTCTAACCTCCTGCCACCCTTGCCTTCATCCCCACTGGTACCCACTTCAGGGGCTTCTATAGGACTTAGTTCCTCTATGGAGAACCTCTGTTCCTGCTCTGTATGAACGACTTTGAGGGGAGGGTGTTACTGAGACAGGGTCTCACTATGTAGCTCAGGCTGGCCTCAAACATGCAATCCTTCTGCCTCAGCCTCCTCAGTGCCAGGATGAATGACTCCTTTTGATTCAGTTTTCAAATGCCACCTTTGCTCAGGTGCCTGGCATGAGCACTCAGAGCCTAAAGTCATCTTTATTTATCAGCCTGCTTAAGGCTTGCTATTTTCTCACATATGTCCCTTCACCAGACTGAGCAATGTGATAACCTGTCTTTTATCTGTGTGCTAGTTCTACCCTTGCATTAATACTTATGTAAATTCCTAGTTCCCTATAAACTTTTTAAAAAAATGACTGCCTTCTATACTATATTCTGAAGTTCTGTGCAGCAGTTAAGATGGACTTATATCAGTCATAGAAATATCTAAGACTAACAGTTTTTAAAAGCAAACTATTATATAAAGAATGTTTCATTTAAAACACACACATAGAAATAAAGCCATAAAGATACCTATGACAAGTGTCTATGTTTCCTGAAAAAGCATCCTATAGTATGGCTATGATCCTTGGAAAATAATTCACTTTGTGAAACACAATGTACATGTAAATGAAAAGAACTGTCTGAAGGGACAAAAGACTGACTTAATCCTAAGTGATGGATGATGCAAGGGAATCAGGGAAGACCAATTTCAGCTGTAATATTTGCATTTTTTGAGACAAAAATGTGTCGATGCAATAGATATGTAATAAAAACACTTAAAGATTAATTTGATACATTTTAAAGGAAAAATATTCATGAGTCTTACAAATGCAGATTTTCAAGAGTACAGATTACTTTTTTGTTTTTTCCAGTACAGGGGACTGAACTCGGGACCTTGCACTAGGCGAGGCAGGCGGTGGAACCACAGCTAAATCCCCAGCCCAAGATTACTATTATTTCCAACATTTCTTCCAAAACAGGGAAACTAATTATAAGCCCCTTTTTGTGGTTTGGAAGAGATAGATCTAGACACTTAATATCTGTCAAAAGATGTTACTGTCATTGTGACCACATTAATTATAAATCTGAATTAGGAAGAAAAAAATATGTAAGTTCTACTTACATACAAGCCAGAAGCTGTTTTGAGTACATTATAAACCTATTTTATCCTTGAATGGTTGATATTTTATTATCCACTTTATAAATAAGGAAACCAATCTCAGATTAAAAACTTAGCCAGCTAAAAAGCAACAACGCTAGAATTAAAGCCCAAATCCATCTTGAAAAATCAGTGGATTTTCTATTGAGCAATTCACTGTCACAAAATAAGCATAATTTCTCAAACATAAGCTAAGGCAATGGGTTCAAGAGGCAATAATTAGGTGCGTACAGAGAAGCTAGATTTTAAAAGCACAGAAAGATCAGAATGATTCAAAGAAGGCAACTGCAATAACCAATTTGCCTTCTGCTTCCAACCAGGACAACCACACAAAACAGATAAATCTCTATTACTTAAAATTCTGGGGAAAAAATTCCGAAAGCCATTTTGATAGCACCTCCCTCAGGCCCTTTCAGACAGGATCTTGCTAATAAATTGCCTAGGCTAGACTCAAACTTGTAAACCTCTTGCTTCAGCCTCCTGAGTAGCTGGGATTGCAGGTGTCCACTACCATGCCAGGACTTGATAGGCTTCTACAATATTTAACAATGATTAGTTTGGGAAAGCTCTTCATAAATTCCATTTGTACTTTTCTCTATCTAACAATCTGGGTACTGTATAATTATGCTGTCATGGCCTTTAGGAATAGAACAAAACTGATTCACTGAATACTTAGCAATGATTTATGTAAAGATCATTATATCAAATGTTATAGTTACAAATGGCTTATACTTCCTCACTTTTTGGTGTTTTTTTTGGTACTGGGGATCAAACTCAGGACCGTGTGCTTGTGAGGCAGGCAGCAGAATCACTGAGCTAAATCCCCAGCCCACCCTATCACATTTTTACCTTATACTGGAAACTAAAGAAGTTCACAATAACCAAGATAAATTCAATTATCAGTAAAAATTATTTAAAAGTAAAAGTTCTAGAATAAGAATCTAAATGTATTACAAAATAAATGGCTGAAGTTTCATCATACTATCAGTAATGCTTGGTATTGAGTATTTAAAAAAAAGATAATTTTATTTGACTCAATTGTTTTCCACTTTCTAAGTCTCTAAGGACAAGACAGTCTTATTTCATTTAATAAAAAGTGGTAGTATTTGCTTTAAAAAATTTTTTTTGTTAATAACATCACATCTTTGCAATCAGCTGAAGTTCTAAAGCAAAATGAAAATGTTGAAGTTTAGCATCATTATTATAAATAAAACTTCAAAACAAATTCTGAAAGTTTTGTGGAACACTTGTCTCCCAAAGAATAAAATAAAAACTTCAGATTGTTATATTTTATGAATGTCAAATGTTTTATAATACTAAGTTTTATGTATTGTATAAAATAAATACCATCTTTAAATACACGGGAATTCATAACAGAAATCATGAAAGAATATTGGTTGAAATATACCCAGTAGGAAACTCATTTTTATTATCCAATCCTTTGATAAATGCCTCCCATGTTATAGACAAATTTGATCTTCTTTGAAATGTGCTGTCTGCTGCTTTTCTGTTTCTGTTACAGTAGCTATAAATAGTTGTTTGAGGATGTCCTTATCTAAATTCCTCCCTGCAAGCAAAACAAAACATGGTGATTATATTATGGTTATTAAAATGACATAATTCACGTATCAATTCCAGATTTTTAAATGCTTGGTGATCTTCAGAAATTTACAAAACAGTAAACTGTAACAGTGACTGAGTGATGGCCCCTCTAACTTTCTAAAGTTTCAAAACCAAACTGGTATTTAGTATAATCACTTTTCTAGAATTGTGTTGAGTAAAAGGCATAACAAGTTCATATGATGGTTATCACATGATTAAGACAAATACATTAACCATAAGCTTAGTTACAAAAGAAGATCTGATTAACACTGCTTAAGTGTGTTATACCCCTTTCAAGTCTTTTTTTTTCTTTTGAGAAATTTTACCCTTTGTCACTCACCAATAAGGACCAATCGACTTGTTCTCTCAGTGTCATCTTTCCAGCTCACTGGAGTCTCTTCCAGGTCATAGAGTTCATGGACACCTTGGACAATCATTTGTTGTGGTTTGTCTCTGATTGACACCAGTCCCTGCTCAAAGAAAAATGATCAGCCTCAACACAAATTTAAAAGCAGAAATAACTCATAAATGTAGACTACATTTTTCTATTTTTCAAAATACAAACTCCTAAAGCTGTGAAAATTATTTAATTCTAATTATTTGTGCACTGAAAAATAGTTTTTAAACCTCTAGTTTAAAAAAAGTTCTGTGTACACTGATTCTTTAAAGAATCCCCTTATCTGATAAAAAAAAAACTAATACATATGTTCTTGCACTGTTATCACAACAAAAACTGAAACAACAAAATATGTTATGTACAATAACCTGCTGACTATCCACTCAAGAATTTGATACTTGCACAGAATTAGTGGGAAAATTTGAGAAGTTAAAGGATTCTGGCAAATAATCAGTTTTGAAATGGGTTGTAACAAATGGTCTAGACAATAGTAAAAAACTATTATATTCTGTATAAAAGTTCAAAAATTAGACATTTCCAATACAAAAATTTTTGCCATATTTGTGTATTTTGAGTGTGTTTCCTTCCTGGTTTTGTTATTCTATGTCCAGTTTCATGTTCTGCTTTTTAAGTTTGAACTTTTATAATAAGAAACTCCTTGGAAAAAATTTTATGGAAATATCAATTCTGTGTTAAGTTATATAAAAATTATGAAGCATTCACTGTCACTAGAGTTACATATTAAACATGATGATGACTTTAATATTTTGTAACAGGAAAATAAAGGAAGGGAAGGCTATGAAGATAAACTGTTTTGCACCAAAATCCCTCAGTGTTTTGATAGGAGAAAGGCTAAAGGAAAAATCAAAGAGGATAATTATTAAGAAATGATCATACAAGTGCAAAATCTAGACTGAGATGGTACAAAGACAAGCCACTGAATTCTGCACAGGTCTTGATGGCAGCATTAGTGTAAATGCCCAAACCGCTGCTTTTCTAGGAAACCTAACCCCACATTCAATACCAGGAGATAAAAGCAGTCACAGAAGAAATGCTCGGACAGTTAGAATCATGGAATGTTGGTGATGCTACTGTCAAAACAGCAGCAGGATCTGGCTTAGTTCCTTTGTATGACAGTGATAAGCAAGTAGATGGGATTCACCTATGTTGTTCTGCAGTGCTAATGATAGGCAGAGCCAGCATAGTAAGTGAAGCAATCCAAATCTAAACAGTTTGTCCATAGTCTCAATCTGTTATCCTAGTAACCCCAGGATGTCAGTATACACTTGGAGAGAGAATGTAGTTATTAACAGCAATAACAACTTTATGCACATTTGGGAAATGACAAGAGCAGATACTCAAATGACTGCTGATTGAAGGATACACTTAGAACCACTGCTTTCTGGGGAAAAAAGGACTTTCATAACACATACCCAAATGTCAAGTAATATTAATGGGATTCCAAACACAGAACAAGAATTCTTCTAGTCCTCTGTAAATTTTTTCAGTATAAGACAGAATGTTCAGTGTCTGCTAAAAGCCTGAGTTTCAGCAGCAGCAGGATTTTTCACATTATTTCTTAGGGAAATTAAGTTTTCTCTAAGTGACCGATCTGTGTTCCAAGAGGAGGAGAACTTTGATGAGGCAAGTTCATTAACCAGGTAATGCTTAGAACACCTGGGGATGAGAGCAGGGACTAACACTTTCAAAACCCAGGGACTGTTTTAGCTAAAATACTAAATGAAGCTGTGCAAATAAATCATGCTTTTTGCAATAATTTTAAAGCCCCTTTTTAGTAATGGAAATGACAGAAAAGAAAGTAGACAAAGGTTATTTGTGCTAAAACCAGTACTTCTGTCTAAAAAACCAAATACAGTTTATATATAACTGCCAAAAGAAGGACTTGCCCAGAAGCCTACAAAGGTAAACTCCAAACTGCACCTTTAGCCGTGTGACCTCCATGCAGTGACCGTCCTTGTTTCTCACATTCTTTTCCCACAGGAGATTCTGTATCAAGTGACATATTTTAATAGGATCAGCCATTGCTAACAGCAACAACTATGCAACAAAACAGTTGATAAATTATTCATCAGTTAAAAATTGCATTCACCTGAATAAATACATTTAGACTTTCTTCCTTTACATTTCCTGGTACTTCAAATGTGATTGTAACAATAGTCTGTAAATCAACAGAGATAATAATCTTTTATAGCAATATCAACATATTTTTAAAAAATATAACCAGTTTTAAATTGAAAATTAAGAAACATATTAAATCTTATACCATATCTAACAATATATATTAATTCTATCCCTTCTACTTTTCTCCTTATATGTGCTGATTTGTGGAATTAGTGACTCTATTTTCTATATTCTGTAGAATCCATCAACAGTTTGGTATTTACACAAAAACATCTCCTGAAAGGGAACTCATTATTTAATTCCCCTCTTCCGGGATTCTAGCAACAAAAAGGAGTGTACCATACTGGCAGCACTGAGCCAGTGTTCTCACTTCATATTCTCATCCACTCTTCACAACAATCCTGGGGAGTAAACACAGCTATTCCCATTTTATAAATTGGGAGAAACGAGGCTCTGAAAAACAAACTATGCAGAGACAAGAGTGCGACTTAAAAGTAAAAGTATGGCCTGGTGCAGTAGTGTACACCTGCAACCCAGCTACTTAGGATGGTGAGGCAGGAGGATTGCAAGTTCGAGGCTAGCCTAAGGAACTCAGTGAGATCATATCTCAGATATTACAATAAAAAGGCCTGTAGATGTAGCTCAGTGGCAGAACACCTGCCTACCATGCCTGAAGCCCTGGGTACTGAAGAAAGAAAATTCTACTTTATCTGAAAAATAAATAAAATATTCTTTTTATCTCTAACTGAACAAGCATGCACCAAGTGGAAAAGAGTTCTGAACAATGACAATGATAGCATATCACCTTTGACTTAGGATGCTGACAACATCATTACAGAATATAGACTTTTTATTTTTCATCCTGATCGTGATAAATTTCTGTCTACTCTAAAAATCTAGAAGCTTAAGATAATCCTCTAATAGGTCTCATAATTAGATTTTAAACCTCCCCTTACCAATATAACCTAAAAATGTCAAATTTAGTGATGAAAATACACAAAGACTAGGCCTAACATAAAACACAAATTCCACCTTACATAAGACACTCACCATGCTCAAAATGGCTTCAAATAGGCATTAAGGTACAGTTTTGAAAAACTTCCTAAAATTGTTTATCTAGCCCTGCATTTTTATACACCATTAGAAAATCATATAGGATTACAGGAGAAAATACGAAAAGACCAGCACTGCTTTTAAATGCAAACTTAAGAGAATAGCTAAAAGTATTAAAGATCAATTTAGGCACAAATATATTGCTACTCAGTCTCCACTGTTACTAATATTAAGAAAAGTAGAAAATACTTCTTTCATGCTCAGATGTGAGAAATACAAGTCAACTTTTAAAAAGCTTCAAGCTGGACTTTAAAATATGAGACAATTAAAAGTACTTCTAATAGTTCCCCTATGTCCACAGGGTATATGTTCTGAGACCCTCAGTGTATGCCTGAAACTGGAGGTAATAATGAACCCAAGTGTAATGCTTTTTTCATCTTAACTGAGCACTTATTATGTACTATGGCCATAACTTTTGCAGCTTGAGGCACAGCAGCAAAATTAGCATGGAATTTATCTTCTTCACAATTTCAGAGTCTAAAGATTTAGTCTTAACACAGACCTTAGCAGCTGCAATATATATTTTCTTTCCTTATTAAATCAAGAACTTCTCTGCCTTTTAACTTAAAGCAAGCACCTTACAGCTTGTCTTTGGCATATACAAACAAATTATCAACATCACTATACTTGTGCTTTGGGGCCTAGATAAAGTAAGAGTCACCTGCCCACAGCTCTGCAATACTGAGAGGCTTGCTGAGGGACTAACAGGCAAGAAGTGCATGCAGTGTGGACATAGTGGACAATGGGAGCACTCACATCCCAAAGACGGAGTGGGATGGCGAGAAAGTTTTACCATTTTATTCAGAATGTCATGAAAATTAAAATTCTGAATACTTTATTCCTGGAATTTTCCATTTAATATTTTTGGACTACAGTTGACCACAAGTAACTGAAACTGGAAAGCAAAACCAGGGGTAGAAGGGCCGGGGATTTAGCTCAGTGGTTCCATCGCCTGCCTTGCAAGCGCAAGGTCCCGAGTTTGATCCCCAGTACCAAAAAAAAAAAAACCACAAAACAAACCCAGGGGTGGAAAACTACTGTATTCTGTTATTATAACCAAGAGGTAGAAACAACCTAAATGTCATCAATGAATGAATAAAGATGTGGGATATATAATACATATATGTGTGAATATGTTTTGGCCTTACAATAGAAAATTCTATCATATGTAGTAATATGAAGTGTTATGCTAAATGAAATAAGCTAGTAAGAAAAGGTCAAAATTTTGTATAACTGCACTTATATCAGTATCTACAATGGTCAAACTCATAGAAATTAGGGGAAAAAATGGTGGTTACCAGGTGGCAGAGGAAGACAGAAATGGGTAGGTGCTACTCAATGAGCACAGTTTTAGTCATCCATAATGCAAAACTTCTACTGATCTACTGTATAACCGTGTAGATACAGGTAACAATGCTGCATTGTACACTTAAAATATGTTAAGAGTAGATCTCAGATTAAATGCTTTTTACCACAATAAAAAGTACTAATTTTTAATTCTTAACAAACATACCCTGCTTTTAAATTATTGATGTTATAGTTTAGAATATGCATTTAAATTGATAACTTTCATTAAAGAAATCACTATAAATACCTAAAATTTCATATCAAAATATATAGCAAGAATATATTGCAAAAAGTTGCAAGTAAAACACAATTTGTCAGTTTCAAAAGATAGCAATTCAGTCTTCAAAAAACTCTTAAATATATTTTATTCATATCTTAGTCCCTCCCCACCCCACTACTGGTGACTGAGCCCAGGGCCAGTGTGCTGAGCAACTGCCCTACCACTGATCTAGGCCCCAGCCCATAACTTAGCTCTTTAATACTGACTGTGTCAACATAGGGTTCAATATACTCTTTGCTTCATTATTAGCCTAAAGATTTTTATGATTTTTTTTTCTTTTGCAGATTAGATGACTTAATATTTCTAAGAGATATAACTGATTTCAGTATGAGACCAAAAAAAAGTTAAAATTAGGATGGTGCGTAACTGGACTCAAAAAAGGCACTCTGACTTTGGAACTATGGTTTTCTACACCAATAAACTCATTTCATATTAGAAACACTATAAGGAAATGCCTCTAAAATAAAATTTTAAAACTAACTCAGGTGTGATTTGGTTTTTATTTTTTTTAACCTATGTTATTTCTCACTTTTCTACTCTTTTACAAATAGTTCCTAATATGCAATAACTTCTACATGTCTTCATCTGGAAAACGATTCAAGCCCACTACTATGTTTAAACTAAACATCTATATCTGCATAATCCAGTCCTGTAGTTGTTACTTTACTCTTCGCTGTTGTTACTTTACTCTTCGCTGGGACAAAACACCTGACATTCACAACTTAAAGGAGGAAAGTTTTATTTTGGTTCAGTTTCAGTCAATATTCAGCAGGCTTAACACGCAAATGGATGGTGGAGGAGCCTAGGTATAGGAAAGCAGCTCATATCATGGCAACTGGGGAGCAGAAAGAGAAGCGAAGAGCCAGGAAGGGAGATACACCCTTCCAGATCACCTGTCCTAGTGACCTGCCTCTTCTGACTATTCCACCTCCTAACAGCAAGTCAGCTATAATGCCCCATCACTCAATCACCTTACAAAAGTCCACCTATAAATATATGAGGCCTCTCGGCAACATTCTTGATCTACACCATAACAAGTCCTCTTACCTTGATATTTTGCTACTAGGTACAATGCTGAATATGTAGCATTTTCATCCAAGTCACTTTATCTTCCAGATGTATCTATTTCTAGGTTTCTCTAGTCGATCTAGGCTTGTTTCCTATCATTCCTTCCTCTTCTTACTGAGCCATACTCAAGTTGCTCAGGCATGTCTAGCTGTGAAACAGCTCCTGTTTTACCCCACTTCCCATCTCTGTGTAACCATAGTGAAGGCCACCATCACATGCTATTGTTATCTTCCTGCTTGCTCTCTTTTTTTTTTTTGGTACTGGGGATCGAACTCAGGTCCTTGTGCTTGCGAAGCAGGCAGCAAAACCACTGAGCTAAATCCCTGGTCCCTCTGCTTGCTCTCTTGATTCCAAAGTCCAATGCCACTTATATCAGCAGCACAGAACAGTCTAAGTTCTCTTTGCTTCAAAAATTAAAACCAATATCACAGACCAGGATTCCAGTACCAACCAACCACCATGACTTTTGCACCACAGACCTGCTCTCCTTTTCACTTTCAAACATCTGGAGTAGACTTTCCCTTACTTCTCTCTGTCAAAACAAAACAAACAAAACAAAAGCCCTACTAGTTCATGATTTCTTTTTGGTATATAAGTCAGAATAGAAGTTACTCCTCCTTTGACTAAGAAGCAGCACAAGGAAATTCTCTACAATTTTGGAAATCTTTTATTATCTTTATTTGAGAGTTATAAGGATATGTATTTATATATGCACACACACAGATATGTATATGTAAACATATGTAAAGATACATAGACTTGTACACTAAAAACTATGTTATATTAAAAAATACTATCTCTTATGACACCTCTGATGGGGCTCAGGACACTCTAACCCAAAATATGACGGCATTTGGGCAAACAGCAGAAGCAGGAAAATCACTCTCAGCTTCTCCCCTAAAGCAGGTTATCAAGCCTAGGAAAGGCTTTCTGACCTCCTAATGAAGCAGGTCATAGGACTTTCATGTGAGATGCCCTCCTAATACCCAGGGCAAAGGAGCATCCTTATCCTGAAGACAAAGGGTCACAGACAGGACTCTACCAAGCAGGCCTTGCTAAGTTCCCATCCATTTGCTATCTCGAGATCATAATCTTTTCCTTATTGTACTTCTCCCTGACTCTCCATCTTTCATCAAAAATAACACATAGGTTTACTCATTTCTTCAGGCCTTCATTATGAAGACTTCTATGTCACAAAAACTTATTACATAAAACTGTATGCTTTTCTCTTATTAATCTGTTCTGCTATAAGGATCTGAGCCATGAGCTTATTGATGGGCAAGGAAGAGATATATTTCATCCCCTATACCTCAGATCCACTAAACTAAACAAGACTATTTATGTCTTTGAATCTCATAGCTCTTAGTCTATAATACTGTATTTTGCTCTATACGTATACACCCAAAACAGGAAAGAGTATTAGAATCTCCTGTAGAGCTTTAGCAAAAAGACACGCCTTATTTACTGGTGCAGTGACATAATATCTACAATTTTCTTCAACACTCCAGCAGAGACGGTAAGTACATACAGATTCATAATGCTATTCTAGTTTTATGACTGAAATTTGTGATTTAAAAATATATACTTTTTTTTTTTTGGTACCCGGGACTGAACTCTGGTCCTTGCACTTGCGCAGCAGGTGGCAAAACAACTGAGCTAAATCCCCAGCCCTACGTGTATTTTTTAAACCCCAGCAAAGAAATGTTGGGAAGACAGATGAAATAAAATGGGCAAAATGCTGACACCATTTACATATACACAAGAAATGCATTTAACTACTATTCATTTATAAAAGATATACATTTGTATATCTTTCAACATTTCTATAGGGTTAAAATACACATTAAAATGCACATGTCCAAGAGATTTAAGGGGCAGGAACTATTGAGTATCCAAAAAAAAAGTCCACAAATGATTCTTAATTATATCTCCATTTCAGAATCATAGCTTTTCATTCTTTTAACAAGTAATTCACTGAACACTTACCAAATACCAAGTCTGTGCTAAGCAATGAACTTTATATTTAAAGAATCTATACACTAATGCAATGAAAAAGCATTTTAACCCAAACTACAAGGCATTATAAATACCATAATGGGGTACATTCACGATATAGGATCAACAAATATGGTGAACGTTTAGAATGTTTATTATTGTAAAAAACACATCAAATTAATCCCTATCAAAATATTCTCCCTCACTTTGAACACACTTATTCCACTGTTCTTGCCACTTTCTGAAGCACTTCTGGAAGTCTTTTTTTCATGACTATCTTTAGCTATGGCTGCCTCAATGTCCCAAAATGATTCAAAACATTTACGTTTCATGGTCATTTTGACTTTGGGGAAGAGCAAGAAGTTGCACAATGTTAGATCCAGTAAATAAGATGAATGAGGCCATACCATAATATTTTTATATGACAGAAATTGCCATAAACATTATCAACGAGGGATGATCGAAGAATATGGTGAATGTTTAAATTTTTAAAATTTATTACAGTGAACGTCACATTACCATGGATATCCCTCAAAATACTCCCCCTTGCTTCAAACACACTTATCCTTTCACTCTTGGCAATGTGTCTTTTACTTCATCAAGTTTTTAAAAATTTAAACATTCACTATATTTTCAACTACCTCTTGTATTATGGATATATATACTGGCCATTAGAAGATTCTTGTGAGTACTCCATTTTCTTCATTTATTTCTTCATTTTTGAACCCTTATGACTTCTAAGTATGATCTTCTTCACCCAGAAACTCAATAACAATGTGGTTCCATGGCCAGGGATTTAGCTCAGTGGTTCCACTGCCGGCCCCGCAAGCTCAGGGTCCCGAGTTTGATCCCCGGTACCAAAAAAAAAAGAATGTGATTCCAGTTCATCTTTATGACTGCTATCGAGAATCATAAAGTTATTTTTTTCCTAAAAATTTACTGCCAGAGACTTGTATTTCTCTCATTCACTTATTTTAAAGACAAACGAATATTCTATAAAGTTGTTTCTCAGAGAAAGGTACCACAAACTTGATGATATAGCTTCCTTATAAATATGAGCTAGAATGGAGACAAATGAACCAGCGGGTGCTATCATCTTGGTCCTACTACAGATGGCAATGACTCAAGAACTCCATGATCACTGCTAGAGGGAAGATGGAAGACAAGGTACACTGCTCACTCCCACACCTCCCTCTCATTGTGTTTTAAATTTAACAAAGACGTTATCCTAAAGCTCTACCATCTATGACCTGCTTGACCGAAACATGGGTGAAAATAATAGTTTGTTTCTAGCATCTTAAATTCCTACTTCAGGGATTAGAATTTTAAAGCAAGAAAAACATCCTACAGAGTTTCAAATTTATAGTGCTACCTGAAGGTCAAACTCCATCAATTTTTATTTAAATAAGCCATACTTATATCAGACATTTCCTTAATCAGTTACTTCAATATAGTTAAAAAATAGACTGTATATAGAATCCTCAGGCTGCTTTCAAGTAGAAATTCCCATCACAAGGACTGATCAGAATATGTTGAGTAATCTGCAGGAGAAACGGGAAGCACAATTTCCTAAGATTCTAAACACTTTAGAAATGTGTAGTTTGGGCCGGGGATTTAGCTCAGTGGTTTCACTGCCTGCTGTGCAAGCGCAAGGACCCAAGTTTGATTCCCGGTACCAAAAAAAAAGAGAAACATGTAGTTTGATGAGTTCCTATTACGTGTTAAGAACTTGGGTTAGATGATTTCAAAGCATTCAACATGCTGAATACACAGTTCAAAAATGCCATTTTAGAAAGAGATCTAATAAAACAGTCCTAAACATAGCCAACTTAGTGAAAGACACACTTTAAAGACATTGTTTAAGATGGTCTTTTACCTGATCAAGGTGAGGTTGTGCTGTTGGCACATACTGAAGTTTCTCCTGAAAACTAAAAACAACCAATTAAGTTCAGTGAAGAATCCAGTGTATTTAATCTTACACATTACAGAGATACAAAACTAAACAAGGAAGAGATTTTCCATAACTGAATCTATTCCATACTTCTAATTTTCCATATTCTAGTAGAGAAGTATTCTAATAGGGAATATTTATATGTTCTAAAAGAGAAAAACTTTCGACAGACTAAGCTTTTTTTTTTTGGTAGCGAGGATTGAACTCAGGACCTTGCACTTGCAAGGCAGGTGGTGGCACCACTGAGCTAAATCCCCGGCTCGAAAGATTAAGCTTTTAAAAATTTTCTTTAAAATGCACACATATTCACACATATAAATATATGCACAATAAAAAGAAAAGCTAATTTTTTAGCAACACTCTTTTGGCTAAGTATCAGTATATTTCTTTACAATTCAAATAGGTCCAATACAGGCTTATAAAAATATACATAATCATTTTAGTGCTGCTCAAAGTTTCTCAATTTTCACTATGCTTCCTAATATAAAAATAATGCTGGGAGGGGCGGGGATTTAGCTTAGTGGTTCTGCCGCCCGCCCGCCAGGCACAAGGACCCGAGTTCAATCCCCAGTACCAAAAAAAATAATAATAATGCTGGGAGCTAAAAGAGTTAAAAGAATACATTTTTCTTTATTAAGTTTCCCCCTTTCTTAAAAAATAAACTATCCATAAATACAAATGGTCTCTATAGTCAGTTAGCAGTTACGAGAAAAGTCAAAATCTCAAGAATGTACTGTTTTGATATGAAAAGAGCCAAAAGATCAATAAGGCATAACAAATTACAATCATAACAACTGTAGCACACATTTAGACACTGGTGGGGGTGGGGGGCAGGGCTTAAAACCTTGCAGATGTTTTGCCTTGAAGAACAGTGAGGGGTAAATTAGTAACAGCAAGTTTAGGAAAGAGAAGGAGGTTGTAGGAACTGTTCTAGGGAATGAGTCTCATTGGGGGGTCTTAGTAGGGAAAGTGTCAAATTAAATCCTTCCCAGCTGGTTGCTCAGGAAAGGATTCTCCTGTTTTGCAGCTAAGCAGAAAGAAAAGTTACGCAAAGGCCTTATGTATAGTGGTGGGATCACATTAAACAGCTACTTCTTCAAGTGTCACTAAAGCATTGTAACTGCTCTTTAATCAAGTGTAGAATGAGATTAGAAAATCACTGAAAAACCTATGCCTTTTCCACATGGCTAATGTTTAATGTTGGACAATGACTATGTATACCTTCATATGCAAGCAAAAGTTCAAAAATTTAACTATGATCTAAATGTTTAGTTTCTAGCAAGTTTCAGAATTTTGTGCCCTTAATTTGTTGTCTATCTTAAAAACAAAGGAAAGTACACATTACCAAAAGCTAAAATTTATGAATCAGAATACCCATTTTGCACACAGACTTGTATGTTGTTAACCATTTCTGTCTCTATACTAATAAGTGTATACATCTAAAATAGTTTAGTTTTGTATATGTCATTTAGTTCTTTTCACAGCAAGATGAAACTAGCAACTTTTCTATTTCTCCCACATAAAACGACAGAAAAACATGAAGAAGTAGATGTTTTAAAGAAAGTACCTATAACAAGAGGTAAGTAGAAAGGAAAACCAAAAATATCCTGAATATCAAAGTGAAAAATGATTTTACACTACAATCATTTTTCGCTCTCCCCATTAAGAATAAACTATTAGGAGGTGCTATTCAAATTTTATATTTCCTCCAGAGTTAGTTTCATTAATTTGTCTTCCAAGGTACTTCTTAGAAGTTGTCAAATTTATTTTAAAATAGATTTTTGAAATATGCTTTCTATATCCTTTTAAATTCTGTAAAATCTGTGGTAATGTCTCCTATATCTTGATATTGTAATTTTAAAAATGTATAATTGATATTGTGTAATAGGATGTAAAGGTCTAAAGGAGCAGGAGAAGTGGGAAGGGTAGGGGAAAGGAAAAAAGGGAAAAAACATGAGAAAAGGAAAAAAATGGCAACAAAATCTTTGCAAATAGGGAAGGGTGGAGGGGGTGAAGGGAGGGCAGGGGAAAGGGAAAAAACAAATAAGAACCAAGATACTCATGTAATGGTACAAGATCCCATTGATATATGTAAATGTATTTTATACCTAAAATGTACCAATAAACTTAATGGGGGGGGAGAATAAACTATTAGGGCCAGGGATTTAGCTCAGTGGTTCTGCTCCCTGCTCCACAAGCGCAAGAACCCAAGTTCAATCCCCAGGAACAAAACAAACAAACAAACAAAAGAATAAACTATTAAGGGATGGGGATTTAGCTCAATGGTCCCACCGGCTGCCTGGCAAGCACAAGGTCCTGAATTCAATTCCCGGTACCCACACCCCCAAAAAGAATAAACTATTAAAGAGTAAAATATATGAAGGGAAGAAATAACGACTTCAACTAAGAAGTATTTTAGTGTTTTATATTTCATGACAATTTGCAAGCTCTCAGACCCACCAGAGAAAAATTAGTTGAAGAAAAGCAAACAAGGCAGTATTATTTCATTTTCCACCCTTGTAAACACATTTAAATATGCCACAGGATCTGTAAACACCAAAACAACCTATTGCCTCAAATGAAATACAGTTCTAAGCCAGATGTGAAAGGTGAGAAAAGGGGAACATGGCCAACTGCTGAAACAGCAATTCACTACTCAAGTGAAATATACTGCAGTCTTGGATTTAGAAAAAAGGACCTGCAACACATAAGGCTGGAATGGCTTGGACTTGCGGTAATTTCAGAAATAAACAGCAAGACAAAGGCTCTTATGCTCCTAGAATTAGGAGACAGCAATAGCAAATCAGTTCCCTAGTAAAGTCAGAGCTAAAAAAGGGGAAAAGACCATTTTTAATGACAAAGTTTATGCTTAGGGTCACATTCCTTCAATTGGGTAAAGTTTTCATTTCTAAATTAGAAATACAAAAGCTTTGTATTAAAAAAAAGTGAATTTTGAATGCTTTTTGTATTACATACTCAATCATTATCAAGCTTAAATGAAATTGGGACCTAAAGCTGACATGAGAGAAAATGGTTCAGGGTGCTAAAGAGAGATTTCACAACTTCGTACACGAGTGTCCTGAAATGATATAACACACTTCTTCCATAAAGCAACAAGTAGAGACTTTGACCATATGAAATACATAGGAATTTTTTATTAGAAAAATCATCTATAATTCAAGTATACCAAAATGTTCCACTTTTCTCCTAAGTGGAACTAGAAAGGCAAATGTGGATTTTGTCAAAGTACCCGAGGAATGTCCTTGTAATTTTAATCTGTTATTTGGTTACTTTACAAAGTCCAATTCTAGAGGCTATGGGTAAAATAAGTAACTCTCAACTGAAGATCTGACTTCCAGAATGACTAGTTCTAGTCTGACATCTACAATGGCAAGTTTCAGACTAAAGAGGAGATAATCATTCTGCCGATCCTCCACTTCAGGGTGCAAAAATAATCACAATTTTTTTACACACTAAATGTGAGTTTAAATTCTCTTTTATTTGTAATGGTAAAGAGGTTCAGTAAAACACTATCATGCCCTATCTTGTAACTTTATTTTAGATGTTACTTTTAAAATGTGAACAATCTAAAGACTTAGAGGGGAAAAACTAGTTTAAAAAATTAGCTTTAGGGCCAGGGATTTAGCTCAGTGGTGCCGCTGCCTGCCTCGCAAACGCAAGGTCCCGAGTTAGATCTCTGGTACCAACACAAAAAACAAAAAAAAAATTAGTTTTAAAGGCATGGCCAAGTAGCACAGATATCTGTGTTTACTTATAGGTACATACAGGCATTACGAGTCATAAGTATAGAACGATTCACCATGCCTATCTGCAAACTAAACTGCCTTACCAATTTAAAATATCAGAAAGGTGTCCATTTTAATGATCTTATGTAGACATACTTGAGACTTAAAAAGATACTCACTGCATGCATTATAACAGCCAAAATGTGAAAACAATCTAAATACTGTATCCATCAACTAATGAATGGATAAAGTAAATGTGGTACTTAGATTAAAAGGGACTATTATTCAGCCTTTAAAAAGGGGAAGGAAATCCTGCCATATGCAACAACCTGGATGAACCCTGAGGACATTACACTAAGAGAATTAAACTAGTCACCAAAGAACAAATACTGCATAATTCACTCATAACAGGTAATTAGTAAAACCCATGGAAGCAAAGACTTCCATGGGCACAGGGAGAGGGAAAACAAGAGAGTTGTTATTTAGTGAGTAGAGAGTATAGAGATGTCTACAGTAAGCTGTAGAGATCTGTCACACAACATTATGCATATAGTTAACAATAATGTATTGTACACTCAAAAATTTGTTAGGAGGGTACATCTCATATGTTTTTACCAAAATTAAAAAAAACAGATGTTGATGTCCAGGAATAACTGATCTCTCTTCCTTCTCTTATCAAAAAGATTTCCCCGAGGAAGAGGCAGAAAGCTAATCTATAAGTTGTTTGTGTGAGCATCCCAAGCTAAAATTTTCTATGTATCGGATGCATTTTTCTATTGAAAAAGAGTATTACAGTGGTTAGCACAGAAATATTAGTAATGTATCTTTAAAATTAACTATCATTTACAATCTCTATAGAAAAATGCACTGTGATTTATAAGTGAGCAATTAACAAAACTTTCCAGTGCATACTTAAGAATGATCTTATATGCCAGAATGACAGAAAGTACTTAAATATTGAAAAAACATACCTTATTCCAGAGAGACTATCAAAGGCATGAAGATCTAATATGTTAGACAGATCAACTCTAAAAAAAGAAAAAGAAAGATCAACTTTAAAAGGAAGGAAATTCATGTGATCAGTTGAAAATTATGTAAACCATCCAATTTAGAGAAAAAACCTCTAAGACTTATCAAAACAAGCATAAAGATCAATCAAACTATAATATTTTGGAAAATACATAGAAGTGCTAGGCAAGACACAAAAATGCTATTGGAAACATTTTTCCATGTAAAATTCTTTTTTTTTTTTTTGATATCAGGGATCAAACTCAGGACCTTGCGCTTTCGAGGCAGGCGGTGGAACCACTGAACTAAATTCCCGGCCCCATGTAAAATTCTTAAAAGTGGACGAATGGTTAAGATCCAGGCAAAAAACTAAGTTACTGCTTCAGCAAACTGTAGTATTTTTTTGTTTGCATCACTCTCAATTGTTTTTTCAGTCCTGAAATCTAACTTATGAGCTTTGCAAATACTACATTTTTATTGCTTGCCACCCAAAAAATTAGCTAAAGAACTAAATCTTTACAAGCAGCTTACAAAAAAAAATGATAAAAAGAAATAACACAGTAGTATATTTATATTTGAAATATCTTTGGAGTTTTGTATTTCCTTTATTCTTTTCCCCATGATAAAACAGGTAACATAAGGCAAGGAGTCAGGGACTAAGCGGATAGCTCACTGATAGAACATGTGCTTAGCTGTCACAAGGCTGTAGGTTTGACCCCCAGCACCACCACCACCAACAAAAACAAAAACAAAAGCAAAACAAAAAGAAACACTAAGAGTCAAATAACCAGTGCATAAATATTAATTCACTCTAGGACCTACATGTGAGTTTTATTTCCTTCATTCAGAATGGGGTTGCAGGCAGAATAGTTTCCTGCTCTATCAGAACAGATATTATTTCTCTTAGAATTATTTAGTAATAAACTCTATTAGGAATGTAGTGATTCAAACCAGACGATAATAACCTGTCACAATTAGCATTAATTTTGTTTAAATACATAAAAGCAAATTCATAAAGGAAGGTGATCGGTTTCCAATTCTAACATAAGCAGAAGACAGTGACTTCTCCATATTCAAAGCTAAAATGAAAAGACTACTTAAAGAAAATGACTAAAGGGTAATTAAATTTCAAAATCAGACCAGGTGTTTGCCTAGTATTTATTAAATTTTCACAGACAAAACAAAAGCTCATTTGTCAGATTCAAGATCTTTTAAAAACACACAAACACGTAAGATAAAACATCTAACTTAGAACTGACCAGCTGTGCCTGCTTTGTTCACTTTCAGCATCTACTCTGACATCTACTCCTACTTGCAGCAACAATGTTCTGTTACATTATGAATGCTTAGCTTGGCACATACAGATGAATTCCCATTTATGAAAATAAGAATATGCCAAAGTTTTATGTTAATAGACTGTAACAACATTTCAAATTCTGGACATTCTAGATATGCTGAATTAGGAAAATAATCAAGCAAAGGAGTAACTGTCCCATGAAAAAAATTTTTGAATATCAATTTACAGTGAGACCAAAATCGTAACATTAAACACTATTTCATTTTTCACCTTCACAGTTGAGCAAATATTTATACTAACAAGTCAAAAATGAATGAAGTTTCCCAAGTTTATCTTTACAAAACAGCTTAAAGTTTATAAGGTTTGCACAGGTTAATTATGTGCAAATTTAATTCAGTTTTAAAAAGCGACCTTCTAGGGCCAGGGATTTAGCTCAGTGATTCCACCGCCTGCCTCCCAAGTGCAAGGACCCGAGTTTGATCCCCGGTACCAAAAAAAAAAAAAAAAAAGCTACCTTCTAAACACACTACTGTTTCACTGTGATGATGTCTTTGAGAATACGCATCATTTAAAGGTAAATTTGCTTTATACAGAGTCCTCTGATATTTCCCAGACAGAATCAATAATGAATCTGATCACACTCTACAGAAAATATTAAAATCTCTCACCAAATTCTCAATAAAGAATAAAAAAGAGGAAAAAACGTTGAAGCTTCCAGATAGAAGTTTTTTTTGTTTTGTTTTTGTACTGGGGATCAAACTCAGGACCTTTCACTGGCAGGCGCAGTGCCACTGAGCTAAATGTCTGGCCCAGATAGAAGTTTCTATGAACTTTCCCTGACTACAGTATTGCCATGAAAAAGAAATTCCTCACTCATTCAAAATGTATGACTAGAAAACTAATTTTCATGTTATCAAATGTGTTTAATTTCCTCCTTCAGAAATTTTTTTTAAAAATCAGCTCTTTTCCAAATACTGCAATAGAAAAAGAAAGAAAGACCATTACTATCATTGAACACATTCACAAAGGGGCCATAATTCATATGTCTTGAGGCTGGGCAGCTCTGAACCACCGGTGGTACATGCTTGACTGTCCCGTTGGGTGGCATGGACAGTCATACATATACCACCAGTGGTTCAAGCCAGTGGGAACATGTTAATAACTAAATGGGAAAGTAAAGTGGGGGAGAAGAAACTTCAAAAGTTCATTTTTCTATTTACTTATTGAAGTACACGCTGCAGGTACTATAGGGATACTCATAGTCATCTCTGCAAACTCCTGAGTCTCCCAACAGGGTGTACCAGCCAATCTCAGGTCTATGAGTTACAGGTATTGTCCAAAAAGCTCAGTCCTAAACTCTAGAAATAAATTTCCAAATGTCTTTCCAAGTGGCACCACAACGTGAACCTGCTTAAAAAACTGAACCACAGTAGTCACCTCTTCTAAACCTACTTGCCCCATCTCCCCACTCAAGCTGCTCTCCCTTACTATGTCCCATCTTGCAGAGAATTGCCCCACATTGAGTCTATCTTCCAAGAGACATACTACTTTCAAAATTCCTCACCAACTCCTTGTTGCCTGTATCAGAAAATCCAACCTATGTATCATGGTATTCAATACCCTTTGTGATGAGTTCACAATCTCCTCAGTCATATACTTTTATTTCTCTGCTATATAATCTGCTATATAATATCATGTGTTCTAATCATTCAAACACATTTACAGGTGCCTGGAATACAAAGCTTTCCCACTCTGAAATCTTTTTTTAACTTTTTTTTTTTGGTACTGGGGATCGAACTCGGGTCCTTGAGCTTGCACAGCAGGTGGCGAAACCACTGAGCTAAATCCCCAGCTGCCACTCTGAAATCTTACTAAATATAAAGTCATCCTTACTCTACCTAGTTCATCTGGATAAATCTTTTTCATTATAACTTAGATCAATGATCACCTTTCCAGTCAAAATTTTCCTGACCTTTCATCAGGAAGAGTTGAGTAGTTATTCTTTTATCTTCCTATTCTTTTTTGGTACCAGGGATTGAACTTGGGACCTTGTGCTTGTGAGGCAGGTGGCAGAACCACTGAACTAAATCCCCGGCCCTTTTTTTTTTTGGTACCAGGGATCAAACTGAGGATCTTGCGCTTGCCAGGCAGGCGGCGGAACCACTGAGCTAAATCCCCGGCCCTATCTTCCTATTCTTATGGGCCCTGTGCATTTAATATTCCTGTTGTGATTAATAATATCCAATATGTTTTTGCTTGCTTGCACATCTGATTCCCCCAAATGGCTAATCTTAAAGGCAATTTTTGCCTTATTGTTTAAATCTTCAATCTGCTATGAAATGCCTAGTAATCAGTAAAATGTTCAGTATAGTCTGTTTGAATTAATTTATTACTGACCAACTGTGTTTTGGTTTTCCTTTGTTTAGTTCATTTAAATCTCTAAAGATGAAAAAAAGCCGGGCTGGGGATTTAGCTCAATGGCACCATGCTTCATACAAAGTCCTAAGTTCAATCTCCAATACAGAAAAAAAAAAAAGAAAAAAGAAAAAAAGGCCCCAAAAGATAATGGCATGTCTTCTAACCTTCCTACTTCTGAAGTCAGTATGGTCCCCTAAAACTCCTACAGTACTTGCCTCTAAATCAACTCAAACCTTACTAATAAGACAATGTTATATACCATTTGCCTTCTTCCCTCCTTCTGTTTATCTCTCCCTCCCTGCCTCCCTCCCTCCCTCCCTCATCTCCTTTCTTCCTCCCTTCTTCCTTCCCTACCTGGTCTCTCTCCCTTCTTCCTTCCCTCTCTCCCTCTTTTCCTTTATTTCTTCCAGGCAGTGGGGATTGGACTCATGGACTCATACATGCTAGGTAAGCACTCTACCACTGAGCTGTATCTCCAGCCCTTACACTCAAAGAGAGCCTTCTCCTACACATGCTTCTATTTGTTTTACTTTTGTCAGTGTTTGTCAACCTCAAAATAGTAAAGGAATTAAAATTTAAAAAATAAATATATGAAACAAAACTTCTATCAAAGTGATTTCAGCTATTTTTCTAAGAACCAAACCTCTAGTCTCTAAACTGGGAAGCTCAAGTTGCTATGCCTCAAAGAAATCTGGGAAGTATTTAACATCAGATTCACAATCCAGTAGAAGAATTATACTATGAATAGCCTGTCTTCACAAAAGATTCTAACCCAACTTTGGTCCTCATAACAAGTTCTTTTTCAGAAGGCCCCTAGATTCTTAGATGCACGGACAGTTAGCACTACTGAAGACCAGAAGGAAAAAGACTTTATTCACTTATTCATTCACCCTAGTTTAAAGGCCCAATTAACAACAGCATGTTTACTATTCCTTAATAGAGCAAATGTTAGATAGAAGTGGTAAAACTTTTACATAATAAACTAATCAAGATATGGATTACTGCTACTCAGGATATGGATATTTCCTCTACTCAGGATATGGATATTTCCAAATTGAAAACAAAAGAAAATTGATTTAAAATGATTGTAAGAACTGAAAAAATGCCATTACAGAATCACAACTATTTATGGATATGATTTTAAAAGCTTATTTAAGCATCCTGTGGTTGTCTGTCACTTAGAAAAATTAAAAAGGACATGTAAAATACAAAACAAATCATAGTATGAATTAGATAATCAGATTTCTACAATGGAATTTGAAATGTAGGGAGCACATTTGGTATATGTTTGTAGAGGACTTACACTAAGGGTATTCTACTACCTCTGTAAGCAGATGGGTGGCTCCTGAGAATGCATTCCAAATGAATTCCCCAGCTGTTCACATGCTTATAAGCAGCTGCTGCTGTTACTGTCTAACACTTCCTGTAGTCTGTCAGCACCTCCAATCTTGGCCATACCAGACAAGCCACTCAGCTAAGGCCTCTGCTGCAATTTCAAGGAAAAAAAATCTCTCAACTAGGGACTGGGTGGCACTAGGCTGCCAGCTATGAGCCTCAGAGCTGCTGGCTGTTCCTTGTAGAGTCTATCAGCTGCTGAGCCTTTCTCACCAAAAAATGAGATTAACAAAATACCTTCATACAGGAATTTTCTGAAATCATGACAGCACTCAGTGGAAAATGGTTCAATTTACAACAATAAATTTCACAGGTGTTTTAAGAGTATCTCTACTAATATACAGCTAAATGAACAGAACAAAAGAGAAAAGTATCTAAAGAAAATGGAAATCAAAATTTAACAAAGAAATGTACTGGAAAGAAGGGTAAAAATTTCATGTATTTTTACATGAGAAATTTTTTGGCAACTACAAAACACTAAGGGAGTTTCAAAAATATTAATAGGCCATTTAAATAGCTCAAATTAAGACTTCCATATACTTTTTCATATTTGTACACTGATTTACCTGCTTGAGTGGTTGGAGCTCTTATGTAATTTTATTAAACAAAAACAGTTACACAGCACTATCATGGCTCTGTAGTCTTAATTATAAAAAACAGGCAAAGGTATTAACTAAATATGCCAAACTAATTAATTTAGAACATTCAAAACATTTTGGGGTTCCATTTTTTAAAGTATACCTATATCTTTCTGATATTATCAAGTATATTTATCGATTACTTAACGTTTATAATTAACTATTTGCTGTTAGTATTAGTAATAGCTTTATAAAAATACCTTGATCTTTGTGTTTCTAAAATTTGTCCTAGTCCATTTATTGATCTGAAATAAAAAATAGTGAAAGAGAAGGTAAAAATCCAAATGTTAACTTTTTAGAAAAGCATATAAATCACATTATTTCTAAAACTGAAATTAAACAAATACAACTGGAACTAAAAAAAATTGAAAATAGAAAACAAAATTTGTGAGCCCGCTGCAGACAGGCAGGTCTGTGCACGCCCTGCCAAGGTCCTGAGTCCCGCGGAAGACACCGAATCACCCCACTGCAGACAGGCAGGTCTGCCCACACCCTAACGAGGTCCCCAGTCCCGCGGAACACACCGAATCAGCCCGCTGCAGACAGGCAGGTCTGTGCACGCCCTACCAAGGTCCTGAGTCACGCAGAAGACGCCGTATCACCCTGCTGCAGACAGGCAGGTCTGCCCACACCCTAATGAGGTCCCCAGTCCCGAGGAACACACGCCGAATCAGCCCACTGCAGACAGGCAGGTCTGAGCACGCCCTACCGAGGTCCTGAGTCACGCGGGAGACGCCGAATCACCCCACTGCAGACAGGCAGCCACCTGATTCCACATTATCAAGGCTCAGAGGACACCAGACCACCAGACCAAGGTACTCAGTCCCACTGTTCCCGGCCCAGAGGTAGGGGCTTCTGAGCCGTCGTCCCACTGCTCCTGGTCCAGAGGAAGGGGCTTCCCGGTCACCATCCCTCCCGCTGCTCCCAGCCCAGAGGAAAGGGCTTT
>NW_004624736.1:4908866-4927851 GCF_000247695.1 Heterocephalus glaber
AGATGCATCATATAAAGGTACAATTCCCAATGAGAAATGTAATTGTGTTGTATACCTACAATGTACCAATAAAAGAATTTAATACAAAAAAAAAAGAAAACAAAATTTGCATTTTGTTATGATTTATTCGTGTCCTTCAAATATAAATCTGATATATTCATCTCATGGATTAAGAAATCATGAACACAAAAACCTACTGCACAAATGAAGGACCAAAGATGATTTATAATTTATAAAAAGACCCTTCACTTTAGAAAAATGATTCACAGCCAGTAAATCTAGTGTTCTTAAAATGAGGAGACTTCAAATATTTAGTAATAGCCATTTTTTTCCAACTTACGTATTTTAGAAATGGCTATACACACACTAAATAATATGGTTCCTGTTGTACAGCACCAAAAAGTACCTGTTAATTCCTTTTCCACACAGTGAACATCTCATCTATTTGAATTTATATCATCAATTTGACTGTCTTTAAGATTACTTGCTTAAGATAGGTGCTATTTGTTCAAATACAATCTCCTGGGGTAAGGCTTCCCTCATAGGGTGATTCTGAGTCAAGTCTCTCTACTACTTTTTTCAAATGGTTTTTTTTTTTTGGTACCAGGGATCAAACTCAGGACCTTGTGCTTGCGAGGCAGGCAGCGGCACCACTGAGCTAAATCCCTGGCCCTTCTGAATATATTCTATCACCCGATACCTATTTCCTTCCAAGCATGTTTAACTCCTATCTCTCCAAATCTGATTGTAAGTCAGTCAAAAGTCTGATGTACCATGGATGATAAAATGCCCAAAGAACTTGTAGTTTATCAAAGTACTAATTTCTTTTCTAGTACTGTTTTAAAGTATAGGCTGTCCACAAGATGGCTAACAGTCAGTATTACCAATTCTGAAGAGCCAGCTTAGATAGTCAATATGAGGACATAAAGGCCAGCTAATAGTAATCACTACTCTTATGCCAAAAATGTTTGCAAAGAGATTATGTCCTTCCTAGTAAACTTTAAGGATATTACTATCCAGCAATCATTATTCACTGAAAACTATCTCTTTTTTTGGTACCGGGGATCAAACTCGGGGCCTTGCACTTACAAGGCAAGCAACGGAACCACTGAGCTAAATCCCTGGCTGCAAACTATCTTTTAATGAATCGTACATTTACTTATTCAATTCATAATTGGGCTGTTGGTTATCACTGAAAGCTCTAAAAGGTTTACCATCACTGTACTATATGAATTAACACAATAGATTCTGATGTCAACAGAAGTTATAAATAATAAATATTATATTTTTGAGCCATCATGTGCAAAGTACTGTACCTATTAAAGATGACCAAAAATAAAATCTACTGAACATCTGTCTCCTTGTGTATGGCATTTACTACTTTAGATTTTACAAATAATTCAAAATAAAGTCATTGAACTTTAACCTCATCTTAAAAGTCCATCTTTGGTTGAAAAAAAAGTCTCCAGAACAGTCAGCAAAAAGACTGCTGGGTCATTTAACACATAGCTGAATATGATTCATACTGTCCTGTGTGGATCACCATTATCCATGGACACTAAAGACATTAAAGCAAGGCACAGAGGACTTAAGAAAGACATAGTCAACAAAGGTTCAGGGGAAAGTGAGACCACCTGGGTCTAGGAAGACTTCATTAAGAAATAGGAGAGAGGAGAGAAAATAAGTTCTAGAGCAGTAATGGTGAACCTCTTAGAGCTTTCAATATATAAACAGCCCACTGTGGCATGTGAGCCATAGGTTCACCACCACTGCTGTAGAGAATGGAAAAAAATCACTATAAAAGAGATATGGTGGTGGTGAAGGGATTCAGAAATAGGCAACATGAGAAAGTATTATCAGTAAAGTAAGGACTTGGCAAGACACATCCATGGGAAAGTAAATAACTATCTGAGGTAAACTTGGAGAGCTCAATGTTAGGAAAGAGTCAAGAAGACGGGAAAAGAAGGGTGGAATCAGAGGATCCTGAATAAGTCTATGAATTCTGAACTACATTCTGCAAGCAATGGGGAATAATTTTATATATTTCCATTTAATAGTCAACCAGTCAACAACAAGATATGTGATTGCTTAATGATTCTTGAAGCAGGTCATTCTTGAAATTTAAGTTTCTACAAGGCAATTTTGAACATAGTTAACATAATTTTGTACCTAATGATTTTTTTTCTTTAAAATTTTTATTTCTTTAACTGATATATAGAAACATAAAAATTATAGATATTAGTAGTGTGCCAGGTGATGTATACATAAAATGCTTAAATCAAGTTAAATGTATCGCCTCAAATATTCCTCATCTCTTCATACTGAAGACATTCAAAATTCAATCTTCTAGCTTTTTGAGATAGATAGTATACACCTGTTATCTACTGTACCTAATGGCTGTTCTTAATTTGTTTAACTCCTCTTCTGAAATCAAGTCTATTTTATTGATGAGGATGATGTCTGCTAAAGCAACTTGCCTAAAATAGCAAACAAAACAGATGTTAAAAGGGAAATGTTAAGAAATTTAAAAAAGAAACAATTCATTCAAATAAAAATATCAGTTAAGAACTACTTACAGTTCTATAGTAGTGATTCAGTTCCAGTGGACCATTGACTTACGAACTCAATTTATTCACAAGGGCTGGTTGTAACTCAACCTGGTAAATTGAAGGCTCAGGCTCCTCTATACAGCCTTCAAAGTCTCTCTCCTATATACAGGCAGATCTCAGTGTCCTTAGAGAGACACTGGCCCAGGATTTCTCAATTAACCCACATAGGAAAGGATGTTGTAATGTTCCTTCCAGAACTCTTTTTTTTTTTCCTTCCAGAACTCTTTTTTTTTTTTTCCTTCCAGAACTCTTTAAGGGTTAAATCTGTATCTGAGACCATTTGGAAGCACAAGTGGCCAGCATTTGGGTTGTAACTCAAGACTTTGGTCATAAGTTAAAATTAAAATTCCAGTCATAACCCAAGTTGTTCTTATTCAGGCTGGGCATAACTCGAGGGTCCACTGTATTCCTAATCTACTTATTCTTAAGAGAGTACAACTAAATTGTATTCATCACTATATAAATTCAAATTTCACATTACAGTAAAAAAGTATTTGGCTGTAATCCCAGTACTTGGGAGGCTGAGGCAGGAGGATCACTGTGAGTTCAAGGTCATCCTGGACTATACATAGTGAGTTCAAGGCTAGCCTGAACTACATAGTGAGACCCTGTCTCAAAAAAAAAAAGAAAAAAAAAGGATTAAGTACTCTTACTTGACATTCTAGAGTATAGAGTTTATAAGAAGTTTACAATTAAAAGGATGGTTTTAAAAAATAAAAAAATTAAAAAATAAATAAAAGGATGGTTTTTAACTCATTCTAAAGAAAATTTTAAAATTCATATATTCAACATAATAGGAATAGTCTATTTACTAAACTATTTCTTGTAATATGTACCAAAATTTTCAAAGAATTAAAGAGAACAAGTTCACTAACATGAAATACTAATTGAACAGTTTTGTTTAAAAAAACTACACAGAAGATGTATCAGGATCTTGGACAAATACCTTCTTCATCACTATAAATATGCATTATCTCTGTAGAATATACAGAAATCCCAGTTAAAGAATTCACTTGACACGATGCTAGATAACAAAATAGATTATTTTAATTAAAGTTCATTTTCCATTAACAGGAATAAGTAGTACAACTAAGAAATCTTTCAATTTTTCTCAATTCTTCAGGAAATTTTAAACACTAGACTATTTGTTTCTAATCCCAGTCTTATGCTATATATCAAAGAACACAAATTTTCAAAACAAAAGTAATTCATTGAAAAAAGCAAATTTCAACAAAACATATGCTTCAAAATCTCATTTCTGTTTAAGTAAATTTTATATGAATAAAGATAGGATGTAAATATTTCCAAATATAACCAGTTGCAATCTTTAAATTATTTTCTATGTTTTTCTATGTTTATTTCTATGGACTTCATTGTTTAATTCTTTTGGCTTTTATAATATTTTGTTATTTTCCCTTTGGCTCATGTATATTTTCTATAATAAACATTTTCTTAAGGAAAAAAAGTTACAATAATATTTAAATTCATTCTAATTTGAATCATAATCATATGCCAAGTGCAGTGTTTAGGTAGGTTTACAAAACAACAGGATATTATACTCCAAAGTCATATACAACCAATTGCTTGCTGTCTTTATTGTCTAAATCATTTATACTAAATCCCAGGGGACCTCACTCTTAAACCGAGCAGCACAGTGCCTGTCATCTATCTCAAACCCTTTATTCTATTACCAAGAATATTTAGAGATTTATAAACCTAAAGATTACATCAATTAGAAACATAAAGGCATTTAAATTTTAAAACACTTTAAGTGCCAAAATAAAATATTTCCATATTTGTTATTCTATTTTGAATAGCAGAAAACACTGAGGCAGTTTTTAAGGCAGTAAATGAAAGGCCGGGATGTAGCTCAGTGGCATTGGGCCTGCCTGGCAAGCACAAGGTCCTGAGTTTGATCCCTGGCACTGGAAAGAAAATTTTAAAAATCAGCCTTAAGGCAGTGAGAAAACTATTTTTTATAAAAATACTTAATCCCCTCAAAACTGTATGAGAATAAGAAAATATTTTAAGTGTTAATATTTCTCAAGTTCCTCACAATCAAAGAACTTCTGTGCTCAGCATTCACTTTACAAAGCAATCTAAATGGTTTTAAATAAAATGATTGGTTATCAGACCATTATGAACAGATGCCAATAATTCATGGGAAAAAATAAATTTACTTAACTATGCTTTTATGTTTCTCAGTTTGTTCTGTGGTTTCATATTAATGATTTCTCTTTCTAATTAGCCAACAATCAATACAAACTTTAAATATGAATACCTAGTAGCTTCATTGGTAAGGCCATCAGGTTTCTCTTCTGCTAAATGCTAAACAAAAACAAAGTTTGAAAAAAGTTACCATGACAGTACAAAATCTATGTGACAAAAAGGATTTTAGTTTAGAGTCATTTTCTTACCTCTAATAAAGACTTTAACAAATTCCTTTAGTAAATATATAAATTCAGAACCACCTTTTCTGTTTATTTTCTTGAAAATTTTTTACTTGTTGACAGCTAATACTTATAAATCTTTATGGGACATAGTGTGATGTTTCAGTACATTTATACATTGTGTAGTAACTCAGGATAGGTCATCCATCATCTCAAACATTTGTCATTTCTTGATGATGAACAAACACACTCAATATCCTCTCTTCTAGCTTTGAATTATAACAAATAATATTGAATATAATCACCCTTCTGCAATAGAACATAAGAACTTTTTCCCACCTAGCTGTGACTTTGTATTCATCAATTAATCTCTCCCTCTTCCTCTCACCAGCCTCTTATAACCATTATTCTGCTCTTTATGTCTATATACTCAGCTTTTCTCGATGGCACATGTGAGTGAAATTATGCAGTACCATACTTATCTTTTTGTGCCTAGCTTATCAGACTGATTTTTCTATTCTAAAGCATTTTTCTTCCCCATCTGCATTTTTTAGACAACGAACCCATAGGAGGTTAGAATTCTGTACTCCTCCCCTTTTCCTTTTTCTTAAATCCCTCAGATTTAAGTAATACAAAAATACAGAAAATTATTGTTCAGATGTTAGGCATTTTCCTTTCTATAAAACCATTCTTGGCCTAAATATTCATTGTTACTTATAAAAAGGGGGCTAACCACTGTAATTATACTTTCTTAAAAATCTAGTATACTTCTCTTCCATTCCTACCCCCATGTTCCACTCCTCAACCCCCAAATCCAACACAATATGAACTCATTATTTGGCCCTTCAAATTTCCCTTGAAACAAGAGAATTAGGAAAAACACAGCCCTAATTCTGACATAAAAGCAGTTTATTATTTGAAAACATATTCAGAATGACCTGACCTCTGAGAGTAACCACTTATTTTACTACTCACGCTAGAGCAATGATAGACCAAGTGCCCAAACTGCAACCCAAAACCCACTTATTTATGACGAAGTGCCAACAGTGAAATTAAACCTGAATACTGAGGATTTAGTTTAGAAAAAACAACTCATGCACTTAGCTCGTGTGCTGACAGAGAGGGCTCTGCATGCCCACTACGGCATGGATATCATAAGTTCACCACCACTGCTCTAGTCAGGTTAGCTCCAAAAAAAATATTTTGACATCAACTTAGAAGCACATGAAGTGGCAGTCATCCCTCTGAAAGCAGGATTTTTCTTCCTCCCACAATCTTATTTATATCCTAAAGTCATCAGTGCCTTAAGGTTCTCCTCTGGAAAATCATGTTTTCACTTCACAATCCTTATCACGATAAAAAGCTGGCTACTGAAGGTTAGAGGCAACTAGATTATAGTAGTAATCATTATATTTGAACTTTATAAATTATATATTGTCTCATTTAGACTTCATAACAATTATGGGAAGTGACTATTCTTACTTTATAAAGGAAAAAACATCCTTAGCATCACAGGATACCAGATACCATATTTTTATATACCATCAGAGGTATATTTTTCACTGGCAATATATTCAATAGAAGTAAAATGAACATAATTTTAAAATCTTTGTCTTTTCATATCATACAAAATCAGCCTTGTACACAGTGCTACCAGAGTGTTAACAATTGCCTAAGTGAATATATCTATAAAGATTATCTAAAATTAAATTTAAGATGATTTTACCAAGCCAGTTTCACAATTTATTGCAAGGTGATCACAAAGATACTTGGGTAATTTGAAACCTAAACAAGTTGGTAGTGAGTTCATTTAATAACCTCAGTTAAGACTCTGAACAAAAAAAAGTTTTTTAACTTTATCAAATAATATTTGAGGGACACAAAACTAAAATTGGCAATGATATACTCATTATCACTTTACGTGTGAAATAACAAATCCTATTATTATATACTCTGTCTTCTAGAGAATGAGGCTATTACCAGAAGTCAGAATACTGTCTGGAACACAAGTCCAAGAAATATTCCTTGAATGCACTGTTGCAAACACCCTCCCATTTGTTGACATAGATAATACCAATGTTATTTGCCACAAATCCCTCTCCACTGTGCAGTAAATTTAGTTAAAAAGGATACCCTATTAGCAAGGCATTTCTCTGGATGATCCTGTAATATTGAAAATTCTTTCAAAAATATGGAATACTTTTCAAGATACTGTATTATTAACCTTCTGGAACTTCTTTACATATAAATTTGGGTTATCTGGCTGTAAGTGGATGAGACATAAAAGGTATGACACAAAAATTAAAAGGCTTTTTTTTTTTTTTTTTGTACCAGGGATCGATCTCGGGACCTTGCGCTTGGCAAGGCAGGAGGCGGAACCACTGAGCTAAATCCCCAGCAAAAGGCTTTTAAATTTCCATCTGAAACTAATAAAATGGTAGTTTAACAAAGTTACAATGTTTTGAATCCATTCACTTCTTCAAAATATTAGAAATCTCTACTCAAGGCTATCTGTGGGGGGGCTTAGATTTATTATCTCCAGCCAGGAAGTATTAAATATAAAAATAGGCTAAAGCCTTCTAAAACAAAAGCCTACCAATATGCACAACTCTATTAAGAATATGTAATAATCATATATAATTATAGCATAAGAGATAAATACCCTATTCTATACACATATGAAAGCTATACAAACAAAAAATACATACTATTTTTTCTTCAGGATGTCAGCCCAATATTTCCCTCATGAAATTTTCTTCCACGAGTCAATCTTTGCAAAAAAAAAAAAACCCTAAAACTTCTCTGCAATTCCATTTATAAAACAAAAACAAATGTAAATTTTGATATTCTATTCTACTATATAGGCATATGAAAAAAATTCCAAAGTGATTTTTCCAAAATGTTCAAAAGATTCCACATCTCTGCTGAGAGACTGCAGCTTTTGCTTATATATCAAAAAAGACAAGAATAATTTAGGCACTAATTAACCCCAACATATACAAAAAATGTAAAAGCTCAAACTCCTAATGAAGCCTACAAGAAACGAAGGGGAATGGGGGGGGAAGTATGAGACACAGTTTAAAAGGCACAGTTTCAATTATGCAGGATAAATTAAGGAGAGCTAATTACAGCATGGTGACAACAGTTAAGACTATTGCCTTGAATACTTGAAATTTGCTGAATTTAGATCTTAAATGTTCTTATCCCAGATGGCGCTAAAAAAGGTAACTATGTCAGCTCATAGATGTGTTATCTTGTTTCATGTTTTTCATAATATATGTATATCAAAACAGCAAGTTGTATACCTTAAATATATAAATTTTATGTCAGTTATACCTCAATAAAGCTAGTGGGGGGAAATGAAATCTTCAGAATAATACTATTATAGACAAAATGTTAAGAAGGGCTACAGAGTGTCCTTTTCTGTAGAAATAAAGAAGCTGGACCAAAACAATAAAGAAAAAGCTATCTTAAAAGTTACTAGCAAAGAAGGAACGCTGTTGCTGACCAAAGTGGAAATAAATCTAGTGTCACATACATTGTCATTTAAAAACAAAAAAAAAGAAGCAGCTATTGCTTTTAAAGGAATTGGTTATAGATCTAACATTATTTCAGCTTTTTAAAATATTCCATAATGTCAGTATTTATTTTTCTGGCCTTTTCCAACCCAAACTGTTTTCTGACTTAACTGTCTGAACACCTCGTACGATATAACAGAAGAACCAAAAGGAAACCTCTCACTTGACCTTTTCTGTGTAACTTCATTCATTGATTCCATGGCATTAAATGCTGTCACATTTGTAGAACTGAAAAGAACAATGTCAGTAGGCTAGGTGTCAAGTCTTGGAAATAAAGAGCTGTCATTTTAAGTTGTCCAATTCTTTGCCTATGATTAAAAAATGAATATTTCAGATCAATGGGTGACAATCCCATTAGAGTGATAGCCCATGATATCAATTACCACTTCAGTTTCAATTTGGCTGGCCGGCCACAGGGTACCATTTCTCAGCTTTACTTGTGATGGGCTGGCTCTGTGAAGCATGACACCCTTAAATTGCTGCCCATTATCCAAGTGTCATTACTTGTACTGCCTCAGAATTCTCTGAATCACAAGCAGCTACTGAGGTCAAGCTTTGCAACCAGAGGAATTGGACAAGTTGGCAAATTCTTTATATAAAGGTAGTTATTTATCTGGCACCCAACTTAGAAAATCTAAAGTTTCCATTATCCTGACAGTATGTCAGTTTTGTGTAGGTATATTGATTTAATAATTTAAGAGGTTTTATCAAGGTGGCAGGAGGTTAAACGTATACTGTGCTTGCATTATTCAGAATGTTGCTTTGTTTTTTTGGCCTGTATCATGCTGATAATAGATTCTATTTAACTCCTCTCTACACTCAGCTATACATACAAAAGTATTCCTATAATCATAAAATAACATACAAAATTTGACTTTGAGTATGTGATACATCTACCAAAAAAAAAATGAAATGCCCTCACTGCTATCCCATAAGTATCCCAAACTGGAGAATACATTTATACAGGATATGAATTTAAACATGTCTATAGTAAGGACTTAAAATGATGAATTATACGGATGTTTTTCTCTATCTCCATTAACATTTTGCTAGAAATGATTTCAAAATAGCCAGTAGGTTTTTTCTGAGCAAAATTAATATTTGAGAGCACTCTTTGATTCCTTAAGACTATTCATAAATTTAAATTTTAAACTCTAAAAAAGGAATTATTTTCCAAACTTCTCCCATTAGTAATGCACTTTATTCTAAGGAGAAGTGAAGGGTTAGGAAATGGGTATTAGTAGCCATTAGATAACCCCAACGTATTTTCGAAGCTACAGCATAATTTTACTGAAGATTTGAAATAAAAACAAACTTTTAAAAATTAACAAGTTCAGTTTGTAGAATATAAAACTGACATAAATTTCTAAACACTGAATTTAAACTTCCAAAAATTATTACTTCAGGCCATACCCATATAACCAGACTGAGGTGGAGTAGGGGCTGGGAGGAAAGGAAAATTTCATTCTCTGATGCCTTTAGCAATTTTTTTTTTTTTAGTACCAGGGATTGAACTCGGGTCCTTGTGCTTGTGCACCAGGTGGCAAAACCACTGAGCTAAATCCCCAGCCCCTCTTTACCAATATTTCACTTGGGAAGTTGAGAAACACTATTCTATTTTATGCAGCAATATTCTTTTCTTTTTTTTGGTACCAGGTATCGAACTTGGGACCTTGAGCTTGCAAGGCAGGCGGTAGAACCACTGATCTAAATCCCCGGCCCTGCAATAACATTCTTTTGAAGATCTTGCTACATGCATTTTATAAATTGAAGCCAATTAAATGCATCTGAAGCCCTTAGTAGTTAACAAAAACATTTACAGCAGGTTATCTCTTAACAAAGTTTCTCCTCACTAATCCTATGAGTAAATCATAATTTCTTCAAAGAGGTAAAGCAGTATTTAAAAAAAAATTGTCTCCTTGTGTTCAACCACATTTAGAAATAAAATCATATGTTTAAACAAGCTCAACATCTTCTACCAAACAGAAAAACTTATCAATACTGGGGTTGAATTCTAGTGAGCAGTTACACATACCCAAACTTTATCCTGACCCCATATATAAAGTATTATAATTCCAAATTTTATCACAACATGAAATCAGACTAATATAAAAAACAAATTATATGTATTATTCAGGAACTATTTTGAAAAAGATTTCTGTTAAAGATTTCAAACATATACAAACATATTCCTAGCTCTTTGCAAACAATTAGCAATTTATAATATTTCAACTTACTTTTAATCCATATTTTGAATCTACCACAGTTATGATACCTACAAAGGGATAAATATTTTAAGTATCCATTTTTAAAAAGGTATTTGTTAATATTGTGCAACTATGCTTGAGAAGGAAAATCAATCTCAGTTCACAGATCCTATTCAATCAAACAAAATTTTTTCATCTTATCAATGCTGCTATTTAATTCAATTCCAGGAATAAGTAAATGCATTTCAAATATGTACTGAGTGCCTAGAACTGTAAAACATTAGAGAAGATATGACCTAAATACATTTTTAAGATTAACAAGAAAGTAAGATTTGGTGTTTAAAAGCTTACAATTCAAAATATGACAAATTTTAAAATATAAAGTAAAATGTGATAAATTAGATGACACAGGCTATTTTCAAATAAGCAAAATCAAGACTTTTCTTTTGTTTTTTGTGGGTTTTTTTGGTACTGGGGATCGAACTCGGGTCCTTGCACTTGCAAGGCAGGCTGCAGAACCACTGACCTAAATCCCCGGCCCCTATCAAGACTTTTCTTAACATTTAAATTATTATTTTAAAGAATCTTTAGGACAAATTTGGTTATAGCTAAAATGCTGAAATTTTACACTGATTTATAGAAACAAATTTGTACTGCATCAAGAGAGATGAATATTACAATGACATTAGGGTTATCTCTGAAATATGTACCAATTTGAATCAACAATATGAAAATGTTTTGTTTAAAGCAATATATTTTTATGTTGGATGTTTGAGAAAATATTTACAAAAATAAATACACTATGGAAAAAAGAATCTTAGGATACTTCATTCCTAACATCTCTTACCAAATCAAGCCACAAAAATTTTATAAATATCAAGTACCTAAGTTCCCTAACAATCAATTACAGGTAGTTCAGCAATCTCTGAATATATACTAAGTAATTTTTTCAAAATAAAACATCAGAATGATATGCCTATAGAATTTCAACCAACTACAAATCAGATATTTTATAGCCCAATGAAGCCGAGCTTCCATGGTTCCTCAATATTACACGGAAGTCTATAAAAACTGGTGTGAAGAAAAATAAGAGAGAAAAAGGGGGATGGATGGATGGAGGGAAGGAGTGTAACTGCTTAACTAATAAAGGTGTATCAAGTTGAATTTATAAATAAAATTAACAAGTGTGAAAGGGCTTGTGTTTGTGTGATTAAAGGTAAAAATGAAAGAAAGCAGAAATATGATCCTTATATTATCTGGCTAATTAAAATAAGAAGATCTAACATTATATTACGAGCATAAACAAACAACAGAAGGTATAGAAAGTCTACATAACATTTTTAAAGGAAAGTCTTAGTGGAAGTGCTAAAATACAAGTTGAGAGTAAAACTTGATAATCCAGTTCTGCCACTGTTTGGGGCTTTGGAGTCCATGTAAAAATTTACTTCATCATAAACAAAAAGAGTTTGAGAAGAACAATAATACAAGGAATTAAAATTATAATATAAACAAAATGAGCTTAATCATAAAAATTTCAACTAAAAATTGTTTTTAACTTACCATCAAGATAAATATCACTCCCCAGTTCAGCATCAACCCAAAATATAGAAGCCACAGCACCTGAAAATACATATTATGATAATATTCATAACATAAGAATATTTCTCCAAACTGCAAAACATGATTTTGTTTAATTTGTTTGATGGAATCAGCAGGTAAAAACACAAATCAAATCTGAGATTCCAATCTTCTTATGGGACTTACTGTAATAGGACCTTTTACTATTTATTTACAGTCACTTCTACCCTTTCTTCCTATTACCTCAAAAAGAGATCAACTCTTATCACACAAACAGCAAGTTTCTACAGATGCCAAAATGATTTACCAACAGATATTATTAAACAATTCGAACATTATGGCTATGTACATATTAGGACTTATTTTTATTTTCTCATCTCCTGAATATAATCATATGGTTCATACATAATGAAACATCCTCAAAGGAAAGTCAATAGAAGATAATTCTAAAATTGCGTGTACAAACAATAAGTAGTAAATAAGTTTATAATTTTTGTAGGAGAAAAGGAATAAGAAGTAAAGTTGTAAATTCTCTCACATTACTAATTAATTCTCACATTATTCATTTAGTACTGCCATAAAACCTAGGACTAAGGAAAAATTATTTCTAAGTAAGAAATTAAAACTTGTTTTTGACAGAAACTGGTTCAGTATCAAACCACATACCCTGATTAGTATGCCACAGCACAAGAAAAAGAAAACTGACAGCAAGGAAGGCATTTGATTTTTCAAAGCATCATAGGCCCAGTTAGTGACAGTGCTGTCTAAAAGAATGAGCATAGGGGAAAAACAAGGATAACTGAACTCATTCCACTGTCTAAAGCTGTCCACCTACCCTGATGAGATATGGTCCCCCAAGCATCACCCTGTGTCAACAATGAAATACCTGTCAGCTGTTTACAGTGATTACTCATGCAAGATATAGCAAGGGCCACAAGATCTAATAGTTTCCTGATACCTATTGATTTTTTCCCAAAAACTTAATAGTTTTCCAATTTGACTGAAATAGGATTTGTGAGTTACAGGGGCTGAATCAATGTCTGTCCTTCTCAAGGAAATTACTTTACCATGACAATTATTTAGGTTAGAACTGGAGAGTGTCAGTCTCCTAAACAGGAAACAACTGAATTGCCAGTAAGAATTTTCCTCACTTTCTCGGATAAAAACATGATTTTAATTAATAGGAGAGAAATGTATTACATCATTACTCCAAACGGGAAGTCAAAAAATATTAACTTTTTCATTCAGTAAAATACCTAAATTGTACATAAATCATATAATTCAAAAATTTGTTGATTTCTATACAGATAAATAGCTTTTAAGTCATACCATTAACATTTATTTATTATTAAGGTGAACTATAAGAGTGTATCAGAATTTTTATTCTAACTATGTTGGGACACTTTGCTAGAATATTTACCAAGCCACACAAGAAAGAATTATTTAAAATTTGGATGAGGGTGTTCTGCTGTAGTAATAAAGTGAATGAATTGGGTGATTTTTTTTTTTTCTGCCCAGGCAATATCTGGCAATGTCTGAAGATATTTTTGTCTGTCTCTAGAGAAATGCTACTGGCATCTTGTGGGTAGAAGCCAGGGAGGCTTTAAACATCCTACAATGTCCAAGACAGCTGCCCTATACATAACAGAAAATAATTACCCAAACCAAAATGTCATTTGTTTGAAGGCAGAGCTAGATTACAAATCTCTTTTCTTCAAAACCAAATAAAACAAAGCTGAGGCAGGAAGATTGCCATGAGTTCAAGGCCAGCCTGGGCTACATAGTGAGTTCAAGATCAGCCTAAGCTACATAGCAAGACTCTGCCTCAAAAAGAAAAAAAAATAATAATAATAATTAAAAATAAATAAATAAATAATAAAAAATTTTTAAAAGATTATATAACCTTGTACTATAAATTTTGAAGAGTGACAATTCAAATAAGGAACAAAGTTCTATGTAAGTTATGGTCATTCCTAAATCTATTTCTATCCTCAATAAAAGGTTGTAGGAAAATAGTCTATAAAATCCTAATACTTATCAGAAATACTTCAAAAATGCCAATAAGTGGAAATGAGGGAGTAAGTAATGTAAATAAAAATCAACAACATTAAAAAACTTCAAGAGCCTGGGGATTTAGCTCAGTGGTTCCGGCGCCTGCCGCGCAAGCGCAAGGTCCCGAGTTCGATCCCCGGTACCAAAAACAAACAAAACAACCCAAAAAACTTCGAGAATAAGTTTCTAATCATTTCCACATTTGAGAGAGAGAAAATTACTTTCTAGGGCAGAAAGTGACAGGAAACAAGAGGTCTGGGTGCGATGATGTCTTTACACAGGTTATATCGATGTATATTCCAGTAGTTGCAGTCCTAAGAGGGACATATAGAGTATTTTAAGAGAACAAAAGCTAATGGCCACATTGCTTCATCTGGCTTTTCAGAGCATCCATTTTTGCTTTGCTTCCTTCTCCCTACTCCCCAATAATATCCAGCTTTTAAACTGGGGCTTAAAAAAAAAAAATGAACAAGTAAGATGGGTGGATATTAGAAAGAATCCCTCATCAACACATCTAAATAAATAAAGTTCTCTGGGCTTGCCACATCAAGCATAAATGTATGCACATGTATTACAGCAGAAAAAGCAAACATACAAAGATAAAAGTTAGAACAGAAAAAATATTGAAAAATGAACAGGGCATAACATACGGCAAGGAACCCATTCTGGAAGGAAACATAAACCAAGAAACCAAAGACAATTCTTTTGAAGAAACCAAAGGACTTCTTCATAACAAAGAACTTAAAGGCAATGCAACCTTAATAAAAAAACAAGCTTGAGGGCTGGGGATTTAGCTCAGTGGTTCCGCGGCCTGCCTCAAAAGCACAAGGACCTGAGTTTGATGCCCAGTACCAAAAAAAAAAAAAAAAAAAAGCTTAAAGGAAAGAAAAATCACAATAGTATGAAAAGATAGAGCTAAAGAAATCTGGAGCCAATAAATTCAGTTAACAATTACTCAAATGAACTACTTACCTTCACTTAAAACAGTAAACCGAAAAAACACTGGGAGAAGCAGAATTACTGATTAAAAAAAAGACTTTAGATGATCACAGTAAATGGAGATGCAAAATATGAATCAAAAGTTACATAAGGAAATAAAATAAAATTCAGTATGAAAGAAGCACAGCACCCAATAATTTGATAGAAAAATTATTCATGGTAATAAGCAAGGAAAATGTCTTTATAAAAACTACGGGTACACTGTATTTCAAGAAAAATGTATCTTATGTATATTACTAACTTGAAAAATAAAGAAAAAAATTTCAGGCATTTAAGATACAAAAGCAAGTCACTTTCCAGGAGGAGAGAGGAATCCAAGTCCTACAGTAACATGGACTGTCCCAATATAATAAAATAGTGACCACAAAGTTCTAACGTAAGTATTCCCAAAGGATACCACCAAGTTATTTTTCAGGAATGCCAGACAGTCTCAAACATTACATTAAAAAAAAAGAGAAGTTCTGAAACTCAGAGATTACAGTGCTTACAAATTCTTTCTGATAAAAGGAGAAAACACTGGACAAGGAAATTCAGCCAATTAAAAAATAATAAAAAATTATGTAGCAATATTTGCAAAGTCCAAAGGGAAATTGTGATCCAGAAATTCTATATCTAATCAAATAATCCTTTAAATAGTAAAACAAAAGACATATATTCTCAAATACAGCATCAATAATTTGAAATTACCTGACTATAAAATTCAGTTAATCGGGACATGAATTGTTTTGTTTTATTCTGGTGCTATGGATGCAACCCAGGGGCTTGCACATACTAGGTAATCACTAAATCACTCAGCCTCAGGCAATGGATTAACTCAGGAATGGAGAAGACAAGGTACTGATGAGTATTAAACCATTTAAATACAAAACTACAAAACAACAAAAGTATGAAAGAATGTAAATGTTAAAACCTTGACAATGTAAAGAATACAATCCAACAAAAGTAGGAGGTGGGACAAAGTTAAAAGCATAATTTGCTCTTCTTTTATGAGATGGAGTCAATACTCATCTGAAAATTGAAAACTGTAGTTTAAAAATGTCTACTTTATGTTCTCTGTAATTTGTTTTTTCTCTTTAATTCATATCTTTTGTAGGAGAAAAGTACATTATCTGAAAGTCAGCAGTTTCTTCTCTTTTCAGTTTCTCTTTCTTCTGTTAGATTCAAGTAAAAGTAAATTAATAACTATTAAAAATATTCTGTATATTTAGACAGCTTTCAGAAGGGCATGGTTCAGGGCCTCCCAAATGAGTATTAGTAGAAGAATCACCCGGGAGGACTTACTAAAAAGATTTGCTGGGCTTCACCATCAGAGACACTGATTAAGTAGATATGGGTTGGTCTCAATAATGTGCTTCTTTTTTTTTTCCTTCAGTATAGGGACTGAACATAGGGCCTTCGCAATGAACTAAAACCCCATCCTTTTTTATTATTATTTTGAAACAGGGGCTCGCTGAGTTGTTAAGTTGCCTAGGCTGGGCCCAGTCATGTGATCCCCCTACCTCAGCCTCTCAGAGTGCTAGGAATACAAATGTGTTCTACCAAGCCCAGGTAATAACATGCATTTCTAACAAGCTCCCAGCTGAGATGGACACTGCCATTCAACATACCACATCATGGAGCACTAGCATAGAGAGATACCTGAGATGCAATGTACTAACTTGTATTTCATGGTAGTGACACAGGATATTTTAACTTTCCTCTTTTTTTTTTATTTTTGGTATTGTTTAAATTCTTTTATAATGAATGTTCCACCTTCATCCAAACAATAAAGTTATTATTCTACAAAAGGAAACAAGAAACATTAACCTATTTTTAACAGCCACAAATGTACAAAAGCTTTCTGAGATCTTTTTCTTCCTCTCAAAAGTAACAAGAGTTTTTCTGTACAAAGTGGCAGAGGCAGAGATGAATTCTGTTTCTGAAAGAAACTATTATTTACTATTTCAAAAAGAGGCATATATAGCTAGTTGTGGAAGCACATACCCATAATCTCGTAATCCCAGCACTTCGAGGCTGAGGCAAGAGGATCACAAGTTCAAGCTCAGCCTGGGCAACTGAGTGAGACCTTGTTTCAAAATGAAGGCTAAAAAGGGCTGGCAATGAAGAAATAAAACAAATTCTATTAATGCTTAAAAGTGCCAAGAAGTGCTCTGCTCATTCATCTGATACAACCCGGAATTTTCCTGTTTTGAACCAAAAAAATGTTTAAATCTAAAGTAAAGCTTTAATAGTCATTTTAAGAATGCTTCGCTTTCTGATACCATTGGGTCATAGGCCATGGCAACCATACCTACACCCCAATGCTGTCTTCCTTATTTTGTAAAAAGATAACCAGATGGCCAGGTACCACAGTGCATGTACACAATGCATAATCTTAAAACATAATTGTGCATCATGGGGTCATTTTGGGTCTGAGACCTAACAAATCATTATAAATGCATTACACACCGGGGTCTGTTTTTTCACTTAACTGTAACTGGAAAAGCATGCTATTTTGGATCCTCTTTGTTCCTCAGGACTGCTGATGTCTTCCTGCCTACCAGTAGGTACTCAATAATGTTAATTATTGATTAAAAAAAAATACTTGAAATATCTCTGATACATCTATTTAAAATGCCAAAGAACTATCTTCTGGTTATTAATAATGTCACTTCTTACCGGGATCTGCTAATCCAGTGGTCTCTAACAGTATGTAATCAAATTTCCCCTTCTTCTGCATCAAATTCTCAATAGCCCTAAGGCCACTGTCCCTAGAGAAGACCACAACATACCATAGTTGATTACTCAAATATTTTTAAATGATCATTATAAATACTTTAAAACATATTCAACAAAACAACATAAAAATATCTTTATGCATGTGAAAATTTAACTCTTAAGCACCTAACAAAATGTCTATCCAATATTAACCAATGAGGAAAAGGAAATAGACATATATACAGATAATTTAAAAGAAATTACGTATGTAATGAATTAACACTTTAACTTATTAAAATTAAGTGAGTCAGTATTTATTACTTTTACAGCTTTCTGAGAGAAAAAAATGAACATCCAAAATAATAAAATTTATTACTTCTAGTAGTTTAATAGCTAAAGGGACAGTATCATTAAATACCAGTTAGTTCTATCTTGAATTAGTATTCAATTCTATTTTGAATTATGGTATTATCTATTATTCTTATAATAACAAAAATGAAATATTGTATTACATTTTGGTTAAGAAAATTTGTTATGACTTCATCCCTCCTAATACATTTGATTCAAAGTCAAACATGTAAGGTAGTCCATGATGTAGAAAAAATTTAACTCACTAGAATACACAAGATCAATAATACACGTATTAATTTTCATAATTTATCCAACAAATATTTTAGTTGCTACTCTGTCAGGTACTCTTAGGATTTATGCCAGCTTAATAAACAAAATAGACATTTTCTAGAAAACTTAACTGATGGAACACACACAATTCATCTCATTTGGAAAGTCATTTGTTTTTAAATAGGTTTACTATTTGGAAATAAGACTGATGTATTAAATTTAGAATGTTTTACCTATGAAATGAGATTTTTATG
>NW_004624736.1:4927951-4966888 GCF_000247695.1 Heterocephalus glaber
TTTTTTTGGAGACAAGGTCTTACTATGTAGTTTAGGCTGAGCTTGAATTCACATTGTTGCCCAGACTGGCCTCAAACTTGGTGATCCTCCTGCCTTAGCCTCCTCAGTGCTGGGACTACAGGTGTGTGCTATCACACCCGACTTGTGCTCTATATATTATTTAAATAAACCCTGAAATGGAAAAAAATCTTTAAACTCAATAAAAGGACAAAAGCAGTAGAGTAAATAGGAAAAAAATAGCAAGAAATGCTTTAAGTAAATAACTCTTAAAAATTTATTTCCTATTTGAAAATACAATGAAGCAAACTGTCTAAATTCAGTTAACTTACATAGGAAAATCTAAACTGTAATAAACATTTCTAGTAAACTAAAACAAGCACAGCGTAAACACATTCCTACTTCACTGAACAGCAGAGGCAACCATTTCCAAGTTCCAGCCACTCTTCATAGAGCTCTCCACCTTGACTTACAGCTAAGGATTTCTCTACTGCACTTCCTAGAAAAATTAACAGGAGGCACTCTTTAGACTAGTCACAAGACAACCAAAAACAAACAGGATTTCAAAGCATTAACACCATTTTATAATTTTTATTCTTTCATTCTACCCATTCAGTTTTAAGATTGAAATTACAGTAAGCTAGATTATTTTTGCTTTTAAGAAGATTTAAACCTCTAAAAAGGCAAATTCAAAATTAATGAACATTCCTACTTCCTCTTTAAGCCTCTTACTTGCCAATTCCCATTTCTTAATAAAGTACCTTGAGAACATTTTTTCCTTGTCTACAATAAATCTTCTAGGTAGATGAATATGTTTTATATATTGAATTTTGTATGCCCTATGAACTCTTATCAGATTGTGTTATCTATTTTTGTCTTTTCAATCTCTCTCTAAATTATTTTTATTGGACAGACTGCCCAGTATTCCCAGTATTAGTACATGTCTTAGTTCATTTTAAAAAAGGTTCTGGCCAAGGTATCATGCTCTCATTTAAAAATTAAACTTTAAATCAAATATACAAAAGTTTCCTATTAATGCTTACTTGGAAAGAAGCACATATAAAATATCTGTTACAAGAAAGATTATAAATGTTTTAATTTGTCTGCAATAAAGAAATATACCAGAGCTGGGGCTGCAGCTCAGGGGTAGCATCCATAAGGTCCTGGGTTTAATCCCCAGAACCAAAAAAAAAAAAAAAAGTAAGCAATATACCAAGATTAGTGATCAGTTCTAAATGTTCAGGAAAACAAATGGTCAAATGCAAATGTGTGTGGGGGGAGGGTAGTTTTTCATTCATATATTTTCCATTCATATTTCAGTTAAATGATATAAAAAGCTTTCAAAGGGATTGCTTTAGAATTCAGGTGATAGAGAACATTAATAAAACATAAAGGAAAGTATTGAGATTACTATGAAGGACAAAATTGTGAAAATTATCCCAAACAATGAAGAAAAAGAAAATACAGTAAATGTAACCACTGTGCAAGGGAAAAGAAAGTTAATAAGAAGCTAGGAACAAAACTATTTTTAGAAATCCTAAGATTTCTACGGGGCTGGAGGTATAGCTTAGTGGTAGAGTGCTTACCCAGCATGTGTGAGGCCTGGGTTTGACCTCTACCACTGCGAAAACAAAAACAAAAAATGACGAAAACAGAAAAAAATCTGAGAGTTTTTATTTTGTCTAAAAGAATTTTTCTCTTTAGTCTGCTGATCCAGAAAACAAGTTTTTCTAACATGTGTTCCATGCTGCTCATAAAACCTAGCTCTTTTATTTATTTACAACTGAAAAAATAATACTTTAAGAAATATTCTAATTGAAACTGTATTTTTGGCTGAAAGTGAGATTTTATTGAACTTCATACTTGTGAAGAAAAATTCCTCTAACAGTAGTCAGGGTATTATGTTTAACACTGCTGTATAGATTTTTTTAACCACAGTTTAATATTACAGCCAAAACATTGAAAAGTAGATATATTTTTACAAATAATTTGAGCTGCTTGAGGATAGAGACTAGATGTTTAACGACTAGATGTTTAACTTATTTTTAAAATCTTCAGTTTTAACTGCTTTGAAGATAACATTCAAGGTGAACTTATATCTAAAGCATTTTCAAATGTTTTTCATGAGATGTAATACACAATGTGTAGTCAGTACAAAAACACTTTTTAGTTGCTAAAAACACTTTCTTTCAAGTGTTTATAGATTTTTATGAGAATCACTTATGTAAAAATCTAAGTTAATTCTGTTAGTATGTTATACAAAATAAAATTTTATAGAAACTACTACTTCAGTATCCCAAATCCATACAAAATAAAGCTTGACAGAAATTAATTTCTCCAAAACTATCCATATCAATGTGTTCACATTATAATACTTCCATCCTCATTCTTAAATAGAGAATATCAATTCACGAGTGGAATACACTGTCCTATAAGTTCTCGAAACATGACACTGAATTCTACTTACCTTCACCAAATTCATTTAAAATAACTGCTATTCTTTTACTATGTTGCTCCATTAAAATGTAGTTCAGTAGTGTTGTCTTTCCAGCACCTATAAAACAAAGCAACAAAATTCAAAGACTAATTTTAAAGATACAGAAAAAGATATTTTAGAAATTCTAATGTTTTTAAGCATCTATATGCTATTTTTCATATAATACTCAACCATGGTATAGACACAGGTGTATCTAACCTGAGACCTGTGAGACACATGTGACCCTGGACAGCTAGTAATGAGGCCCTGTAATAATATATTATTTTTACATATAATAAAACACATTTTAAAAGGAAGTTCTGTTACATATTTTAACTATATGAAATATTTTTATATGCGACCCAAGACAACTCTTCACTCAGTGCAGCCCAGGCAAGCCAAAAGGTTGGACATTCATTGCATAGGGAATTCTAAAAACAAGATGAAAGCAATCTTTCAAAACTACTCTAATATGCTTTATAAATGCTTTATATATAAATATATACAAATAATCCTACAAGTTCAATCAGTTTTTCTTCAATTCAATATGACTAGTATTCCTCTTCCTAACTTATAATATCATAAGGGCATCTAAAACTTCTATTGACTAAAGAATCAATGAAGTAATGGCCTCTAAGAAATAAAGGGTTTAATTTAAAAAATGTAAAACATGTAAGTCCTTTTATATGATGACAATTTTTCTAAACCAAGGATATTTGGTTTACATACCTAAAATTTACATATAAAGACCTATCTTTTTTTTTTTTTTGTACCGGGGATTGAACTCAGGTTCTTGTGCTTGGGAGGCAGGCAGCGGAACCACTGAGCTAAATCCCCGGCGAAAGACCTATCTTTTATTTCCACATCAATTAATCAGATATAAATTCAGACTACATGGCCACTTTTATCGTGCTTAAAACTTAATATAAAACTAATTTTTACAAAACGGGGAACAAATAGGAAGTGTAAGACATAATATTCAGTATTTAGAAACACATAAACTATACTAACTTTATCCAGTAGGTGGCATGTTAAACCTAGTACTGTACAATCTAATCAAACAGAAGAAACATCTTGTGAACCAAACTAAACTTTAAAGGAAGGAAAGAAAACCTTTACTGCATAGCACCATTGTTCAATTATATGAATACAAGAGTACTATTTTCTGTTAGTGACTTTCTAGTTTTACTATTACAAAGAGTTTGACTAAAAGATTTTAATACATAGCTTGTACAAGGTTACCATGAATATTTAAAGTAAAAACATATTAGTCAAAGACACATTGCCATTAATTCTCCTCAAAATACTCCCTTTTGTTTTGGTATTGGGAATCGAACTTGGGTCTTTGCACTTACGCAGCAGGTGGCGAAACCACTGAGCTAAATCCCGGCCCCTCCCCTGTCTTTCAATACACTTCTCCCATCATTCTTGCCACTTTCTAAAGCAGTTCCAAAAAGTCTTGTTTCATGTCCTTCTTCAGTTGCACTGTCGCGGCTGCTTCGACGTCTTGAATTGATTCAAAATGTTTACCTTTCATGGTCAATTTGATTTTGGGGAAGAGCTGGAAGTCCCACACTGCCAGATCCAGTGACTTTGGTGGATAAGGGTACACCATATTGTTTTTACAAGCCTGATTTTCTGCAGAAGCAGTCACCTTGTATTTGAGCACATCTCAAAAAGACACACAAGAAGACTTCCACAACTGCTTCAGAAAGTGGCAAGAACAATGGGTGTGTTCAGAGAGAGGGAGAACATTTTAAAGGGGGTAATGGCAATGTGTCTTTTACTATAATAAATTTTTTTAACATTCACTGTATATTTTGATCACACCTCTTACATGTCTGCTGAAATACATTTCCAAGTTTGTAGGGTATATCTAAGAAAGATTTAGGAAGTGTTGACGCATTGGTATCTTTAACACTTTCAGTTATACTCCTTTAAAAGCTTTTGAAGAGATGAAAACTTATGTTTAGAGTGCTTTGTGAAGCTCAATATGACCGAATGTGACATATAGAAGGTACAGACTAGTGCCAGGGACGATGGTGCAGGCCTGTAATCCCAGCACTTGGGAGGCGGCAGGTAGCAGCATCTCCTGGAGTTTGAGGCCAGCCTGAGCTACACAGTGAGTTCAAGGCCAGCCTGAACTACATAGTAAGACCCTGTCTCAAAAAAACCAAAATAAATAAATAAAATAGAACTAAATTTTTTAAAAGAAGGTACAGACTTTAAGGAGACAGAGCAATGAGGAAATTCTTAAAGCCAGTCCAAGTGTGAGACTGACTTCTCAACCAGTGAAAATTAAAGACAGGTGCAAATGCAAGAAACCCTCTAATAGAATTACTAGGGCTTAAGAAATAACTGTTTTGAAGACGAAAGACTTTAAAATACACGTCATTCATTCAAAAGTATCTACTACGGACCAGACGACCAGATTTATGGTGGGCCTTGGGTGAAAGTGAACATGGCAAAGACAATCTCTGCCTCCATGACACTTAAAATTGATGTGAAATAGAAAGAAATGGTCCAAAGGGGAAGGGGAAGGGGGGGGTGGAGGAAAGGAAAGAAGGGAAAGAAAAAAATAAGAAAAAATGTAAACAAAGTTCTTGTAAATAGGGAGGGGTGGAAGGGAGGGAAGCTGAATGAGGAAAACACAAGAACCAAGATATATCATGTACAGGTACAAATTCCCAATGATGAATGTGATCATAATGTATACTTAAAATATACCAATAAACTTAATAATAAAAGAATACTGCAGGAGATAGTGGGGAATTTAGATGAATGAAGCAATTACGCTATGTGATGATACATTCAGCAGATTACTAGATGTTATGGAGAACCGAAGAGGTTCATCTAGCCAAAGTAACAGTAAGAAGAAAAGCATCCCAAGGAACTAAAATACCTGGCATCTTTCAAGAAGTAAATTAAAGTGCTGGGCCACCTTTTGGCAGGCTGGAGATTTTGCAAGAGCCAGATCATACAGGTCCCTGTAATTTATGTTAAGGAATTTGAACTTTGATTTGTCAGGATAATTAGAGGGTGGGTGCAGGCTTCAAAGCCTTGTTTCAAAACGCGAGGCTAACTTCGAATCCCACGTTGAGTAATGGAGTGGCAATCCACTGGAGGAGCAAGTGACCCAGCTTCTACCTCATACATATTTGCTCTCGGCCAGAGGGCCCCAGTGCCTAAGGCAAGAGACACCAGCAGCCCCCAAAATCTCAGAGTTCGCGGCAATTTCTGACCGGGATGATTAGTTACCTAAATACCCGGTGATAATTGTGACTGGGATCTTGGGGCCGGGGCCAAGCTTTTCCTCTTCCTCTCTTTGCTTCGTCTCAATGGGAACCAATTCAGGACAATCTTCCTCGCCTGGTTCCTCTTCCTCATCTCCAGTTACAATACCCGGTAACATTCCGATCTGAAGCACACCTCCCCCTCAGCTCAAGAGCTGGGAGCTAAACGCCCAAACACAGCCGCGCACGCCAAGCTCACCAAGCCTGGCCCGTGGTTGACGTCATCACATCGCGACGCGTGGCTCCTCCCGATCTGGCCCCTTTACCTGGGCTCTCGCTGAGGACAGTCCGGCTCCTTAGCCACGCCCCCAGTGGAATCCGGGCGCGCTCCCAGGCGCGTTCTTGAGCCTGAGCTAGGCTGCGCGGAGGCCTTAGGGCTCCGGAGCCAGCCCCGCCCGGACGCGCCTCAGCCTTAACTAGCTGCTGGCGGTTGCTAGGCTGAGACCAGCCTAGTTTGGGGGTAGGTGGCCTGACAGATGTAGTTCCCACAAAGTATACATAGGTTTTATCAACTTGACATTTTGTAAACTCACGGAAAGTTAATTCATAATGTAAGATTGACACCAAAATGTTAATGGTATTTTTTCTACGTATGGATAACCTGTGCAGTTTTTCTCTTTATAATTACTAATTTCATTATATATATCCAATTTTATACAATGAACCTGAATAACTTTTATTTCTCATTATTTATTTGAACTTCAGATCACTTGAGTTCGTTAATCATATTTGCTGAGTCATGATATTCAGTCATCAATAATCCTTGGAGAGACCTCTTTTATATCTATTTAAACCTAACCCTAACCCAAGAATATTGTTACCCTACTTGTGTATCCCTCCTCTGTTCCAATCTACAGCCCCTCCCCTGGGATAGTAACCACAATCATGAGTTGGTTCCAAATTGCTGATCATTCCCTTTTTTTAAAAAAGTCATGGAGATAGATAGATAGATAGATAGATAGATATACATACTTAGACATATAGAGAGACACTTAGACATGTTGTTTAATTTTGCTCCTTTATCAATTTCACAGAGTATCATACCAAGTATAATCTGGAATTTGGTATATTTTTCAATTCCACTACTGAATTATATTCTATTGTGCATCAATACAGCACCTTATCACTTCCCGTCAATTATTTTCAGGTTTTGCTGTTATGAACAGAGCAGCTGTGAAATTTTTTCCTAGTGTATGTGCACTCAAGTTTCTCTTTAGGGTCTACAGAACACTAGACTTGTTCCTTAGGTTATAAAAATGTTATACTGTACAAGAACAGGCACAATTATTTTTTCAAATGTTTGTACAAATTCATACATTTCCCCAACAATGTATGAGATCTCATTGATCTAAATGTGAATATTAACAGACATTAATTTTGTACCAGTCCACTTAGTACAAAATAATACTTCATTGTCATCTTCATTTGTATTTCCTTTGGTACTAAGAAAGTTGAACATCTCTTCCTATGTTTTAGCCATTTTTAATCCTTAGAACAACCCTAAGCAATATTATTATCCCACTTTGGAACATAAGCCACAGAGAGGTTACATTACTTGGTCAAGTTAGATCATAAAATCTGTCTGATGCAAAGATTGTATTTTTTAAGATCGTATTTTTAATAACTATGCTGCTGCCAATGAATGGTTTTCTTCCTTCGAAATTTCACATAAAATATACTATACATTCCATTATTCTACTGATGTAGATATATATCTTGAAATTCTTTGGTGTAACTATCATACTTATGGGAGAACACAGGTGTGTTAGTCAGCTTTCTGTCCCTGTGGCAAAATATGAGAGAATGAGAAAGGAGGAAAAGTTTATTTTGGCTCACCGTGGTAGAGGTTTCAGTCCATAGTTAGCTGGTTCCACTGCTTTTAGGCCTATAAAGAAGCAGAAACATTGTGACACAATACCCAATACTGACTACTAGAAAGAAGGAGAGGTCTAATTGGAGGATCAAGTCCCCAAATGGCAGAAGGGCATGGTGGAGAAAAGCTGCTGGTTTTATAGCAACCAGGAAGAAAGGAGCCAGGAAGGGAGATATACCCTTCAAAAGCACACCCCCAGACGTGCTCGGCCCACAGGACTCCGGGGCCATCTGGCTGGATTCAGATCCTGTCGTTACTAGGACACAACAAAAGATGGAGGTAGTGAGGCTGAAGCCAGCAGGAACAGTAAATTAAGAAGGACAAGAAAGAAAGTTACCAAACCACACCTCTGCTCCACTCAAGCAGGAGAAATGAACACATCCACATCAAATGAGAGGACCAGAAACCAAATGCTGTGCCACAAACTGGGAGACTCAAGCAAACCCGCTGAATCTCATCTGTCACACAATGACAAGGACGCCCAGGATCGGACTACAGCCACAAAAACATCACCTCCTAAAATAGCAACCCAGGGCCGGGGATTTAGCTCAGTGGTTCCGACGCCTGCCTCGCAAGCGCAAGGTCCCAAGTTCAATACCCGGTACCAAAAATAATAATAATAATAATAAAATAAAATAGCGACCCATGCTCTGGATGGTGAATTTAACCCAAACTCTGGTCGTGCTAGGAACAGCACTCAAATTTTGACTCCACCTCAACTTTCTTTGAAAATGAAGCATATTAAGCAAGAGATGACCAAAAATCACCTTCAGTTTATGCGTTTTGAAGCATGAGACCTACAGGGTGTGTTTAGATCCAAGACTATCCCTGCATACTTCTTCCAAGTGAGCTTTACATACAGTTACAGCTGAATGTAATTTCATGACCATTAGAAAGCAAATGGTCCTTATTATTCATCCTTATTTTCTGTAATCTACATAGCAATTCAAGCTGAAAAAAAAAAAGCACACCCCCAGTGACACACCTCTTCCAAACAGGCCCCATCTCTTAATAGCACATTTAGCTATGAACACATCAATAGATCCACCCACTGATGAGTATAGCCCCATAATCCAATCAACTTCCAAAAGCCCTACATCTGAACTCATGAGACTTTGGGAGGATGTTCTAATCTAAACCATAGCACTTGAGGGTCTATACCCCTTACCTCTTCCTCTCTGGTGCTGTCTCCCTGCTCTGCTTGCCTACCACCGTGAAGTGGGCAGCTTTGCTCTGCTACACCCTTCTGCTATGATGTTCCTGCCTTGGAGCCAGCTGATCATGGTCTGAAACCATAAGCCAAATAAGCCATTTCCTCCTTTGACTCGTGAGTTTTGGGTATTTGGTCCCAGCAACAAGGAAGCTGACCAATATGAACGTCATGGCAGAAGGGCATGGTAGAGCAAAGCTACTCACTTTGTAGCACTCAGGAAGCAGAAAGAGAGAAAAGGGCATGGAACAAGATATAACCCTTCAGGCCATGTACCCGTGACTTTCTTTCTCCCACCTCTTACAGTTTCCACCACCTCCCCATAGCGTATTCAATTATTAACTCATCAGTGGATTAATCCACTGATTTAACCAAAGCCCTCATAATCCAATCTAACCCCAAAGTCCTATCTCTGGACATTGCTGCATTGGAAGCAAGCCTTCAACACATGAGCCTTTGGGAGGCATTTCATATCTAAACCGCAACAGCAATGACAGTAGAGGGTTTCAGCAGTTCAAATGAGCTTATAATTATATTCATATATTTTATAGATGGGGAAACTGAGACTTAGAATACCTTGTTCAAGGTCATACAATCAGTAAATGATGGCTCTGGCTCAATCCTGGTCTGCCTTACACTAAACTCCATGCTAATCTAACCAAAGGATTTGCAAACTTTATTCTGTAAAACCAGATAGTAAAAATTTTAGACTCTACAGGCCAAAAAGAAAATTTGAGGACCTTGTAATGGGTACTTACATAATAAGAGAGAAAACAATTTTCTACAAAGTTTAAAATTGAATTTCATATGATTTTCATGTTGTGAAATAATAGTCTTCTTTTCATTTTTAACCTATTAAGAATATTAAAACAGGGGCTGGGAATTTAGCTCAGTGGTTCTGGAGCCTGCCTCAAAAGCTCAAGGTCCAGAGTTCGATTCCCAGTACCACAACAAACAAACAAATAAACAAACAAAAAAAATCCTTAGCTTTCAGGCTATGGGGCCAGGAGAGACACCAGGCCATAGTTGTCAATTCTTGATGTAAAGTAAAGTAATGTAATGTGTTCTTAAATTGGACTAAATAAAAGTTTATAAAAATTGAACTTTCCTACTATTTTTAAGGTCAGTTTATAAATCATCACCTTTGCACTGTGACCTCAAAGTGCTACACACCACAAGTACCATAGTACTAGTAATACTCAGAGGAGGGTCCAAAGCTAAGAAGTTTAACCTGTTCCCTCCAAGGGCACAGATTCCTGGCCAGGGAGACCACATTCAAGTGACACTTGCATCTTTGCACTGTAGAAGGAACCCCACTAGGAAAGAGAAGGGTAGAGCAGATAAGCTCTCAAGTTGACTGGATTCCAACAGCTCAGGTTTGAGAAAATAACCCTGTCATACCTCATTGGGCATAATTCCACAATTCTCTCCATTACTTCATTTTCTACTCTTGAGTAGTTCTGTTAGTTAAAATGAGAAAGAGTAAGTGTTGTAGCTACAGCTAAATCACATGAAAGCTAAAAACAATCCCAACTTGTTTCTTTCTCTCTCTCTCTCCCTCCCCCTCTCTGTCTCTGTCTCTGTCTCTGTGTCTGTCCACTCCCCCCCCTCATTTTTGCAACTTCCTCCAAAGGCAAGGCAAGAACCCTAGTAACTAGCAATAGCTAGTGGTTTAGAAAAAAAGGAAACAGAGCGTTTCAGAATTAACCCAGTTCCTCTTATCTAGCTGGGCAGATAAATATTTTTTAAAAATAATTTTTAAACATTTAATGTTTATCAGACTATTTTATACTTTTCTTTGGGTGCACGTGAACTTGTTGAGAATGTATCTGAAAGGCCAGAGACTAATGGCTCTTATTCTTGTGACTGCTTTGATTGAAGGGAGATTATTGATATTCAAGTACCACATAGTTCTCTGCTAAAATATACTACCATTATAAACATGAAATAATATTTCCTCTCTAGGATATTGAAAGTGACTGGCAGATGAAATATTTATACTTTGGCATTTTTAGGGGGCATGACTTTCATTTCAGTGGCTGTCACTAGTGTTATTTGAGTCAGTTATCTTTGTGGGTTAAGCCATGTTACTAATAAGGCTTAGCTTATAGTCTAGTCACTTGTAAATCAGCTTCTTACAAAATTAAAAAAAGATAAAACATTATTCAAAACCTACAGTCTGACCTACTGAATGTTGCACTGTTGTCTCTAAAATATACATCAGACAAGGAGAAAGGGTTGAGCAAAACAAAAACTGTTGTGTAATGATTTATGTTGTAAGAGTTGAGGAGACAGTCTAAATAGTACCCTTTTCTTGCCAATGGAAACTTAAAATCGACATTTGTGGCTTTAAGTTTGACTTTCTGATTTTTATAGTTTTAAAGACATATGCTCCAAAATCCACAGGCACCTGCTTATGATTTTTAAAGTAAATAAAGGACATAAGAGCAAATGAAATATTTCCATTTTTATTTCTTACTCACACTATTCTCCCAGATTCCCTTAAAGACTATTTCATTGCACTTAACTGAAACACCAAGCTGTTGGCAAGGTCTGCTCTTCTTGATTTCAAGACAAATGTCTTTTGAGTCCCATAGCTCTGTCTCTCAATTAATTCATCACTGTCTTTTTGTCTTTAGTCCTTTTGTGCTGCTATAACAGAATGCCTGAGTCTAGTAATTTATAAATAAGAAATTTATTTCTCAGGTCTAGAGACTATTGAGTCCAAGATCATGGCTTTGATGGGATCAGTGTCTGATGAAGTTCTGGTCTCTATTTCCAAGTTGATGCCTCAAAGTCTGTGTCCTCAGAGAAGACAAATGTTGTGTCCTCACCTGGCATAATGGACAGACAGAAGGGTCAAAGACCCAAACAGCTCCCTTTCAATTCATAAAATCATTAATCCAATCCTTGAGGGCTTAGCCTCATGACTTAATTTTCTAAAAGTCTAGCCCCTTAATATGATAACATTGGTGATTAAGTTTCAACATATGAATTTTGGGAACCCATTCAGACCATAGCAATCATCAAAGTTTCACTTAAGTAGAAACATTCATGAACTCTTCCCTTAGATTAATTTACTTCTTTTCCTCTTATTTAGCATTTTCTTTCTGCCCTTGAGTCTCAGAGTAGCTTGAAACTTCAGTATAGTTTCAAGTCACCCAGCCACTTCTTTGTCTCCATCTCAATCACATCATCTTTATTTAGGGAACTTATTTCAAATCAACATCTTTCAGCATATTTATTCCTCCTGCAAAGTAACTTTACATTATTTTACCAGTCTTTCCACATTATGTCTATAATAATTTAAAAGTTCCTGAAGTAGGAACTCTATTACCCATCCTTCCCATCTTTAATTACAGTAGTACCTGGTTTTTAAGGTATATGCATGACCTCCAGAGAAGAAGATCATTGCCAAGTCTACTCTGAACTGGATATGGTCATGTAAGGAAGTCCTGACCCATGGGATATACACAGAAGTGTCATGTGGCAGCTTCATGGAACCTTGCATCTGTCTTCATTTCTTCTTTCATCCTGCTGCCTGGTATGCAGGAATGATGGCAAGAGCACATCTTGATTATGAAAGATAAGAGCCACATTTTGCAGAATGTAGAGCAGGGACCTGGAAGCAACCAGTGTACTGAAGACTTCATGGAGCAGAGCTGCGAAACAGAGAAATGAACTTATATATTGTCTATATTTCTTTTTGTGCCAGTGAAACTGATAGTGACCAATATTTTTATTTGGCTGTCTTAAAGATAATGTAAAATGATACACTTGGACATGTATTAAATACTATATACATGTATAAAATAAAATACTTGAATGTATTGCCAATATAAGATGTTCAAACAGTACAAAATTATCAGGGTAAAATTGGAGCCACTTTCACTATCTTCAGTTTCATTTTCTTTCATGACATTGCATAACCATTGTGAACATTTTAATGGACATCAGTCTAGAATTTTTATTTTTGTTATGTAATTTTGCCACTGCCACACTAAATATTTTTCTATGTATTTGTACATATGTGTAGCTTTTGCTTTTAATACAAATAGGAACTTACAGAGGTTTTGTTCCAGAACTTACTTTCTTTACTTGACATTAAACACTGATAATTTTTTCTTCTCTCTAGAGATAGGCTATTTAATCCCTTCATGGTATTCCATAATAGAGATATATTGTAATTATTTCATCATGTCTTTGAAAGACATTTGAAGATTGATTAGGTACCTCTGCAAAACATGCTTAATTCAACAGATTTCTTGAGAAATATATGAAAATGTTCTCATTCAATATAGCTTGTACATTTAATAATAAACTTTATTTCTAATATTAAGATTTATTAAGGAAATATAAAGGTTTGTGTCTTAGTTACTTTTCTCATTGCTGAGACAGGAGGAAAGGTTTATTTAGCTCACAGTTTGTAGAGGTTTCAGTTCATAATTGGCTGGCTCCAGGCAGGTGGCATGGCACAGCAACATTGCAGAGGAGAAATAGTTCATGGTAGGCAGAAGGCAAAAGGCAGAAGAGAGCAAGCTACAAACAACAAGCAGCGACCCTCTTACTGTCTCTTATATTTTATCCAGGCTACCTGCTCTTAGGTCGGGTAGCACTCAACTCAGGATGAGGGACCCTTAATCCTACCCAGAACTATGCAAACCAATCAGTGGACTAATTTAGCAATCACACACCTTTGATCCCAGCATCACACACTCCAGATCCAACCACTTCTGAAGTCCCATCAATGATTGTATGAGGTTTTTGGGGGCATCTAGACACAAGCTATAGCAATCTGAATTAAGTGTACTCAATTAATGTTAATATTAATTTTTGTTAACAGTTTTAAGTTACTCATAATTTGTATGTTTTTATGCATATACTGTATTTTATAATAAAGCTCATGTTTTGGATTATGCATTGCTATCAATAAATCTAAATACGTACTTTCATAATTTAATTTTGGTTAGTGAGTTTGGGGCAGTAGTGTACAATATATAGATTAAAAATTCATTGCTGAGTTACTGAAAGAAGAGAAATAAATGAGTATGCATATTGCTCTTTTTTTTCTAATCATGGGGATTGAACCCAGGGTCTTCACAGGGAGATACATCTCCAGCCTTTTATTTACTTTTATTTTTCTTATTTTGAGACAAAGTGGCCTAAATCACTAAGTTGCATAGGCGAGGCTCATACTTGTGACCCTTCTGCTTCAGCCCCTCAGAGTGCTAAGATTACAGATGTGCACCACCATACCAGGTAATTTCACCTTAATTTCAGTGTTGCTTTGTGTTTATTATATAGTTTAGCAATTCACAGCCCTAGGTAGCATGACAAGAAACTGTTAATAGACAATATTAATCCATATCCTTTTTATACCATAATGTTTCCTTTTACTTTTTATAATTTTACTTATGAAATACTCTCAACCACACAAGCTATTGATGATGACAACAGTAGAAAACTCAGCTTTGGAGTACTTATTTACACATAAATAAGTTCAAAACATATGCATGAATGGTACTTACATAAATAAGTACATATAATTATCAGAACAGAAACAGATCGTTAACATGATTTTTCCTTTGGAGGAGAGAGAATAGGGAGGGTAATATAGGTGACAGACAAAAAAGGGAGAGAGAAGAAAGCTCCCTTCATTTTAAAAATGGCTTTACAAATAGCATGTATTATGCTGGAGGAAAGATAGCCTTTTAAATAAATGGTGTTGGGAAAACTGGCTATCACCTGTAGAAGATTGAACCAGATCCGTATCTCTTACCATGTACTAAACTAAAATAGAAATGAATCAAAGACCTAGATATCAAAACAGAAACACTTAATCTGCTTGAAGATGAAATACATAAAATTCTTGAAGACATAGTCATAGGTAAGGACTTTTTTTTTAACAGAATCCCTACTGCACAAAAAATAACATTAAGAATCAACAAATGAGATTACGTCAAGTTAAAAACCTTCTGCACAGTAAAGGAAACAACCAATAAAGTGAAGAGGAAAATTACAGAATTGGAAAAAAAATTTTTGCTGGCAACACTTCAGATAGAGGACTAATATCTAGCATATAGAAAGAACTAAAAAAAGTTGACCCAAAAAATAAAACACCAAATCATAAAATGGGCAACTGAAATGAATAAACATTTCTCAGAAGAAATACAAATGCCTAATGAATACATGAAAAAACATTCACATCTTTGGCCATGACAGAATGCAAATTAAAATAACTCTGAGATTCCATCCTACTTAAGAAAAAAATGCCCATCAACAAGAAATCTAAAAAAGAAAAATGTTGGCAAGGCTGTGGTAAAAAAAAAAGGAACCCTTCTAGATTGTTTGGTGGGAATGTGAACTTGTACAACCAGTATGGAGATTCCTCAAAAAAACTAAAACTAGAAATTCTCCTTCTAGATATCTTCTTGAAAGAGTTGAAAACATCATATTACATTGATATGTGCATATCAATGTTTATGGCAGCACAATTCATAATAGTTAAATCTGCAAAGCAGTCTATATGTTCATCAACAGATGAATAGATAAAGAATGTGGTATTTATACAAAATGGAGTACTACTTTGTCATAAAGCAAAATAAATTTGACTCATTTGTAGAGAAATGGATGCACTTTGAGATCACAATGTTAAGTGAAATAAATCAAACACACAAGCACAAATATTACATGTTTTCTCTTATATGACAAACCCAAAATATAAATAAAGAGAAACATAAAAGATATTATGAAATAGGGAAATAGATTCTCTGCAAATAGGAAGGAGAACTAGAGCTGGAGGGAGGGGAAGAAAAGAGAGGACAAGGGGAAATGAAAATAATTATAAGATGTGTTATGTATATGTACCAACTCCCTAAAATGAATGCAAACATTATGTATGGCAAACATGTATTAACTTGAGACATTTATAGCTAAATGGATGCACCTTGAGCCCATACTCATAAGTGAAATAAATAGGACACACATGAGTAAATACCGAATCATTTCTCTGGTGTGAGAAACTGAAAATGTAAATGAGGACCAAAATGTATAATAGATATTGTGAAATAGGAAGAAAATGTTCAAAGGGGAAGCAGAACTAGGGAGAGGGGACAGGGGAAAGTAAAGAAGGGGAAAAAAATTGAAAGTAAGAAGGAAAAAATGGAAACAAGGCTTATGTATATAGGAGGGTGGAGGGATTGAAGGGAGAGCAGGGGAATGGGAAAAAATAAGAATCAAAATTTATCATGTACAGGTACAAATTCTCAATGATGAATGTGATCATAAGGTTATACCTAAATGTAGCCGTAAACTCAATAAAATCTACAAAACTAAAAATGTATTTATGATATAATTATGTCTAAAGTTTTATGTATGTCACTGTAGATTTATATTCCTATATTTGCTTGCAGAAAATATTAACAGAAAGCATAATGTTTATATACATGAGTACTGATTTGTAAAATAACAACAATAAATGTGAGATGAAAAATATTTGCTCATCATTTGTAAATTAATTATACATTTATGATCCAGAGTAGTAAAGGATAACAAATAAAAAATGTTTGTACATGTTTGCGTATATACTAGTATATATTCATGTATATTAACATTTATTCATGCTTAGAAGAATATTCACCTTTGCAGTTATATGGGCTACCTTAGAGGGATAAGATAGGTGACACGGACATTATTTTTTCAAATTATATCTTTGTATCATATTACAGGGTATAAAGGCATATAAAATTATGTTTAAATTTGAAAAAAATAAGCTGTATATCAACCTACCTTTTGTGGAGGGCAAACTTAAAGGTATCTATTAAAATATTTATTGCACATATCATTTGACCTGTACTGATTGGAATTTATCCTACATATATACATGTGCAAACATTTATGACATTCCCAGTAGTATTGTTTTAGTGGTGAAATGTTAGAAACATTCTAACTATTCAATTATAGGGGAATAGCTAAAAATGTTTGGTTTATGTTAGATTACTTGTGGTAAGGCAAAGCAAGCTTCACACTATATTTAAATACGGAAACACTAGAAATACCTTTATTTTGAACAGCCTTTAAGAAAAAGTTAGAAAGAGCTTGGATGGAGCATTCTGCATTTTTTTTTTTTTGTACTGGGACTGATGTCAGGGCCTCATACATGCTAAGCACACTCTCTACCACTGAGCTTCTGATTAATAAAAGAACCTGCACTGTAAGATGGTGGATTTCTGATCACAAATGTGAAAAGTTCATCTACAACTTAAATGAGCAAACAGTTTCTTACAACATTCATATCCTACAGATTAAATAAACAATTAAAATTTCTTTAAAATGTTTTCTAAGTTTTATTGTCATTGCATGCTTTAGAGTTAAAGATTACATGCCTTGGCACTGGGGGATTAGCTCAGTGGTTCCACCACCTGCCTCACAAGCACAAGGTCCCAAGTTAAATTAAAACTCTGAAGTTAACAGTTGATTTACCTGGATATGCACGTCAGTAAACATTGAAGAGAAAAACAATTTAATATTTTGTAACAAAAGCAGAGCATGCCTACAATAAACATATCACTACAGGACCAGAGCTCATTGGGGTCTTCACCCTTCCTGGCCAGTGCTCTTTGATCCTTGTGCTTCTGAGATGACTAGAATATACTCATTCCATTACCTTTACTGAACAAAATAAAAACCAGAATATCACTTTGAATCTAAAAGTTCTTGCATTAATAAGACTCTGTCTTTCCAAGATTTGCATCAAATAACATTGTGACCTATAAGTTCTTTTTAAGTATTAAGCAAAGTGAATCAAAATTCTTGGTTTAAAATACAAGTCATTAGGCTGGGCACAGTGGTGTATGTCTGTAATCCCAGCTACTTGGGAGGCTGAGCCAGGAGTATAATATCACAAGTTCAAGGCAAGCCCGTACAACTTAGTGAGACACTGTCTTAAAAAATAAAAAAGGCTGGAGATGTAGCTCAGTGTCGAGCACCTCGAATTCTAATTCTAATACCACATTTAAAAAAAACAAGGGTCATTACAAAAATATATTTATATGATATAAGATTTATAAGACATGTTTAGTAGAAAAAGAAAAATGCAGAATAATATGCATAGTGTTAGTGTATTAGTCAGCTTTCTGTCACCATGATAAAATACCTGGAAAAAACAAATTAAAGGAAGAAAGGTTTAGTTTTGCTCATCGTTTCAAATATTTCAGTCCATGGTAAGCTCTTTCCACTGTGGCCTAAGGGGAGGCAGAAAATCATGGTGGAAGAGTGTGCCGGAAGAAAGCTGCTCACCTCATGGCAGTTGGGAAGCAGAGGGGAAGAATCAGGAAAGGACTGGACACTAGGCCAGATGTAGTCTCCATGGTCATGGTCCCATCATCCACTCCCTTCAATTAGGCCCCACCTCCTGCTACTATCTCCTCCCAATAATGCCATTAAATTATGATCTTATCAGTGGATTAACCCGATGAAGTTAGAGCCCCCATGATTCAATCACCTTCCCCAAACCCTCCCTCTGAACACATAATAATTTTGAGCAACATTTCATATTTAAACTATAACATTCCTCCCCTGGCCCCCAAGGTTTCCAGCCCATCTCATAATGCAAAAGCATTTAATCCATCTGCTAGAGTCCCCAAAGTCTCAACAGTTCCAATATTGCTCAAAAGTCCAAGTCCAAAGTCTTTTTTGAGACTCAAGGCAAACTCTTTGCTGTCAGCCCCTGAAAAATAAAAAATAAGTTACATAATTCCAACCCGCGATAGTACAGATTAACTATTCCCATTCCAAAAAGGGAGGAAAGGAGAAATGGGGGCATAGATAGGAGTGGGATCAAAAGCCCCACCTTGAACTCATGAGACTTTTGGGGGACATTTCATATTTAAACCATAACAGTGTGGTTCCACTTGGAAAGAAGGAAAGGAAAAGAGAGAATGGTTAATATAATAATATTTCTTTTTATTGCTTCACTTAAGAACTCCTCTATGACTACTTATTTTCTAAATTGTTAACTTTTGAACAATGGGTAGAATTTTAGTCATTCAATCATCATTAATTTTTTATCAATCCATTGCCATTTTCCCAGCTGAAAGTGATAAGTTCCTTCATATTTTAACTTTTAATTTTGAACCTATTTCAACTTAACAGAAGTTACACAAATATTACAGATATTCCATATACCCTTCATTCTGCTTCCCAGTGTTAATGTCTCATAATCACTGCACTATTATCATTGATTTATATGATACCCTTAACTAATCTGTAGTCTTTCTTTAAATTTTTCCAGTTGTCTCACTAAAGTCCTATTTCTGGACCAGGAACCAACCCAGAAAACACACTACATTTAGTTGTCACATTTCAGTCTACTTTATTCTGAGACATTGTCCAAACTTGTCTTTCATGACCTTAACACACTTAACAACTATTGGTCAGTTATGTTATCAAATATCCCTCAAATTTTATTTGTCTTCTATTTTCTCATTATTAATTTGGGTGATACATTTCTGACAGGAATACAAATCTGTGTTGAACCATTCTCTGTGCATCACAGGAGCACAGGATATCCAGATGGCCCTTTATTTAGTTAGTTTTGTTTTGTTTTTTGGTACTGGGGATCGAACTTGGGTCCTTGCGCTTGCGCAGCAGGCAGTGAAACCACTGAGCTAAATTCCCGGCCCATGGTCCTTTATTATTGATGTTAACTTTGATCACATGATTAAAGTAGTGTCTACCAGGCTCTTCTACCATAAAGCTACCACCTCTCCCATGCAGTTAATAAGTGCCTAGTGGAGAGATACTTGAAATGAAACTATGCAAACAACTCACTTTTGTTTCCCAATGATGAGAATGGAACTCAGGGCCTTGCTCATTCTATGTAAGCGCTCTACCACTCAGCTAGTCCCTCAGTCCTCTGGGTTTTCGTTTTTCTTTGGGGGGGGGTGGTTAAAATCATACTTTAGTCCACTATTTTTATTATTCATTCTTCTTTTTCACAATTTCAGTTTTATTAAGGCATAGCTTGCCTACCACCCATTTTACATGTACAACGCAGTGAGTTTTAACATATTTTAATATACAGTTGTGTGATAATCACCAGGATCCAGTTTTAGAACACTTATGCAATCCCCAAAAGTCTCTTTGTGTCTGTTCACAATCAATCTCCTCTCTCACAAAGGCAGAAATCGAGACTCTGAAAAGACTTTATTCAGTTTCACCTATTAGATGTAAAGCTAGGATTTCAAGCCAAGCTGCCCTGACTCCCAGTCCCTTTCCATACCACTATACCATCTTAATGATGACTTCCCTCCAAAAGTTTTTGAGGACTCATTTTCAAGTCCCCAGCTCATTAGATTATGCTCCCTTCTCCCTTTCAATACAGCCCCCATCTTCATCAGTGAATGGCATCCAGTTGCTTCAGCCTTTGCAAATGTCTGAACCACTTTTCCTTCTAACCTGAACCTGGCCACCTCTTACTCACAGTAGACATAACTTTTGGGGAAAGTTTTCATGATTTCCCAAGGATCAATTTAGTGCCTTTTATGTGGTATAACATGTGCTATAACTTTTTTTTAATTTTTGCTACCGGAGTTCGAACTCAGGACCTTGCACTTGCAAGGCAGGCAGCAGAACCACCGAGCCAAATGCCAGGCCCAACATGTGCTATAGCATACAAAACTCATCTTTGCCTTATCAAAACAGTCATTATTCTGTATAGAAATTATCTGCTGGTTCATCTAGCCCTTAATTATACTAGACTATAGATTTATGAGGCTATATATAACAATATTCATCTTGTTCATATGATATAAGATGTCTCTTGACTAGTTCAATGCTTGGCACTTAGAAGGTTCTCACTAAATATTCTGTCAAATGAGTGGAGTTACACTTACATTTCCGTCTGAACTAAAATATTTTCTCACTGAAAACAATGTTATGATTTGAGACATGTGTCAAATAGGATTTCATAAAAGAAAATTCTTCAGTGCTTTCCATTCATTATTCAGAGATTGATACTATCTTAATGCCCACATTTTAAATTGTAGTGAGGATGTTAATTCATAAAATAAATGCTGACAAGTTTTCAAAATATTGATTTTCGTTGCAAAATTTTTAAATGTTAATTTTTACTTTAATATAAAATAAAAGGTTGGGGGCCAGGGATTTAGCTCAGTGGTTTCACCACCTGCTGTGCAAGTGCAAGCAGCCAAGTTTGATCCCCAGTACCAAAAAAATAAAAGGTTGTCTTATTCCCTCGTGAAAATGATTATACTTTGAAATCTTACATTTTAATTGGAAAAAAATCACTACATAGTTATAAAGTACTAGGCAAGAAATATTTAGGTAAACATTTTGGATCTCCAGTTGTTATTGTAAATAGATCTTCTATAACTTTTTACCGTAATTGTTAAGGAGATAGAAATTCACACACCTATTATCAAAATTGATGCAGAATCTTTCTCAGAAGATGTTTTCCGCAACTCAAACATTCTATAACCCTGTCAGCCAAATTAAAGAATGAATTGATAGAATGAAATGTAATGAGTGAGGAGATATAAACTCTTTCCCTGAAAGACCCTAACTTGTTACCTAGTTAAAAAAAATTGCAGGGTTCAACTGCTTTGTCCTGACAACCAAGCAAATTATTAATGTGACTTGAGAGTCCTCCTGAGGATGCAAGTTGGAATTAGGGAAGTCTGGGGAGGTAGCAGGTAGCCATTGGGGTACATTTGAAACAAAAGATTCATTCACTGAGTATTAACTCTTCAAATATATTTGTACCATGGCCACCCAGTAATGAGAACAAATAGCATTTAAGTAGAGGAACCAATGTGGATAAATTTCTCAAACATAAAAACAGAGTATGTATACATAAACTATAAAGAAGAAAAAAGTAGTCTATGGTGCCAATAGGATATTCATTACCTTTGGAGGAGCTCAATTAAGAAAGCATATGATAGAGTGTCTGGTAGCCGATAACATTCTCTTTCTTGATCTGGGTCCTTGTTATACACATGTGTTTACTTTGTTAATTTCATTGAACTGTACACTTACCACTGTGTATTTGTCTCTAAGCATGTTCTACAGGGAAAAATTACTAATAAAATAAAACAACTTACAGCATGAACTGCCTATCATTTTTAAATAATTTGCTCCTTTTTCCAAGAAGCTCTTAGTCTAGGGGACAGAATGCCCCAAAATATGACCTCCCTAAATGTGGGTTAATGGTATAGTTTCTAAAACTATAGAGGGACGAGATTAAAATGTAATTTTCACTGGGATGATCAGTTTTAATATGATATACCAAAACCAGATCACCATATGCAGAATTTTTTCTGAGGAATTTATGAGAACTAGTTGTATAACTCTTGGATCCCACAGGAGTTTTGAAGAAGATTTTACCAAGAAGTGTTCCAAGTTCTGCTTGGAGGGTAAGTGAGGGAGGGCTGCCACTTCTTCCAAGGCTTCCAGGACGCTTTTCAGAGAGCTAGAAATAACGATTTTTCTGCATCTGAGAGACTCAAAGATGCTGTCTTGACTCCACCAAACATGGTTAATGCACCCTGGAGCACCAGAGTGGAGGCTTTATAGAAACCAGCCAGAATTGTCAGACCAAGGAATTTATGAGCATTTTCAGTGTATCAGATGCAGGCCAAATGGAAGAGATCTACCCAAAAGTCCCGTTAGAGAGTCCTGCCTAGTAGGGTTGCTTGGAAAGTGGAGAACTCTAGCCACTGGAATCTGAAGGGGGCTTCAAATAAGCCACAAGTAAACACTAGGAATAAAAATGTATGAACCAGGTGAAAAGAGATATATGACAGACATCTTGAAGAAAAAAGTCTTCCAAAGAACCCAAAAAATCCCAAGGAAAGTCAGCTTTGAATATCCATCAGGTGCAGAAAATGCAAAGCAAGCTTACCATGGTGTCAGTTCTACAAGATCTTTCTTAATCCTTAGCATTCCTTCAACCTCAGGGTGCTAGAAACTGGTCAGCCAGCAGAGTGGGAGAAGAAAAGAGAAGTGGTACTAAGTGGAGAGAAGCCAACCATTCCTTCTTCCTCTTTCTTGCTGCACACTCACAGCCTGGAGCACTGTCTACTCCCATCTAGAAGTGGAGGGAGTGTACCATTAAAGATAAGGTAGAGCTCTGACTAATATCTGGACTGGATATTCCAGTCTCAGTCATGAAACCATGTTTACAGCTAAGGACTGTACCTAACAATAAGAGGAAAGTCATGGCATCTGCCCACCTTTCCTTATGGGAAGGACAAAGATGACCCCCATGGAATGTGCTTTGACCAGACAATGAGAAATAACAAGGAGGATGCGTTTTAGTTTCATTTACCAGTTATACATTCACTGTTGAGGTTATATGGGCATTTATATTAGCATATTTTTTAAGTTTATTGTTAAAAAATGATCAAGTCCTGGAGAAAGAACCAGGTCAGCATCTTTAATTCACAGTACGCCTACCTATGCCAGTACAAATCTCCTTTTTGGTCCTGTCTTTTCTAAATACTTGCCACATTTGGGGCCACCCACCTCTCAAATTATTTATTTTATCAGCCATTTCTTCAAATTATTCTAGTCAACTCTGTTAAAAGTCTGAGCTTTGCGCCAGGTATTTAGCTCAGTGGCATCGCGCCTGCTTTACAAGTGCAAGGTCCTGAATTCGATCCCTAGCACCAAAACCAAAAAAAAAAAAAAAAAAAAAAAAATCTGAGCTTTGAAAAGTTTTTAATGGGACATTTTGGGAATATTTTCATTTGTTTTGATGATTCAACCCCTTAGAACAATGGCTCTCAACCCTTGGAAAATAACAGAACCACCTAGGACACTTGGCTGACCTCTCTAGAGGACTATGCCTTGTTCTACTTCAATGAATCAGAACTTCTATGCTTGCTATTAATTTTCCAGGTAATTCTGAGACTCCCAAAGTTTGGGAACTTTTGTCTTAAAATTGCTAACAAGTGAGGCATAGGTTTGAGGATGTGGCAGTCATATTTCCTGGGCCTAACGTACAAATTCTACCTCTTACTCTGTGTCAGAATCACCATATTGTTCATAAGCATTACAGGGACCGCACAATTGGTTTGTGCTGTGATGTGATGACCAGTGATCCACACAGTCATGTAGTGCAAGGACCAGGAAGGACTGAGCCAGGCAAATCTGGCCGCAGACCATCTTATAGCTTGCTTTGCCCTCTCCTGAAAATATCCTAGTGCTTGTCATCATACCTGAATATGTTATGGTGATATCCAGGGTCCTAAGTTGGGGTGTAGTAGACTAGAAGAATATTGGATAACACCAAAATGGGCAAAAAAAGCATTTCAAAAATTCATATAAGCTTTAGAGTAACACTGACAGACATTAAGGATCAATGAAGTTTCTTCAAACTTGTCTTATTTCTGTCTTTCAAATGGCTCAAGATATTTTTAGGGAGATCGTGGCTATTCCAGACCAGTAACATATTATTTAAAATGTGAACGTACACCAATAAGAAAAAAGCACAGACCCTAATAGACATGTGGAAACTGATATAAATAGATGTAATAAAAATACAACTCTGTATTGTACTGAAATGAAAAATCTTCAATTCTGTTCACTTACAAACACATAAAATGCATTTTAGCCTATTAAAGTATTTTTAGCCTATTAAATTTGCAAAAATGAAAAAAGCACAACATTTAGCATTAGTGAAAGTGCTATGAAATAAAATATCTGAAAACATTGTATATAATACTCAGTACAAACCAACAAAAACTAAAATTATATAACAGGGCTGGGGATTTAGCTCAGCGGTTCCGCCGCCTGCCTCACAGGCACCAAGGTCCCAAGTTCGATCCCCATTAGCAAAAAAAAAAAAAGAAGGTGTTTAAAGATCTGGAGACACCTTCTTTGTAGACATTTGGGCTGGGGATTTAGCTCAGTGGTTCTGGAGCCTGCCTCGAAAGCACAAGGTCCCAAGTTCTATATATAACATTTTTGTCTTAAACTTTAAATTTTAAAAAGCTAAACATGAATTTCTTTTATCTATATTAATCAATTTTTAATTTTATTGTTTATAGTCTTATTTTAGTGTTATTATTATCTTCTCCCTCATCATTGATGACCATCTAAGAGTCAGTTATAGAAGTCATATAGTGTTGTCCCTTTTGCCCTAAATAATTCAGTGTGTATCTCCTATGAATAAGAATAGTCTCTTGTGTAACTATGGTGTATCACCTTTAGGAAATATAATTTTGATATGATACAATTATCAAATACCTAGGTTTGACTGTTGATATGCAGATTTTGCTTGTTGTCCCAATAATGTTCTTTTTAGTAGTTTTTCCTGACCTGAGATTCATTTCAAGATCCCTGGCTGTCTTTAGCCTTCCTTAATCTGTACCAGTTCCTTAGCCTTTCTTTGCTCTCATTAAAGAACATAAGCAGTTGGGCAGTAGAATGTCCCTCAACTGAAGTTTATTTCCTCATGATTAGATTAAGGCACTTTGGCAGGAGCTTATAACTTTTGGCCTAAATTCTACTTCTGAGAATCTATTATGAGAAAATAATAACAAACATGTAAAAACCATTTATAGGGCTTTAAAAGAATGTGACTATTAAGTAATAAAAATCATATTTAACATATTTCAGGAGCATACTCCACATCTAGCAGTATGCTCTATGTTTTTTGTGCACCATCCCATTGAATCTCAATAAAATGGACACGGGAGCCTCTGTTCATCACCCGTACAACTGTTCTGCACTTTGGCCCTCTTGTTTTGGCACCTCAAGAAAACTAATCAGAACAGTCCTGAGCCAGCCACAATCGTCCGCTCCCCAGGCTTACATCTGCACCGAGGTCATTCTAGTGGAATGAGAAAGGTTCTGTTCTGCATGGCTCCAACAAGAGTTCTAGGTTTTAGGCTCCCTGGCTCTTGATTCTCTGACCCAATTGTGGGGGACAAGGTGATAGTGCTCTGCTGGGCAAGGCTTGGGCTGGATATTCACTGTTGGTGCATAGGGTTGAAGCTGCTCCACTGGAAACATGTCCCAAAAATGGAGACATGTATTTCCCCATGGAAAAATGTGAAAATGAGGAAACAGATTCTGGATTTATACAGCCATATTTATCTGCTACACTCACCTTACTTCTCAGAGGTAGTGGTGACATGCAAACACATACAATAAAAAGAACATAATAAATATTTAAAGGTATCAAGGTAAAAATAAAATATATTAAAATAATACAGAAGTAAGATCAACACAGAAAAATTAATATTTTTAAATAAGTGTACAATGCAAAATATAAACTTTATAGCAATGTGGAAAAAACAGAAAGATAAACACATTTGCTGTGCACAGGGAGGAAAGTGACAGAAAATATTCCAGCTTGCTGACAGTTTTGTAAATGCCTATAGGAGAGAGGAGGTGGGCGAGAGCTTCTCTTATCAAATAAGGCCAATATTTCTAACTTACAAGAAATAAGGCCAAGATTTTTTAAAAAGGGAAAATATGATTTCTTCACATACCCCTGCTGGGGTTCTTTGGAAGGAAATCAAATTTTTTCCTTAGGAGAGTGGAATGGAAGTCTACCTACCACTGAATCCACCCAAGCATGGATCGGAGCCCAACTTTTCTCTGTGCAGGGACCTGGGGAGAGGGAAAAGATCATTTAGTGGATATCTGGAAAATTGGACATAAAAACCAAGCAAAGGATGAATAATTGATTCTTTCCTTGGGGAGAAGAAAGTAGAGTGTTTGCACAGTGGGTAACTAGTCCTGAGGGAGGTGCAGGGAGAAGCTGGGAGTCAGAAGCGAGCAGTGACCTTAGCCATTGGCATTCCAGTTGGGGGTAGGTGTAGCCACACTAGAGGACCTGCACCTCACATCTGCCCCCCATAAGATCCTTCTGTCTCTGTGAAACATGACTTTGGGATCACTGTCTAAATTATTCTGCAAAGAACTGTTTATTTCTTCATTAGTATCCAGTGTGTGTGCACAGGTTGAGGAAGGTGGGAATGGCTGAGCCACCCTTCGCCCTCTACTCCCCTGGGGATCCTCACTGTGGACTGCCAGGTGGCAAGCCATTTCTCCCAAGAGACAATGACCTAGAGATGGAAACAGCAATCACCATTTGGGGTGGGATTGAGTCCCAGCTCTTTGATGGGATCCTCACATTGAGGCCCTGTTCCCCTCTAAAGCTTCATTTTTCACTACTTCACTTCCAATTCCTGGATAGGCACTGGTGTTTCCTGTCCCCCTGGCTTTGCATGTAATGCTCCTTTAACCCAGGATATCCTGAATAACTCTTCTCTGCATGGTGAACTTGTTCTTTAAGACCCATTTCCAATGTCACTGCACCAGCAAAGTCGTTCTTGCTCCATGTTGATTTCTCTCCACAAGAATAAGTCATTTCCTCTCTGAACTTCCTCATTGTCCCAGAGTTTTGTATAGCAAAAGTTCCTGTGTTATCATATGGAGCCTGAGCCTTTTCTTTCATTCTGTACATGTCTCATTTCCAGACCATGAATTCAAGGAAGTCAAGGAAAAAGTATTATTGTTTTGCACCTTGTATAGTACCTGACATAAGGTAACCATGTGGTGAATGCTTAGGGACTGAACAGAGGGTGCATGAATGATAATGAGTGAACTCATTCATTAATGAATTAATCCAAACATCCTTTCAGTTATAAAATGTTATGGTATGAATATTCCCACAGAATAGGAAATACTCTTGTATATTTAAATCTTATATTTATATATAGGATAGTATTACTATATATAGTAACCACATAAATGAAAATATAAATAATATTTACACTGTGGAAAACAATGATTTAAACAAAAGCTTCTTAAACTTTATTCTTTTCATAGTTACTGACTTCTTCTGGCAAAGCAAGGAAAGAAGTAGAGAAAATTAGGAACTCCAAATTCTAATACCTAAACTATCCTTGGATTTAAATACCAGGACACAAATCTTTTTGTATCTGCTCCTATTTTTATTGGATCATTTTATTACATTTAAAAAAAATTGATTTGGACATTTTTACAGATTCCTCCATTTAATAACAAAGTCTCCATTAAAATAGATGAAAAATATCTTTTCACCATTTGACTCATTTCTCCTGATTTTTCAGGTGTCTGTTTTGGGTTCCAATTTTATGTAGGCTTTTCTAAATATTTCATTTACTTTAATTTTTTATTAGTGCAAGTTTGCAGTGCCTAATGATTATACTTGTCATGAGTTGGTATGTGTACATAACACATCTTAATTGTTTTTACTTTCCCTTTCTGTCCCCTCTGCTCCCATTTACAAGACAATAATAAATATAAGTACTTGTTTTTATCAATGTATGGTCTCATTTCAAAACCCAAGAAATAAATACAAAACAGCTGAACAGTATTCATAAAACAGGACAATAAAAATATTCAAGAGAATAAAACATAACAATCTTTCTTCTGAAAGACAAATGAAGTTCAAGTTCATTTTAACAAGTATTTCATGAATGACTGTGTTCAATACTGAATCAGTTGTTAATCCATAATTTCAATAAATACTGTGAACCTATGGAGTACCAGGTTTTGTTCTAGGCACTAATGATGGAGCAATGAATCAACTTTGTAAAACTCATGTGCTAGAAGCATGGAAAAATAATAAACAAAAGAATAGACTACATAGTATGTCAAGTCATGATACAGTTTATGGAGTAAAATAAAATGGGAAAAGGCATTAGCAAGTGTCAGGGAAAGGGAATGGGGCATTAAATTGTCATGGAAAGTAGCATTTGAACAAAATCCTGAGTGGTTTTGGGAAGCATGGAAGAAATGTGCCACTGGCCACACTTTATGGTAATGTGCTCATGGATCTTGCATTCCTCTAGGCCACTTACTGGAGACAAGCTCAACTTCTTAACAAGTTAAAGGGTGCTGTCAAACTGGAAGTATCCTTTTAGTGGAGGTGGAACATGATCCATTGACTCAGGCTTTGAAAAACGGAGAAAGTCTGAGGCAACGTAGGGTGAGGACAGCAGGAAGTATAACATCAGCAGGAAGGCTCCAACAGAGAGGAGCACTGCTTTCTCTAGAGACAAAAACTGGAGATCTTCCCTGTCCTGACTAACAAACAGGTAAAGGACAAAGTTGGCGGCATGAGAGAGGCTATGGGGGCCACTCAAGCTAGCTGAACAGTGGAGAAACATGATGAAACAGACATTTTGATGAACTTAATCTAGTGATATAGTCAGATTAGAATAAGAAGAGGCTACCTGAAAAGAAGCCATCTAAAAACTTTTTGTTGTTGTTGTTGTTGTTGTTATCTAGACAATCATTTATGGGCCCAAATGGAAGCAGTAAGAATGAGGATATTTATAAAAGAATGACATTTAGCAAGAAAAACATGACAGGCGTTGGTGATTAGATCTGAAAGGTAAAGGAGGGGAAGTTAGTGACGCATCGATAAAGGTCCAAGAGAGGCAAGCAGATGGTCCCATTCCAAGACTGAGGATTTTGTGACCCAAAGAGGGTATGACTTATAGGAGATCACACAGTGAGTCAAAAGCTGAAGCCACAGCCCAGATCTGCTTCCTTGTCTTTAATTGCAAATTCAGAAAACTTGGGATGTTCTTATCACATTTTGTTGGTGGTTGTGTGGGAGCCAGTATATTTTTTCCTGTATACAAAAATGTGCTTCACCTGGGCATGGCTGCCCATGCCTATAATCTGAACATTGTGGAAGGCTAAGGCAGGAGGATTACAATTTCAAGGCCAACCTCTGCAATTTAGTCACTTAGCGAGGCCCTGTCTCAAAATTTTTAAAAAGGGCTGGTAATGTAGCTCAGAGGGAACGCCCTGGGTTCAATCCTCAGTACCCTCGCCACAAAGTGTACCTCATAAACATGCAGAACTCAGAGAAGCTCATCTGAAAGGCTTAGTACACAGTTGTCTAAAACCTAGCAAAACAGTTTTCAGTGAATTAGTCATTTGTTCCCAGACTGAAGAAGCACTTACAGAACTATTCTTTTAGTATTTTTCTATCCAAATATTTTTTCATAAATTTCAGTGTAGTAAATATACTTCGGAGAAGGTCAGAAACAAGAAATTTCCTTCTTTAAAAACAGCCTTTTTCTTTCAATCTGTGTTTGCAATCTATGTAATGTAATACTTATGAACTTTGTCTGCCATGCTTAAAGGCATTGGGAAGAGAAAGTTACCTGACCAGCTCTGAAGATTTACTGAACTACCTGACATAGCCAAAACCAGAGGACAAAGCCCATGGAGAAGAGACAACATCCAGTCCACAAGCATTTTAGTAGTAGGTTATAAATAAGCTTGTCTTGGGCCAGCACTGGCCTAAAGGAATATCATGTGGCCCACAATCGTAAGCCACATACGTCATTTAAATTTTTCTTTAATGAAGCCACATTTTACAAAGGGGAAAACACGTAAAATTAATTTTAATGATTGTATTTAGTAAATATAATGTAGCCAAAGTATCTTTTTGTGGGGTTTTGTTTGGTTGGTTTTTGTGAGACAGGGTCCTGCTATATAGTTCAGCCTGGTCTCCCACTCACTATGTGGTCCAGGCTGGCCTTGAACTCGAAGAAATCCTCCGGCCTCTGCCTCTGGAGCGCTGGGATCACAGTGCACCAGCACATCCGGCCAAAGTATCCTTCTTTTTTTTTTTTGGTACCGGGGATCCAACTCGGGTCCTTGCGCTTGCGCAGCAGGCGGCGAAACCACTGAGCTAAATCCCCGGCCCCAAAGTATCTTTTTAAACATGTAATCCACATAAAAATCACCTACAAGATATTTTGCTTTTTTGGGGTCTGCTATTCAGTGAGTATTTTCCAGTCCCTCTCAATTCGGACTAACCATAATTTCAAGTGGTCAACAGCCGCATGGGGCTTGCGGTTACCATATCTGGACGGTGCAGCTTTGAACCCAAAATACATCGTTTTAGTACTTTTCAAGGGCATACTGACAGAGACTTATATAGAGAGGGTGCTAGTACAGTACAATTTGGAGCAAGCCAGCAAGGTGAAGTAAACATGGGTTTTTCCACTTCAGTCAGTGTTGGGGCTTTTTTGATTTTTTTTTTCCCCCTTGAGTTCAGAGCTGGTCTTCTGAGAAGACATCTCAGTGTGAAATTGAAATAAACTGGGATGCTGCGTAAAGTCACAAGAATGTTGTGTGCAATGTTTCCCCAGAGAAAAATATTTATCTCAGGTTATTAAAAATGAAAAAAGTTATATTTATTCCTTGGATAGAACCATTATATCATGTAAAATAATGAAGAACAGAAGATGAGTATACGGCATGCGAAAGTTGCTGATTAGTATCCTAAGCGATTCCACCAAGTCTTTTCTTCAATCTGCCACCTCCCGGGAAGGCTGTCGCCCCTCAGTAAGGCCTGTCCTAAGGAACTGCCACCTCAGTGCGGCGGTCGGAAGCGCGGGCTCCCCCGCCTGCCCATGTTCCCTGGCAGCCTCCAGCTCCGGCCAGGGCCAGATGGAGTTTCCGGCCTGCGCCCGCGCGCCTTTCTGCCCGAGGCCAGGTCCCCGGGAGGAGCGCGCCGTCGGCGGAGTCCCCAGACAGCAGTCCGGAGCCGTCGCCCCTGCGTGCCAGGCCGGGCGGGTGGCTGCGCCGGACAGCGGTGCGGCGGAGAGGCTGGGCCCTCCCCCGGGGTGATTTCAGCGCCGAAGGTGGAAATGCGGAAGTTTCCCTTCCCGACTGACAGATGAGGCTCGCGCCGGGCTCGGCGTGCGCTGCGGCGGCTCTGCGGTGCTCCAGGCCCCAGCTCTCCGTACTTGAGACGACCTGCAGCCGCCGAGGCACCGGCCCGCTATGGCCACGCTGCCCAGCGCTGAGCGCCGCGCGTTTGCGCTCAAGATCAACAGGTAAGACGCGCCCGCCGAGCCGCGGAGGGCGGCCGTCCAGACGCAGCCGGCTGGGCGCCGCCCCATCGCCTGGGACCCGGGAGTCCCTGCTAATCCGCCCCAGGGCGAGCCTGAGAGACACGGGTGCCGGGTCTGCTGCGCCGGAGCGCGCCGGGGCCGGGGGCCCGGGCCCAGCCGCGTCTTTCTAGGGAAAAGACCGACCACTCGGCCGTCCTCGGCCACTTGTGTCCCTTCCCCTGCTGCTTCTCGCGCCTCCTCGCCAACCGTTTGTCGCCCGCGCTGCCCTCGGGGTTCTAGACAGGTGGCCTGGCCCGAGCGTGAGGGGCGCAAACAGCCTCGTTGTGCACCCCAGTGTCTCACAAACTGCACCATCCTTTCAGCCTGTACTGAGAAGGTTTGAAATGAGACTTTTGTTTTGAGGCAGCTGCTTCAAGACTTTGGTTGTCCTAAATAGGACTCTTTCCCCCTCTCATTTTATTGTTCCAAAACAAAATTTGGCTCCTGGTTGACATCGCTATTTTTATTCCCTGGTCCAAAGTGGACCATGAAGTAGAAAAAAGTAATTTAAAAAATTCTTAATTTAAAATACACAAAAAGGGAATGACCCATAGCTGACATTTTTAGATTTGTGGCACTCCAGCAAAGAACTAAGGACGCAGGATTCCTGACCCATCCTCCAATTCATTATCAAAATTGTACACACTAAATGTAAGCACATTTAGCGCTCAGTTCTCAGCAGAGGTGCTTTAACTGCAGTTCTTCCTTCACTGAAAACTGATGACAGGTATTTGGAGGCATTTTTGCCATGATCTGAGAAATGTAGCCTGTCTGGTTATGAGATAATAGGAAACTTATTCTGAAGGGTCAACTTTTTATTCTGCTGCCACTCCAGCTCTAGGATTAAAGTCTTCTTTTACTTGAGCCCGTGAGAGGCTGTTCCACAGTAAGTTCATCTTTGTGCTGCCCATGTGTGAAGTCCTAGCCATCAGGGAGAAACCCAGAATAAAGAGATGGTAAGGACTTCCAGAGGGCATATGGAATTTTAATAGAGATTTTATTTCCACCTGCTGTGCATTTGTGAGCAAGCTATCTCTTACCTTACTATTTCATCTGTAAAATAAGCTTAATTATTAATATGAAATGTATATTAATGTTGAAGACCAAAAAGCAGTGGTGGCAAACCTATGGCACATGTGCCGCAGCCAGCTGTTTCCTATCATTGAAAGCTCTAAAAGATTCACCATCACTGGGCGGCATTAATTACATGAAGGGTCTTCCTATGAGAATTTTCTTCTGCATTAAGTTTTATGGCTGTTTCCTGCCAGGAGGGGCAACTTGTTTGGGGCATTGGTTGAGAGAATCAAACTGAAGTCGCTAATGGATGTACCACTTGCCATAGCAGCGTCTCCATACCTTGGGAGAATTGTAGATCATGAAGCATGACCAGGGTGGAAAGATGTTACAAATGGTGAGCTTGGAAGGGGTTGATCTGGGTTGAGTGGCCAAGACCTAGACTAATTGTCTAGGCAGTCTTACAAGTAGCTGTGCGCTTGGTATAGCCCAAGAGTCAAGAATAAATGTCTTGTTCCAATACTTGGGAGGCTGAGGCAGGAGGACTGCCTTGAGCTAGAGTCTAATCTGAGCTTTGTAGTGAGTTCAAGGCCAGCCTGAACTACATGACTGGACATTGTCTCAATAAACAAAACAAAACAACAAAGAATAAAAGCCCTGGCTGGAATCAGATCTGCTTGTAAATTGGCTCTTTCTTGCAAACTGTGATGTTGGACATATTATTTAACCTCTCTGAACTTTTCTTCACGTTCCTTTCTGAACATGTCAAATGACATAATCATAGTACCTGCCTCTAATGACTGTTGGGAGGATTAAATGAAATAATAGGCACAAAGTGCTTGTGGGGCCTGGCTCAGAGTAAATGTTAAATAAATATTAGTTATCATTGTCATTATTGTCGTCAGCTTCACTGTCATCATCTCTCTAGCAGCAGCATCTTTGAGAGCCTAATAAGAAAAAAAAGCTGAAATTGGAGTACTTTTCAGGCAGAGACTGCTTGGACTGGGAGTGGAGCTTCCTGTGACCACATGCAGCTATCTTGGCTGTGCTCTCTCTCTCATATGCCCTCTACCCCTGAGCTGAGAACACCAAACACACTCAGCAGAACAGAATGTGTGGTGAAATCTGACCAAGTAGGGGCCACTCAAGTTAACCAAAAGAATTAAAAGCATCATATCACAATGATGTATGTGCACCCATGTTATAGTGGCACAGTTTGTAATAGCTAAATCTTGGAAACAAACCAAATGCTCATCAACCAATGAATGGATAAAGATGATGTGGTTTTTTACACAATGGAGTACTACTTAGCTATAAAGAAAGATAAACTCAAAATATTCATAGCTAAATGGATGCAACTTGAGACTATATATATATATATATTTTTTTTTTTTTTTTGGTACCAGGTATCAAACTCAGGACCCTGCGTTGGTGAAGCAGGCAGTGGCACCATTTAGCTAAATCCCCCACCCAAGACTATACCTTTAAGTGAAATAAACAGACACATATTTGTAAATATTGAATTGTCTCTCTGGTGTGAGGAACTGAAAGTGTAAAATAGGACCAACATGTATAATAAATAATATGAAAAAGGAAGAAACTGTTCAAAAGGAAAGGGAAACTGTGAAAAGGGGAGAGGAGGAAAAGGAAGGGTAAAGGGGGGAAAAAATGAGAAAAGGAAAAAAATGGAAACAAAGCTTTTGTAAATAAGGGAGGGAGGGGAGATTAAAGGGAGGGAAGGGGGTTGGGAGAAAAAGAGGAATCAAGATATACCATGAAAGTGATCATTATATATATTTAAATTGTACCAATAAAATTAAATAAAATATAAAATAAATAGAATGCAAAATATTCTCTAATCCTCAGGCAATAATATGGGTTGCATATTTCTATTCTTAGGGTTCTGTTTCTGCTCATGAAGCATTTTATATATTAGATTGGAAGAGTTATGCTGAAAAGCTCATCAGAAGTTACTGTTCAAAGGAACAGACTGATAAGAATACACGTGTTTAATTTAATATTAAAGTTCATCACTTATTGGTCACTTAACATGTTCCCAGAAATTATGTCATACCCTTAGTGGATTGTATCATTAAATCCTCACAGAAACCTATGAGGCTTAAGTAGTCTCATACAAAAGAGGAAATGAAGCTTGGAGATGTAGTTGCACAAGCCCATGCCATTTGTTCAAAGCCATACAACCAGCAGTGGCAGAGCTAGGATTTCAAACTGCCCCAAAGACAGTGCTCTTAATTGGACCTATGCTATTTTGATCTGTATGTATTAAGAATTTTCTTCAAAACAAATGAGGAAATAATTTTTCTAAAAGCTATTATCCTGATAGTAGCACTAATCAGTGAGTGTTTAATAGGTAAACAGTCTAACAATGTGATATTTTGCAGTGTTGAAGGTGGATGAGAAAATGTTTTCCCTTTTATACCCATTAGTTTTTTAAATAGATCAAATTGCAGAAGTAAGATAGTGTTGAAATATGGCCATTGGTACACTCAATGTGTTCATATTTTTTTACCTTTTTACTTAGAATGATATATACTATCCCTTACAAATATTTATAGAGTAAAACTAGTATGCTTTCTATTAATGAAATATTGAAATCTGATATACTGAAATTTTTATTTGCAAAGAACTCAGCTCTGTCCACATCGGCTTTAACAATGAGTGAGCAGACTATGTCATAGCCAGAGAAGCATGGCCCCCACTGTTTCCACATTCTGTGACTTCCAGAAAGCAGCATTGCCCAGGACAGGGGCAGAGCCACAGCCAAGGGGGATCCTGAGAACACCTGCCAGTGACCATCTCACCATGACTGCCCTGGATCGCTCATGCTTTTGTTTTTTTTTTTTCTTCAGTACTAGGGAATGAACCCAGAGCCTTTTCACTGAGCTACTCCAGAGCCCTTTTTAATTTATTTTGCAATGGGGTCTTGCTAAGTCGGTTGAACTTTGCAATCCTCCTGCTTCAGCCTCCCAGAGTGCTGTTATTACAGGCATGTACCACTTACTATGCCTGGCTTCGTATGCTCTATAAAGCCTAAATTCCATGTGTTGGAAATCATCATACAGCACTTACTTCGAGCACCAAGGTACAGGAAATTGTACAACTTATTACACTTACAAATTTCTCTGCAACCCACAGCTCAGGAAGATGTAACAGAAAAATCTTATCACTGAATTTTTCTGAGTTAAAAGAGTAAAATTTAATTTCTCTTAAGCATTATATGCTTAACTTTATTTCAAGTTAATTGTCATTGACTTCTTAAGTGCAAAAGAAAGACTATATCTGAATTAGGCATTTCATAATAATGTTTGCATTTGGGATTTCTGGCATTGATTCATTAAATGTCATAATACATCCTTGAAGAATCACTCATTCTTCTTAATTACCTTTTTTTCCTTTTGGAATTTAGTGCTTTCTTAGATTACAAAATTATCACTAATTCTATGAAAATTCATTAAACAAAATTTTGGTTTCTCTCAAACACAGACTAGATGTACAGCTTGATCAAATATTAAAGTAACATAGAACTTCAGATAAAGAAAGCAAAAATATAGAATGCAAAAAAAAAATTAACAATTCTCCGGACATTCAGAATTGAAAAAAACAAAAAATAATAGCTTATACTTCTATATTGCTTACAGGATGGCAGGTATGTAGCTGAGCTGAGTCTTTATGTGTCATAACTAATCACCTCTACTAAGTAGGAACAATTACTGTAGGGCCAGGGATTTAGCTCAGTGGTTTTGCCGCCTGCTGCGCAAGCAGAAGGATCTGAGTTCGATCCCTGGCACCAAAAAAAAAAAACAAAAAAAACCCCAAAACAATTACTGTCTTCATTTTCCAGATGGAGAAGCTGAACACAGAGAAGTTATGTAAACTGTCCAAAGTCACAAACGGCTAATTAAAGGGCAAATACAGGCAATTTGGCTCCAGACTCCTCTCCCTGAACTACTACACTGTGCTGCATCTTTTAAAACTTTTAAATAAAATAAGTAATATTTATTGGCTACTTCCTGTCTATCAAGTATTGTGCTAAGACATTTATATACTTTCATTTCACTCTTTAAAAAGTGGAACAAAGTATTAGGCATAACAGTCATGAAAAAAGAGTGATTTTGCTGAAAATAAAACAAGGTGCTAAGAAATAAAGTTATGTAAAGATTTCTTTGAAGAACAACCCCAGTTGGGCATGCTGGTGCATACCTGTGATCCCAGCACTTGGGAGGCTGAGGCAAGGTGATCATCAGCCTAGGCTACAAAGCTAGACCCTGCCTCAAAAACAAACAAACAAAAAGGAACAAAAAGAATGACCCCAAATTCTGGTGTGCTATTGCCTAGTAGAGTGACTACAGATAATAATAATGAACTCTATATATTTCAAAAAGCTAAAAGTATTTTGAAAATTTTCATCACAAAGAAATCACAAAGAGCAAGGACCTGAGTTCAATTCCTGGTACCAAAAGAAAAAAAAGAAATCACAAAGTTTAAGGAGCTAGATATACACATTACACAATATACTGCATTTAAACATTACAAAATATACTGTATTAAAATTTCACAAGGTAGTCTCTTAAATACATGCCATGTTTATGTTTTTAATGTAGCATTTAATTTACATGACTAAAAAGAACAACCTCAATAATTTTAGGTGTAAGGACCAAAAACAGTATGAGGTATAGAGAGCTAAGAAGTATTTGATAATTTTGTCTGCAAAAATAATACATTTTTTTCATACATGCATTCTTGTATATAAATGTATATCTGGAGTACGAACAGTGCTGTCCTTTAGCAGAGGTGGTGGCAGGTGGAAGGAGTTGGTGGTGATTTCAGAAATTGCTTTATTTTTCTGATGTGTTGTAGACCACACACTAATAGGGGTTTCAGGTCATCAAAATCAGAATCTGTGGTCTTCCATGTTTAAAATAACTTCCTTCCAGGTTCTTGCAAAAGTTCTATTTGAACTTCAGGCATCCGGTGTTATTCTGAGGATGCCTTATGGGACACATACTAAAAGAACCTCTGCCTGGGGTGCAATTTTCTTCAGTAGTCCTTTGTGCTCTGACAATTCACATGTACTTGTGTAGCTAATACTGACTTCTTCATGGGCCTATGGAAAGAAAATATACTAACATCACACAATTTCCTATAGAGACAGGTAGTGGTCAGGGACCAGGTCTCATTAAGCTCCCTACACAGAGCTAGAGTGGTAATAGGATGGTGTTAAAAACACCTAACCTTTTTTACCAGAGACTGTGAGAAGCCAGGGATGTGACAATAATCTGACTTCTTTTTTTCTGGTACCAGGAATTGAACTTAAGACCTTGTGCTTGCCAGGCAGGCACAGCACTGCTAAGCTACATCCTCAGTCCAATATCTGACTTATTCCTGGAGAAGGCTAAGAAACAGAAGCACTTGAGTCTTTTCAGTGGCAAACTAGGTGCTTATTAATGTTTTGGGCAATATGATAAAGGTTTAAAGCAATGGAAATGTGTTAGCCCTGTCCCTATAAATATTCATAATTTACTACTTGTCAGCAGCTAGAAAGCTCTCTGGGCCCTAGGTAACATGTGATTTTGGTGTGACTGTAGTTAAGTATGGTTCCTGTTCTTCGGGGGTCTGTACTCTAGTGGTACAGTTTGCTATATTGACACATGGGTACATAGAACAAAAACAGGTTGACATCTCTGAAAGTGCATGTGAACACATTTGTATGCTGGGGTTCTGTTGAAAGCAAACAAATTGATAAAGTTGGCTTAGAGTACAAGGCAGTCTATTGTGTCCCCCTGAACTCTGATCAAGTGATTGTAATCGTTTATTTTTTCACACATTATAGCTATTGAGGGTTATTATGTTCTCAGTGATGTGCTAGGCCTTGGAGATACGCAGATGAAGAAAAGAAGAGATGGCAGCCACAAAGACAGAGCTTTTCCATCCCTCTGTTCTTTTCATCTATGTTCATTATCACAAATTGATATGTAAAGAAACAAGCAAACAAAAAAACCATTACCTACATTTCTATTGACAGCTGTTAACATTTGGATGTACATTCTATTTTTACAAAAATAAGATCATATTTTTTATACTAAATTAAATGCTTTTTTATTTAAAAAAAA
>NW_004624736.1:4975910-5010431 GCF_000247695.1 Heterocephalus glaber
GGGGGGGGGGTCAGTGAGAGAAAAAGAGAATGTAGTATCTCTGTGGTTGGAGTTATAGGTAGATAGTGACACTTCTAACAGAGGTGAAAAATATTGAAGGGGAAATAGGGTTTTGGGTGAATCATAAGTTCAATTGGGGACATATGAAGTCAAAAATGCTTATACACATTCAAGAAGAATTACCTACTAGCAGTTTTATTATGCAATCTTAGACTCAGGGGAGAAGTCAAAACTGTATATTTACATTTGCAAGTCTGTATACCATATAGATTGTATTTTTAATAAGAAAAATAAAATATTAAGTGAGTCTGATAAGCTTTTAACAGCCAGAATATTATATGTATAGTGTATCATTTTCTTGAAAAATGAGTATGTGCATAGCATTCTATAGACATGAATAAATAGATCAGTGCCTGCACTTGAGAAAGAACTAGAAGGACATGTACCAACACCATGTGTTAATCCTGGGTGTGAGGATTATCAACAATTCAATTGTGTGGGAGATGTGCATATGTGTGTGTAAATATTTTCTAAATTTTCTTCAAAGAATGCTTTTGTACCATTTCTAAATGTCATGACACCAAGATTTCCATTTTGGTCAAATAAGATACAGATGGTACAAATGACAAATTATGAAAATTAAGACTTGAAGTTAGTTTTGGAAGGATGAGTTTGAACTTCCCTTGTAGAATTTTTGTTTAGGAGGACGTAGTAGACCTTACACTTACAGATATTTGCTATCCCTCTGTGGGGGAGGATTTTGCTTTTACCGTGTTGAAGGTGATGTGGTCATTTGGGTAAAAGTGTAAGGAACACCTTGGGCTTTATCACGTTATCTTTTCTCTGTTCTGTCCAAGAAGCATGTTCCAGATGGAGGCTAATCTGCATCCTGGAGTCAAAACAATAGAGCAGAGGGGCTGGGGATTTAGCTCAGTGGTTTCGCCGCCTGATGCACAAGCACAAGGACCCGAGTTCCATCCCCGGTACCAAAAACAAAACAAAAAAACAATAGAGCAGAGCCGCAATCGCCCTGTGAAGATCTTGGTTTTTAAATACCAGTAAGATTTTTGGATTATTTATTATCATGATATAATCTAGCCTAGCTTGATAAATGCAGAGAAGTACAAAATACTCAACATTTCTGTTGGGCAGCTTGAGATACAGGCTTGGGGCTTGAGCAGTAGGTCATAGAAAATACTGGCTAAGAAGCCATCTGTGCCTTGAGGATGGGGACTGAAGAATGGATGTGTTTTCCAAGTGGGGAAGTATAGTAGAAAAAGAAGAGGGATGGGCCCAAGGCAAGAGTTTCTGTCAGCTGGTACAAGAGGGAAGAGTTACAAAGTGAGTGGGAGGGTTGCAGGGTGGGGGACTTTGTCAAAGATGGGCCAGATGTGTAGTATTAGAGAAGAGAGCGAAGAGGACAGTTAAAAAATGTCAGATGCCACATTATGAGGGCCAAGAAAGAGCCATTAGATCTGTCTTGAATGTGCTTATTGAAATCGTTTGAAACAGCAGTTTTGGTGGAGCTGGGAAGGAAGTCAGATTTCATAGGGTTATAGAGGGAATTAGAGCAAAGGAAACACAGGAAGCTAGTGGAGGCCACTCCTTTAAAATTTCTGCAAGAGGGAAAAGGGAAGTGAGACAGTGGTAACTGGAGGCTCTTACAAGGTTATGACTTCTACACAGATATCCCATGCCATGCTGAACAAAGGATGTTTGGATCTTAGAAAGAAAGACTATTTTTTATTCCTACAAAATAACTCTTACACATGGATAAAGTTGTTCAGGATACCTGATGCTGTCTAATGTGCACCAAATTTCCCTTTGCACTAGCATTAACTCTTTTAATAATAAGTAAAAGATTCTATTTGGATCCCCCTTCATAGGAGATTTTGAAACCTTCACTGGCACTGTCATTTATAATATTATATTTAAGAATATGATAATCCTTTCAGTTTTATTATCTTTAATTTATCTTTGTATGTTCAAAGTAGAAAATTTGCTGTACTTTTATAAATATATTTTGCTGCTTAACAAACCACATATTAGAAGTTGAAGTGTATCACCCCAAAAGAGCCCTAAGCCAGGTAGCTGAGGATGTGATCTTACCAGAAAAGTCTTTACAGATGTAATCAAGTAAGAGGAAGTCATACTAGATTGGTGTGGGCCCTAAATCTAATCCTCGTATCCTCATTAGAAGAGACATGCTTCCAAGGAAGCATGGTCCTGCTGGCACTTTGTTTCAGATTCTTGCCTCCAGAACTACAAGAAAATAAATTTCTCTTAGGCCACCTGGTTGGTGGTAAATTGTTATGGAAGTAATGGGAAACCAATATGCCATCCAAAAATTTAATAACTTAAAATAAGTTTGCTCATTTGCCATTTCTCATAGTTCTATGGGTTGAAAGTTTGGTTTAGGCTCAGCTGCACAGTTCTGCTGATCTTACTGAGACCATTTATGTGGCTTCCTGTTAGCTCAAGTAAAGCAAAAAGATGGCCTCCCTCACAAGTCCAAGGCCCTGGTTCTGACTGTTGACCAGGCCCTTTCACCTTCACATAGTCATTCATCATTCAGTAATTTCTCTGTTCTGGCTTGCATCCTTACATGGTGTAGGGAATATTCTGAGAAGGTTAAGGTGGAAGCCGCAAGTCAATCGGGAAATCGTCAAGTCCTTTCTACCAAATCCATTGGTCAGTACAAGTCATAAAGCAACCCAGCTGCCAGGGTTAAGGAAACAGATTCAACTTTCTCAAAGGGAAAAACTACAATATTTGCCTACTAAATCTACCACCACACCCAACAGAGAAATCAATCCTGTCCCATTTAAAACTTCAGAATATTTATGCAGAAGGTCTTATCTTTCCCTACTTACAATACTCATTTTACTGAGAGCAGATTATATTGACTCTTTCAAAGATCTCAAGTGAGTCATGCTTTGTTAGAGACTTTGTGGCCCATGGAAGACAACTATATGTCTAGAAGAACTAAACACAGTCCTGCCTGGAGACAGGTGAATGAACTTAATAACTTACTGAGCTTCTCTTAAATCCCATAATCACACTGATAGAGCCCAGATGGCAGAGCTACCTGGTCCAGAGACCATGTAGCAGTCTAAGAGTATCAGAGAAGGTGCCTGAAAATTGCCATCTGTCCCTCAAAGAAGTAGGATTTGAGGCTAACTGACTAGGAAAAGGGTCATTGAGCTCTTTGTCTTCAAGACAAAGAAGAACTCAGAAATTCAGTGACTGCTGTTGTCTAATGAAATTCTGTGATGGGAAGAATTAAAAATCAGTAGAATTGCGACTGGGCATTTAGCTCAGTGGTTTCACCGTCTGCTGCACAAGCGCAAGGACCCAAGTTTGATCCCCAGTACCAAATAAATAAATAAATAAATAAAAATCAGTAGAAGAAGAAATAGGACAGTGAGACTGAGAGACGACTACATCAGGAAAATTTGTACTACAGTCTTGGATCACACCTGTCTCTGTCAGGATTGCTTTTAGCTGTTACAAATAAACTATACAATAGTTGAAAGAAATTAGGGATTTATTTTTTTCTCACAGTGACCATTAATCATGGTATGACAGCTTCACTGGATTAAGAAATGCCTAGCAGATTAACATGATCCTGGGTATGTCTGGGTAGGTCATGAAGGTATGATCTTGAATACTACATGGTCCCTTCCCATTTCTCTCTGGCACTGTTTCTGTGCCCTGCTTCCCAGCTGCCATGAGCTAAGCAGCTTTTCTATGCCTCACCCTTCCATTATGATGTTTCTACTTGGGAGATTGCCTACTATGTACTGAGTCTCCTGAAACTGTGAGCTAAATTAAACCATGGTTTTTTTTTTTTTTTTTTTTTGGTACTGGGGATCGAACTTGGGTTATTGTGCTTGCGCAGCAGGCGGCGAAACCACTGAGCTAAATCTCCAGCCTGAACCATGCTTTTTAAAAGTTGTGGTTGTCAAGTGTCCAGCAACGGGAAAGATGACTAATACAGAAAAATGGTACTAGAAGTGGGATCATTTCTGTGACTGTACTTGATCAGGTGGTTTAGAAGTCTATGGAACTGGTTTGCAGGAGGAGTTTGGAAATGTTTGGAGATGCAGGCTGGTAAAGCCTTAGAGTGCAGTAAGCAGAGACCGATGGTAGATTCTGATTGGAGTTCAGAAGACCAGAATACAGACAGTAAAGGCCAGGTTCAGGAGGTTTCAGTTGGGAAAAGGGACTCCATAGGCAATTATGCTGGAGGCCATGTGTGTTATGCTCCAGCAGAAAATTGTCCTAATTTTTCCATGTCTTGAGATTTTGCAGAAGACTGAGATTAAGGATGGTATACTAATTATTCTGGCAGAGAAAATGTAAAGACAGCCTGACATTCAGGCTGTAGCATGAGTACTGATAGCTTTTAGCTAGACTTATGGTGAGAATCTGGAACAAAAGGCAGACCAGAAAAATGTAAATTTTGCCACAGAAAGAACTATGTGTAAAGTTGGGGCCAAAGAAGGGGTGGTTGCTAAAGAGATAAGCACCATTAAAAAAGAACCAAGTACTTGACACAGGGATAAGAAGAAAGATTAATGGAGGGCATCTCAGGAATCAGCAAAACCCCATCCATCACAGGGTCAAAGGCACAAAAGTGTAAACTTTTCATTTGAGAAGAAAGCCCCTGGGGCTTCTGCTCAAGAAGGAGGGGCTGGGGATGTAGCTCAGTGGTGCCATTCCTGCCTGGAAAGTACAAGGTCCTGAGTTCGATCCCTCGTACAGAGTAGGGGGAGGTTTCTTCTAGGGAATTGGTTCTTTGGGATTCATTTCATCATGCATAGACATATAGGTCCAAGGGCTGCTGCTACTACTGACAGCAGACTTCAGTGTGGTCCACATGATGGTAGATTTACTGCATGCAGAATGCGAAAGTTATGGAGTCAGAAAGGCTGCCCTTGGAAGATCAGGCAAGGAGCCCATGAGGGTAGTGTGTAAAGCTGTGGGAATGAAGCCAAAGGTGTAGTGGAGATCCCAAGAAATCAGAGCTACAAGGAATGTGGAACATTGCCAACGAAAGGTGCAGGTCATGACTGGAGTCACCCAAAGAGGCTGTGTGGGCTGCAACTGGCAAGGCCATAGGGCTGGGGTCACTCAAGCCCTTGAGGACTTACATTTTACCATTGTGTGCCCTGAATGCCAGATATGAAGCTATAAAATTTAATGTTTGCCCTGCTGAATTTTGATCTTGTTTTGCTCTAATTCTCTTCTATCCTCCATTCTTTCCTTTTGGAATGAGAGTGTTTACCCTGTAACATTGTACTTTGGGATTATGTAACTTATTTTTGACTTTTATAGAGGTTCACAGCTAAGAATTTGCCTTGAATCTCAAAAGAGACTTAGACTTTTGACAAATGCTGGAATTGTTGAGACTTTGGGGAGACTTTATTGCATTTCTGGATATACATAGGATAGTTGTATTATGTTAAGTGGAATTATAAACTTGTTATTTTCTTTACTTGGAGATTAATTATGGTTTAAGGAGATATGTTTGGTTGTGGAGATGACAATTGTGATTATTAACCTTGGTATGTCAACTGCATTGGATTAAGAAATGCCTAGCAGATTAGTAAAGCATGCTCCTATATGTGTCTGGGTGGGTCATAGAGGCATGATCTTAAACACTATATATGTTCCCTGCAAATTCCTCTCTGGAACTGTTCCCCTGCCCTGCTTTACAGCTGCTATGAACAAAGCAGCGTTGTTCCACCTCACCCTCTTGCCAGGATGTCCCTCCCCTGGATCCTGCTCACCATGTACTGAATTTCCTAAAACCATTAGCTAAATTAAACCTCAATTCCATTAAGCTGTGGGTGTCAGGTATTATGCTCAGTAATGGGAAAGATGAATAATACACTCATATAACAAGAATTCCAGTGGAAGGCAGTCTAGGAGTAATGTCATGACAAAAGTGCCACTGAAGACTCAGGTTCTTATGTCTTTATGTCTACCAACCTTCTAAGTGTCTTCATCCTCATGGTGACATGATGACTCCTAAAACTGTACTTTGAATCAATATGGGTTACAGGAAGATGAGGGAAACAAGATACACATGCCAGCTAATTTCTCTCCCTTATAAGAAACTTTTGCAGAAGCTCATGTGTTTATATATTTTATTGTTTGGAGCTGTGTTACTTCTATCTACAAGAGAGGTTGGAAAATGTAGTTTTACTTAGCCTGATATATTGTTAGACCCAACAAAACTAGAAACTAGAATTGAGTTAGAATGAAGGAGCTGTTGCATTAATAACAGGTAACTAGTGTTCTCTGCCATAACCTTCAACAGTTGCTGTGGGTATGAATTAGTGGTGGAATTTCCACAGAGACATGGCACCTTTTACCCCACTAATAATGTAGCAGACCTGAGCTTAGCTAATTCCAAGAGCCTGGACTAATGAGAATATTGGGGCTGTAGGTCCAGTATTAATCAAGGCAAGCTAGCTGTTATAATGATCCCAAAATCTCAGTGACTTAACCCAACAAAACATTTCATGTTTATCTTACAGTCTGATGCAGGTCAGCTGCAAGCATTGCTTCAGGAACCCAGCCTACTTTCATCTTATATGTCTTGCGACTTTCAGGTTATTCTGACATCATTCAGCCAGCCAGTGGACAGAAAGAACAAAGAGGAAAAGATCATCCAGGTTTTAAATTCCTCAATTTGGAAATGGCATGAAGATCCATTGATGCCCTGAAAGGATGGGGAATATAGTTTCTGCCTGGCAGTCATGTTTTATTAACCACTCTTTGCTATAAAAAGAGAGCATGAAGGTTTGAGGTCAGCTAGTCATCTCTGTCACAAGGTTCTACTCACACAAAAAAAGTGTCATTAACAAAATGATCAATGAATATATATAGGCTTGGTTGGTTTGCTATTGACAGAAAGATAAAAACTATGTGGTCTAAGTCACAGGTATGTGGTGTGGGGCTACGAGGGAACCAAAAGTTGGAAGAGTACAGATGAAGCACCTGAGACTCCAGGAGGCAGTGGGAGTTCAAGATATAGTTGTACTGTAAGGCAGGGTAGTAAGTGGCAGGAAAAAACTTTTTTTTTTTTTTGGTACTGGGGATTGAACTCCGGTCCTTGCACTTGTGCAGCAGGCAGCAAAACCACTGAGCTAAATCCCCGGCCCTGGAAAAAAATTTTTAATCAAACTATAATCAAGAGCATCTATGTTCAAATGGGAAGGGGAGCAAAGTGTGTGTGGGGGGGAGACAAAAAGGAAAAAAGAGGATAGGAGGAAAAAAATGGAAACAAAGCTTTTGTAAATAAGGAAGGAAAAAAGGGTTGAAGAGGTAATGGAGAAAAAAAGAGAAATCAAGATATATTATGTACAGGTACAAGTTCCCTATGATGAATATTTTCATTATGTATATCAAAAGTGTACCAATAAAATTAAATTAAAAACAAGAACATCAGTAGTGTCATATGTAACTCAACACTTTCTAAAAATCCTACAAATTGATAAGGAGTCATGTTGCTCAGCCATTTTTTTCTGGAAAAAAAATCTTTTAAAATATTTTAGGAAACCCCACAGGATTTAGATATTTTTAAACAGCTTTTGGATGATTAATTTCAAATTCATGTTTGATTTCAGAAGAAGCAAGATGTTTCTGATCTAAAAGAAAGCATAATTCTAAAATGTTCACTCCTGTGTGAGAGAAACCTATTTACAGTCCAACCTCTCGTCTGTGGAAGGAGAATGTAGATGAGATGAGTCATTTTATTTTCATGACTGTTTCACTTTGGATGTGTTGATTCCTCTTGCTTTATTTGCTTTTGAATTATATAATAGTCTTTACTATTGATGTTAGCTGTTGCAGCAGTAACAACCCACAAAGCCCTCACTTTGGAGAAAACTGTAGATCATTAAGAGTTTTGTAAGGCAAAAAGTTGGATTCTTATCCTACTCCACTGATTGATTGTTTAGCTTCCCTGAGTCTTAGATATTCCATCTGTAAAAGAGGGATGTTAATAATATCAACATCACAGGATCAAATGAAAGAATATGTATGAAAATTCTACATAAAGGAAAGCACTAAACATGTATTAATGCAACACCTGCAAAATGAGAATAAGTACCTTGTTTCTGTGAATATTCAGTGAGGTGGCATGTAATACGCCTGGCTGAGGACTTTATACTTAGTAGAGGCTCAAAAGAGATCAAAAGTTAACATGGACAAACTAAAATAAACTGGAGATGAGAGATGGAGAAATGTTGAAACAACAGCCACCACCACCACGTGAGGTTTTCAACTAATTTACAAACAGAGCTTCTATTCAGGGGATGTCTGTGTGAAATCACATGGGCGCACGTGTGTACACACAGCATGTTGCTTAGACTTCAGGGTGAACTTGTAAGGAAAGAGGTTTAAAGGCAAAAGAGAAATCTGGACCTTACATTCTCCACGATCTCTCATTTTCTGAGAATGAAAGAGATGAGAAATGTATATTATTGCCTTTGCCCAAAAGTGCCTCTTTTGGAAAATCCTGGCAGCCATGGAAGACTACAAATAGGACTTGATGGAACCACTTAAGTAATGCACGTGAAGTGTTTTATGAGAGATGGGGGAAAAAATGAAATGTTGAAAGAGTAAAATGATTAAGGAGAAGCAACTGATCCTGAAGAATAGGAACTATAATTATAAACTGGAAATCTGCCAACATTTTTCTTATTCTTTTCTAGAATGAAAAATGACTTCTAATTACAAAAGCTATATATGTTGATTATAGAAAAAGCAGAAATGTAGATAAGCAGAAATTTAAAAAATAAATATTATTTCTAATTTTTATGACCTAAAATTAATCACTTTGACAGTTTGCTGTGTATTTTTTCAGATACACAGGCATGCAAGTGTGCAAGTTGTCCACGAAATTGAATGCATGCCTTCATACTATTCTATAGCCTCCTTTGTTATTTTTTAGTATATTATGAACAACTTTTCATATCATTAAATATTCTTGCATTATATGTATAACAAATGCGTAACATCCCATTGTGAAGCTACAGCATAATTTCTCTATTGAGCTATGTTGATTTACAATTATTCACCATTAGAAACAGCACTTTAGTGAATAAACCTGTAAATTGCTTACATCTTTAATGATTCCTCAGGATAAAATCTAGAAATAAATTCATAAAGGTCAGAAGTATCTATCAATATATATATTGCTACCCAGTTGTTTTTTGGACTGTTTTATGTAGCATCTGTCTTTAAAATAAAGTATAAAGATATTTTGAAAATTACAGCCTCCCTGAACTTTATCTCAGTTGAGGAGATTTAGTGAACAGCAGCTTGTGTTAAAATAACTACAAAGTAGTAAGTCAGTCTTTTATAGGTGCCTTCCTGAACAAATCAACCTGAAAAGATTGACCTGACGCCATTAGAATGATTGAATCAGTGAACCTAGAGGTCTATTTGGTTTAGAAAAATACTATTAATTCCTTAAGTTTCCTGGTGGCCACAGCTTTTAGAATGAATTCTGTTCTGAATAATCATATGAGTTATGATTTTTCCACTACAACCAAGAATTTATAAACTAGTTCGCTAGGCAATTAAATATATATATATATATATATATATATACACACACTCAAAGAGAGTATAAAGTTATATATTGTATGAAATCACCTAAGAAAACTACTAATTTATTTTGCACAATTTCTTTTTTTTTTTTGGTACTGGAGATCGAACTCGGGACCTTGCACTTGCGAGGCAGGCACCAGAACCACTGAACTAAACCCCCAGCCTCACAATTTCTTTTTTTATTGCCAGAGTCACATACTACATTGAAGTCTGGTGTTTAATTCTTTCTTATATTTCTTAATAAATTAATTCATCCATTGTGTGACAACAGTCTTTGAGCACTTAGTATGTGCCAGGCAGTGCTAGACTTAGGACATACGGAAAAATCCTGCTCTCATAGATCTTACATTTTAATGATGGATATTCAATAGCTGGACAAATCAAACATAAGTTAATGTCAGAGAATGCCTCAGTTTTCTTATCTGTTATCTAAAAAGACAATATTTCATAGGATTAGTATGAGGGTTAAATGAGACTGTGGAAATTATTTTGGATATTTTAGCATATAAATATTTAATAGGTATTATTTCTCTTCCACCTTATCTTTTGGAAAAATGAAAATAGTTGGATATAGATCACTGAATTCTCACCTGAGATGAAGAAATCAGCAGATTCTTTATTCTACATTAAAGGAAAGGATAGGTAAAATTTCTTGTTTCTCCTTTTTTTAAAAGCAAAACTAAATAGCATCTCCACAGAGAAAGGTAGCCTGAGCATTCCCATCAAGCAGATTTTGATGATTCACGTTTTCTTTTGTTACTTCTTGAACACAGGCATCTTGCATTGCAACACATAACCTGCAGCACTTCTTTGGGTCATAGTTCTCGAGAGATACAGTTGTATTAGATGATTTTCAAAGTTTGTTTCAGAGCTAACAGAAACTCTTCCCTAGAAGGTCCACCCAAAAGGATGACCAATGTGCTCCAGATTGTCCTTGCGCAGAAGTTTGGGACTCAAGTCTGCCAAAAATGATAGAAATTTAACTATGACTTTTAAAAGAATTCTATCCTACCGAGAAGTGGCAGAAAGGTCAACTGTGGAAAGATCACATTATTATAATTGAGAGGAGAAGCCAAATATAAACTAAGGGAAACAAAAAAAAGTAAATATTTTTTCATGTCAAAAGGAGAGACAACATGATCATTAATAAGTACTTTAAAAATTAATTCCTTAAAAGCATCATACTACAGTCATATATGTGCATCCATGTTTATAGCAGCAGTTTGTAATAGCTAAATCTTGGAAACAACCCAAATGCCCATCAACCAATGAATGGATAAAAAAGATGTGGGGTTTGTTTTTTTTACAATGGAGTACTACTTAGCCATAAAGAAAGATAAACTTGAGACATTTATAGCTAAATGGATGCAACTTGAGACTATACTCTTAAGTGAAATAAATCGGATACATATATATAAATATTGTCTCTCTGGTGTGAGAAACTGAAGGCGTAAATAAGGATGAAAATGTATAATAGATAACATGAAATAAGAAACTGTTCAAAAAGAAAGGGAAACTGAAAGGAGGAGGGGAGAAAAGGGAAAAAATTCAATAAAAGAAGGAAAAAATGCAAACAAAGCTTTTGTAAATGGGGAGGAGGAGAGGTTGAAGGGAGGGAAGAGGAATGGGAGAAAAAGGAATCAAGCTGTATCAGGTACAGGTACAAACTTATAAAAAATAAAAACATTTTTTATTAGTATATGTTTGCTATATATAATGATCACATTCATCACAGGGAATTTGTACTTATACATAATATATCTTCGTTCTTTTATTTCCCATTCCTCTCCCCTCTGTTCTATTGAATTTTTAAAAAAATTGATCCCATCCCACTAGACTGATGTCACATCAAACTTTTATAAATCAGACTTCCCTTTTTATACATAGGACACTCTCTACTCTTTCTTCCTCATACTTATCACAGTTTGTAACTCTTAATTCATGTGATTGCTTACCTCCACGTGCCCTGGTTCACTGTAAGCTTTAGTAGTGTTGATTTTGCTCACCTCTTTAGAGAGCAGCCTGACATCTAGCAAATAATAAATGTTTCATAAACATTTATTAAAATAACAAATATGCTAATGAATGTGCCAGTTTTCCCTTCATCTCCATTCCTACCTCAAACTCCATCACACTTCTAAAGCCTAAAGTTTGCTCCTTGATGTAGAATTTTGAAGCTCAAAACTGTTGGAAGTGCTTCCTGCCATAACTAGTGAAGGACCCATTGGTGCTTTCTTCCTACTCCATCTGTAGTTGATCATGACAGAGGGGCCAGTGCAAGTTTAAGAAGGCAGGCTGCTTCTTTACCAAGTTGAGGGCAGGTTACCTCCCTCCAGGTGAATCAGTGCAAGGATCTCCAGGGGCAGGACAAACCTCTGGAAGAAAGAGGACACCTGGGTTTTCTGACCACCAGTCACTTATTTTGCCCACACTACATGAGTTTATCATCCACCTCCTGATGCTGCTTTGCTAATTCCTGACGTCAGGTCCCAGGCCTGTAAGGCCTCATACTCCATGAACAGTTTACAACGCTATGGGCTGTCTTCAACTAAAAACTTGGTTATTAGCCTTACACAGTATTTGTATTTTGGGAGGTGGCTCTTACAGACTTCAGAATACATCTCTAATGATAAAATCATTCAGCATCTTGACAAACAAAATTGAAGGATTATCTCAGTAGCACCTCAGTGAGTCTGATCTCTGTCCTACACTGTATCATAGGTTTCATTTGCTATCTTACTGGGATAATAAGGAAAAAACTAATAGCTGGGAGTATCTACCAGGCACCTTCCCAAATTGCTCTCTTATCCTCCCACAATTCCAGGTCACTGGCAAGTAGGGATACAAACCAAGAGCTGGTGGGCAGCATCAAGATGAAGGGGCTATAACTTCCCATTCATAAAACCAAGTCATATGGGGCTTTGAGATAAATATTCAGACAAAAGATAAACAAAAACAACTAAAAAGGGCATCCAAAAAATGTTCCTCTTGACCTACTTTTTATCTGATAAAGGCAAGAGAGGTACAGAAATAGAACGCAGGCATTTAAGGGATTGTTTCCTTGTGGCAGAAAGAAGGACAAATACCTATTTGAAAACGTTAAATTATACCTATAAAATAATTCCATTTTCTAAGTAGTCTTCTGTTTGATCTAGAGATCGTGGACAAATTTACAAAGTATTTAAATGAGATGTTCCACAAGTTCAAGAAAGACAAAGGGTAGTGCCACAGAAAAAAGAGATTAATGCTATTTTTTTTCCTTTAAGATAAGTATTGAAATTAGAATGCCTTAATTAACACCAAAAAACACATGTGAATTACAGATATGGAATATTGAGTATTAAAAATATTTTAAGTGACATGAATATTTTCCTTTTGACAGTTAATAAAAATACTTTCACATTTATAGCCAAAATATAGTTCTGCATAAACTGCATAAACTGTTAACTGTTAAACTGCATAAACTGTTAATCACATTTGATATGATCAAAAACGTATTTCTGTATTTATCATACTATTATTTTTTTGTTGTTTTTTTGAGATAGGGTCTCACTATGTAGTTCAGGCTGGCCTTGAACTCACTATGTACCCTAGGCTGGCCTGGAACTTGTGGTGATCCTCCTGCCTCAGCCTCCTAAGTGCTGGGATTGCAGGCGTGAGCCACCACACCTGGCCATACTATTACTTTGAATTTGCTGTTTGTATTTTAATTATCTTTAATCAGATAGAGAAATAGGTAATGAATAGCTATTTTTATGTATCTTCACTGCTTCCATATTCCATAAATTAATCAAATATGACAAAGTAATGAGCTAATAGAGTTTACTTAATTTTGTTTATCTTTTAACTGAAAGGGTATTTTTGACAGCAAATCTTTTATGGTGTCCATTTCTTATTTTTAAAATATTTTAACTAGTTTTATGGCAGATAAATCCCTGTTTCCAAAGTCTGATAGTCTCTTGGGAAATAAACATTTCATCTAAGTTTTACTGACTGTATCATTGGTTATAAAAAAAATATTTCTAAAACTGTTTCATCACCTCAATGTGTATTGTGTTAAAAAGTTCATTTCTGGTCTTCAAATAGAAAAGAGTTGAGCAGACAAGTTGTGCAAACTTTTAGTTGAAATTTCAATATGTTCAAGAAAAAGATCTTGTATTAAGTACAATACAGAGATTCTGATCATTTGGTGTAGAGTGCCTCACTTGAGGTGATTGAACATTGTCACAGCATTGTTCTCTACTGCCACATTCACTCTACACCTTTGTCCCCAGAGCAACAAAAGGCTCTGATCTCCCTATACTGTCCTCTGCCTGTGCCTTTTAGACAAAAACACATTGACATCACCTTTTAGCTCTCAACATTGAACTTTTATCATTATTTGGCTTTTAGCTTTTCTTCATTTTAAAGAAATACCATTCATTTATGTCATGTGCTTTTTTTCTTTTTTCTCTTTTATCCGATTCAACTATCAGGGCCTGAAGAACACTGTGATGTAAGTGATGTTGTCTTAAGCTGATGTCTCCACCTTCTTACTCCTGTCCCCGCCACTGCCAATATGTTTCAGAATTCTCAATCACATGTGATCTCCAAGGGGTCTGTCTGAACCTATCTTTTGTTTTTCCCCCAACCACTTTCCAAACCACCCCACCCCACTAAGTTATTGCCCAACATCAGTTGGCTTTGGGCTAGTAAGTTCGTGCTTGGTGGGTTATCATTCATAGACTTAGTTGCATATTTACTGAGATAATGCTTTTGCTAAAGGCAGAGGCACTGACTGAAGAAGCAGAACTAACTGGAAAATAGGGACTTCCCAGGAAAATAATAATCTTAGGAATGCACATTTGTGGTCTGACAGTGCTACTCCATTCTGGGTGACATGAAATGAGGCCACACTGAATGGATCCACACTTATGGAACAAGGCTCACCTCTGCCATGGATGGGTAGTGAGGCGATCCCTGACTCACATGCAGAGCATCTTCTCATTTTTCTCTTTGCACCTGTTGTCATTGTAACCGATGTTGGTACAGTAAATAACCCCCTTACCTGAGAAAGGTTAGGCTGCTGGGAAGTTTCCTAGGGTCACTGACCAACACCAAGGATTGGCCAAACTTCCAGTCCAGAGATAGCCCTGTGGCATGGCTTTTGGGGACAGAACCGCTCACACCAGGGCATTCACACACATCACCCCCAATTTGCCACACTCAGTTCTCCTGCTCCAAAATAAACTCTGTGAAGCAGTAAAGACAAGTCACCATCCAAGGCTTATCCTGGCTCTGACCACAGACTATTACTCCACAAAGGAAATGAGAAAAGTCAGTGATATTTTATATGCTGTCAGCACTATTCTGACAGCCTCAATAAATTTCCTTTCAAAAATTTAATATATGATATTGAGCCCTTTTTCTCTGTTCCTACTTGGTTAGAGTACATTACATCTGCCAGACCATATTTGGCTCTCCAAAGGATATACTATACTATTACCTTTAATTGTGGCATCTAGACAGTTCGTAACAGTCTGAAACTATAAAGCTATAAAGCTGCAATTGGCCCATGGGCCCTATCCCTTGTTTTAGAAAACAAAAGGAGCCATGTATTATAGCAACCTTAACTCCTTGTCTATATTCCACACACTAAGGATCTTTTAAACTGTCCTTATGTCTTGGCACAAGCATTTACCAAATGGTTAGGGGCATGTGGGGTTCAAGACAGGAAGGCAAAAGAGGGCTGGGTTATTTACTATTAAACTGACAGGAAATGGCCAGGGCCCATATGTTACTGCTTTCACTTAGGCAAAAGCGGATAAATTAATTGCTTTAAAGAAATTCCTTTCTGCATTCTTCTTTTCTTTTTTCTTTTTCTTTGTTTTTTTTTTTTTTTGGTACTGGGGGTCAAACTCGGGTCCTAAGGCTTTCGAGGCTGGCGGCAGAACCACTGAGCTAAATCCCCAGCCCTCTTTCTACATTCTTTAGGGAAATTTTTTTCCATGAGAACTCAATGACCAAAAGGGTGGGTTTGGGCCTCAACAACTTTGACACTGTCCCTTGATGGAATGAAGCAACTGAATAAACTGATTTCCCCTGAGAAAAAAGATCATTTATAATATAGCTACATAAAATATTCCCAGTAGACTCATCAAAATGGAACCCCCAGTACTTCACAATACTTTTTCCTTGCTCAGATTCCCCGAGTTTTTCTTTAACACTTCCGCATGTTTTAGGAACAAGATTTACTTACCTGGAACTTTCTGCCCTCATTCTCAAATTTATCCAAGTACTAGCATTTGGAGGGGAAAAAAACCCAGTATTTAAAAGGGCCTAAAGAGTCAATTGGAAAAAGTCAATTCAAGAAGCCAAAGACAATCAAACAGTAGCGTTAAAGGCATGTGTACACTCCTGGGGAAGATTTCCCAAGAGGTCAGCAGCGTCTGATGTCTGATGCAACAGAAAGATCAAGTTAGAACAAGAGTGGAAGAGGTCACTGTCTGCTCTGCACTAAGCTGTCAGTGGCTGTGTCCAGAGCAGCTTCTGCAGAGGGGCTGGTGGGAGCCTGAGATCACTGGATCCAAGGTGAGAGGGGGTGAAGGAAGCAGAAGTTGGGTGGTTAGGGGAAGGGGAGAGGTGGGAAGTTGAAGCAGGGAGACCAAGGAAGGGAAGGCTCCCCTCCCCATACCAGGGATCGAACTCAGGACCTTGTGCTTGCGAGGCAGGTACGGCGGCGCCACTGAGCTTCGCTTTCTAATGGGAGTGACTGGAGCAGATTTATAGAACACAAAAAGGAGCCCAAGGATAGGCAGTGATAGTCTAGACGCTACAGCAAACACTGGATGAGGAAAGATCTTAAGTAAAAATTTAAATGAAACCTCTGTTCCAGGTACCTCCTCCTTCTTCTCTGACCACTCCAAAGGGAAATATTTGTGCATTAATGGATTTTGGGCTTCAGAGTGTTTATTTTACTGTGCTTGAGGTGGGTCCCTTGGGGAAACACAGAGACGAAAGAGGTACACGAAAAGAGCATCACAGTTGATTTTTTAAAAATCAGTCTTCAGTAATTGCTCTTAAATATCTTGTTTGGAACATATTCCAGCACTGCTTCTCTTTGAACCACTGATATTGGTTCAAAGTCTCAGCAGCAGGCCAAAACCTGTTCCTTTCAGCAGTCAGGATAAAGTGTAATGTCCTTTCTTGGGAAAGCCTTCATATGCAGAGCTTTCCATTGCTAAGATTGCAGGGAAGGAAAATACCAGAAGCCTAACTCTACAGCAGCTTTCTCTGAGATTTCCTGATGATAAAGTTTCCAATAGTGCTGCCTTCTGTCTTTTCTTTTCTGTGCCTACTTATAAAGTCATTTACTGCACAAGTATCTTAACTTTTCTTGACTTTGAAGGAGATAACAATACCTACCCCATAGTATTGTTGTAAGGATTCAATGAGGTAATTACAACAGTCCCACTGAGATATTAAACATTCTTTAAGTGCAACTAGTACTGTAGTCTTAATTGTACTAATAGTAGGCATAGTATTAAGCTGTTCTAGGTTATAAGGATTATAAATGCTTTCAGATTAACTCAGATAATAGTGCATTATTTTAAGAGTATACCAGGAAGGGAGGAAAAGAGGAAACTACTTAACACAAAACTAGGTCTTCTTAATGGCTGAAAGGTTTGGGACTCAGGATCTCTACTGGTTCCTCCTTCCTCCTCTGCTAGGCCTACTGACATCTTTCCCTCTCGTGGTTCTACTGATGCATAGCTGCTGCTGCTTCACATGTATGTCTCTAGGCCTCTGCCCACCCTGCCATTTGTTTATCTGGACCAACACATTTACTCAAGATCACACAATTAGATGAAGCAGGATTTGAATCACAGTTGTCATTCCTTGGGAAGTGGTTACTACATAAGTTAACATGCATATATTGAAGATAATTTCTTGTTAGATTTATTTTTAAAAATTCTCTACACTTCCTTGTTGTGTAAAATAAATAGGCTTTATTGTTAAATTTTATTGGGTACCAACATGCCTTTAAACTACTTGTTACTTCCTAATCTAAGGAAAACAGGAAGTGAGCAAAGTTGGTTTTAGGGTTAAGGTTCTAGGGACAGGGTTTGGTTAGAAATATCTTTTTTCTTTTTCTTTTTTTCTGAGCGTTAACCTTGAAAACCTGATTGTTAGCCTTTTTATTCTCCATGTCTTGTGGGAGAGGACTGGATCCCCATTCCCACTTGTTTTTTGTTTGTTTTCTTTTCTTTTGAGACCCTCCCTCAGCTCCCAAGGTCCCATAGGGTCTGAGCTTCATTTCCTCAGTGTCCCTATATAGGATTAAGTGTAAATAGATTAATCTGATATAGAAAACTGATACTCTAATGGGGTTTAGTTCGTATATTATTCTCTCACATAACTAATCCTTAAGGACTACTCATTGCTTTAAGGTGTTAAATATTACAAGTATAGCCAGTTATAGATGGTCTGGATTTCTTTTCCCTTTAAATCATGACAGAAAATTCTGCCTATGATGCCTAAAGAAACTTTCTTTAGGAAAAAAGGAACATAACCCACTTTCCTGAGTATTAAGAGAACTCAGGTCTCATTGTAGTTTAACCATTTGCAAGATTTGTTAGCATTCAGCCATCTCTATCTGCTCAGAGTGTTTGACTTTTCTTGCATTATTCATAGGAAGTGAGACTGAAATGGGAAGGTTGGCTTTGATTAGACCCTAGCCATATGAGACTGGCAAAGTTGGAAACATGTTCAGCTGCCTTCTCATGGGGAACATTGCTCTCTACCAAAAGGGACATCACAGGAAGAACTGCACAGATGTTGGCTTTGTGTTCACCACCTGGCCTCTTCACCATACCTTATGGCTTCCTTTCAGAAGCCAGTTCTAGGTTTTTCTTTTCTAAATCTCATTTCTGTTGATTACCATGGATTAACTTCACACTGGCATGTTTAATACACAGTAACCTGGTGCAAACTATTTGAACACCCTCCAGGGTCATAACCACATGCTTGTGCATTGAGAAAAAGGATATACACAAGATTTTGAGATGTGTTCAAATGCAAGAAGCTTTTTAAATGAAGTATTCTAGAACTGTAGAATATTCAATCTAAGTGTTATTCCTGCATTGAAGGTAAAAAGCAATGCTATTTTTAGGCAAGTTTTTTCTTTTGGGCTTAATGTTTGGAAACTATATAGGAGAACTGTTTAATAAAAATCATGATATTGACTGTAATTCACATTCTTAAATAGCCAGGCCCAGGCAGAATTGAAAACTCTTGGTGGGTATACTGAGAGATACAGTTCCATTCCATAATTTGTTATGGATTCAAGATTTCTGAAAAAGACCATCTTTATAAACTCTCATGGATTTTGCAGCAAGTATGAGGACAGAAAATGAATAATTCCCAACTCTTACTATTTGGTTATTGGCCATTGTGCCTGGCTTAGCTGAGTACATGCTTTCTGAAGGAAACCCTATAATCATTCAGCATTTGGAGACTAATTCATCCCACTTATGTGAGCGATATTACCTTTTATTTTTCCTGTAACAAAATCCTCTTCATTTTTTCCTCCTTTTCTCTTTCTGTAGTTCTTTACATTCCTACTCTAAAGTGCCTTGAAAAAGTTTACATAGTGATGAGGAGCAAAACATTTACTTAGGGCATCCTGAGAACCTTGACTTTGGTGCATTATGGATAGATCATTTCCTTACTGGAGGAAGTAGGAAATTACAGAACCACATTGACTAACATTCTCCTATTATTTCTAAGTGAACTCAAAATATGTATTATGGGAGGAGATAAAAATTTATTATACATAAAGAATATTACCACTAATGAATGTAGACAAGCTAGGACACAATGTTACTGGATACTAGATAGAGGATGGCTAGCTTTTTGGGGAGTAGACAGGTTTAGGCAGCTAAGAGCCTCATGCCATGGTGGTTGGTCAGACAGACACACTCCAAACACCAGGACATCAATTCTTCAGGGCACTAAGTGACTGTTCTGAGTGCCCACCCTACCTTCCCTGTCTGACCTTGAGCTTCAAAGGATGGCACACCCAGAAGCAAGCAACTGAAGCAGAGGGGCTCCCTAAGATGGCCCAGACTTGTCTCTGAAGCCACAGCAACACCACCGTAGGCAGCAACATGTTTAATTGGATGATTTCTATGAACTATACATGAAGTTTCTAACCATCAACATTCAGTCAGGTCCAAACATTAAGTCACAGGCTGTGGGAACAGAAAGCAGCACCAATGGTGGCACCCTGCAATCCTGGTTTTCTAAGGTAAAAGGTGGGTGGGGTAAGGTCTTTTTTTAAACCAAGCCCATCGCTTCAATGTACAAAATAATTACTCTGGATACTAAATTGTACTGAAAATGAGGACCCAAAAGCAAATACTATGCTACGTTGGGGTGAAGGTGGGAGGAAAGAAAAACCCTTCAAACAAGGAAGGAGACAGATGGGGGAAGGTTCTATGACCGTGACCTAGGAGGTCACCCACGCTGCTCCATTTTCACTTTTGGTGATGTCAGAGAGGTCCGATTTTAATTCTCTTTCTACCTCTTTGTATTTGCTTGTAAGTTTCGCCAGCTGTCCACCTGATCATCTCGAAGTTTTCCTTCCACTCTCTTTCTCATTTGGCTTTTTCTTGAGCTAGCTGAAGAACCTCACATGGATTGAAACTGAAGTAAGAGGAACCAGGATGGATCAGTCTTTCAACCTGATTTTTGGACGTTGGAACTGAATCTTTTTTCTCTATTTGTTTTACCTCACTGTAGAAGGTCATAAATGCGTCCCCTGAGCTGCTGCCGCCGCCAGAAGCGCCACTCCCTCCAGAAGCCTCCATTTCCCCGGCTCAGCCGCCATGTGACCCTCAGCGAGTGTGCGTTCATACGCGAGATTTTGAGGTTGGTTTAATACGACCGGACAGATCCCTCGGTCAGGTTTTCTCTTGGCATGAGTTCACAAGCGGGTCTAGCGCTCCTAAGTGAACTGGATCGTTAAGATGTAGAGTCTGGCAGTGCTCAGGCCAGGGGAGGTCGGACCCCATTTTGACCAGCTCCCCAGCCGATTCTTACGGACTTTAAAGTTTTAGGATCACGGCTGGAAGAGACAGTTTCAGGACAGGGGCTGCAAAGCTGGTGTTCAAAGTCTAAAGTTAGCCTTGTTAATATAGTTTAGCTTGAATATGGGAAGGTTTTGGGTTTAAGTTCTTTAAAGAAGAAAAAGAGAACACTGCCTCAATGTATAAAAGGAAAAATTGTCACATATGTTCCCAATTATAAGTATCTTGCATAATTTTCTAGGAGTCTCATCAGAATGTTTTTAGATCATTCTTATGATTCTGAGACTGTTTTGACTTTAAGGTGGATAGTCAGGAATAAATCAATACAGAAAGAAAGAAATTTCTTTGTATATAATCTTCACATTTGCCAAATGTCTCCTTTAAAAAGTTCATATAACTCTACCATTCATGTCTTCTGGTCTCTTATTTCTCAAGATTAAGAGTAAATTATACCTGTTGGTTTAAATTTTGCTATATTTTATGAAATAAGTATATAATTATTCTAATATTGCACATGAAGAAAATTTTGCATTAGACATTTACCTGTACCCCCTAGAATTAAGAATTTGTTGTTTAGCCAGGTCTCTTGACTTTGAAGAATGGATTGGTCCATAACTCAGGCCTTACAACTTCACTAAAACAAATACCCTTATAATTGTCATCTTCAATAATTGTTTAGTGTATAGGATATATTCTTATTAAGTAATTTAAAGGATTTTTACTTCTGCATATATTACACTTTGTGACCAACATTTTAGTAAGGGATGAATAAAGGAACTTATTTCTATAGTTAGATAACAATTTTATTTCGGATATACCATTAGAATTTTTGTGACATGTAGTGAATAGAACACAAAAGTGGGCCTTTCTGACCCCAGCAGGAAATAATATTTGCAGAAATGATAAAGGACATAGTGGCTTCCTGGAAAATGTTGGCAGAAGACTGGGCCTCATTTCTGGCAAAGAATGAGTACTTAAGCTAAGTGATCATAAATATGCCTATCCAGGCAAAAAAATTCCCTAGAACAGGAAGACTCCATTCTTTAGTTCAGACCAGGCTCTGCTTCAGAACTTGATCCATTCACCCAATTCATCTCTGCTTTAGTTTACTTTTCTGTAAAATGAGGACGATGTTTATCCCATGGGAAAGTTGTTAAGGGGATAGATTTGGCTTTATACCCTGTGCGTGCTTCCTAGAGGCTGTGAAGATAAAATAAAATAAAAGACTTGGGATGATTTCCTTGTTCTGTAAATGGCTAAGCTTAGCTGGGTCAGGGTCTGGGTATCTTTCCTATTTGAACAGTTTTTCCCTCATATCAACCATCACTTCCTTTACTGTAAAGGCACCCAAGGTTTCTCTTGTGTCTGAAACCGGCTGTCATGGAGCCATGAGTCTAGAGGATCAGTGGGAAGGCCAATGCTTCATATAAAATAGTAGTAGCAGAAGCTCAGGCATCCCTGCACATTGGAATATAAATAAGCTCCACATGGGCCACTGGGCATGGTGTCTAATGGCTGAGGCAGGAGTACTGTCATGAGTTTGAGGCCAGCCTGAACTGCATAGTCAGAGCTACATAGTGTGACCCTGTCTCAAAAGAAAAAAAAAACAAAAGCAAATACAACAATAAAAACTATTAATTCAGGGGCTTTTGTCTACTTTCCTATTGTAATATCCCCAGAACCTCGAATGGGTGGGTGCTCAAAAATATTTGTTGAAAGAATAAATCTACATCAGACATCGGGTTTTGTTCCTCATCTTTCCTGTCTGCTATTTCAATTAAGAGATTCTTTTCATTCTACCTCTTTCTTAATCTTGTTCTCTTTCTTTAAAATACTCACCTTAGTCTCTTGATTCCCCTTCATTTAGAGCCTTTTGGTAAAGTAAGCAATAGTTAACCATTAATAGCTTAGTAACTTAGAAAGGGGGTAGTTTCTTTGGCCTAAGAACATTTTTTCCATCCTCCAGACTAAAATAAATTTTGAGAAAAGATGGAGGCAGGTTAGGACTGGGAACAAAGGGGTAGAGAAAGTGATTATTTTGGAGTATATTAACTATGCATATAAAGTGGCATATTTTAGTTAAATCTGGCTAAGGAGGAACTATGGGTATTATTACCTGGATGTTTGTTAAATCTTGATCATCAAGTTAACTAGCTAGGCAGAGTTAGTTTGGTTGAGAAAGGTGATTATATGGCTAAGTCCTGAGTCACTGGGGGAGGACAGGCAAAGGACAAGGAGGTTGGCAGGCAGAGCTGGAATTTGTCTGCTGGCAATAGACCAAAGGTTCTCAAACTTCAGTGCCCATCAGAATCAACTGGAGGAATTGGACCCTGTCCCCAGAGTTTAGGATTCAGTAAGTCTAGAGGGTAAGGCCTGATTTGCATTTTTACCAGGCTGGAAGATGTTGACACTGCTGGTCCAAAGACCAAATTTTGAGAATCAATATAATAGAGAATGTGCGGGAAGATAGCATCAACAATTATCTGATGGTCTTTAATTTAGTGTAATCCTCTGCCACAAGTTAAGGCTGTGTTCATGGGCAAACGGAAAGTGTCTTAGCTACCTTAGTAAGCTCCACAATGTAACAGAGCAAAATTACAAAGAAAGGAAAGATTTAAAACTGCCCCATTTTCTAGTAAAAGGCATATTTGTATTTCACAACTGGAGTCAACTTGAACAGCAGAGGCCAGAGGGCCCTCCGGGTCTTCATGAAGCACCTCACTAAGTCCCACAGACACGCTACTAAGTCCCTGCCCTGGACAGCACCTCTGAGAACAAACAGCCCAGTGTAGAACCTTGTGCACATATACAGCTTGTGGCCTTCACCCTGGCCAGGGAGCTGGCAGTGCTGGGACAACTTGTAAATCACAAATCAGAGCAAAGAACAAGGTGCTTTTAATCCAGTGTCCAACAATGTGAGCTATGTTTAATTGAATCCAAATGGTTAGAAAGTGGGCACAAGGGTTCCAAGTATGTGGAGGTCAGTTTTATTTTTAAACTTCAGGAGACTTAAAAACAATAGTAATGAAAGGAGCTCTCAAGATACTGTTAAGTTTCTGTCATGGTAGATTAAAATCTCTATGTGACTGTGTGTGCATACAACATCTGTCATAAAATTACGGCAACAAACATTTTGAAAAAGGGGAAAAGACTAGGGCTAGGAACTAGTGCTGGAGCATTTTCCTAGCATGTGGGAGGCCCTGGGTTCAATCTCCAGCACTGTTTAAAAAAAAAAAAAAAAAGAGTGAGACAGAGAAAATAGAAGAAACAATTCCTACTATCCTACCTTGCTAATGTAACTGTGACTAGCGTTTCCTTCCATATGCTTTTAAAAAGTGTCCTTAGATTTAAATACATTTTTTAACTTGTATAATTAGCCAAGTGACTAGGATCATGATCTTTGGAGTCAGACAGACTTGTGTTCAAATCCTAGGCATAGACATTTGTCGAGTTTTGCATTTGTCCAATGAGGTGTTAAACCTGGTTCATTGAGTTGCTGTGCTATGCTCAGCACCAGGCCAACCATAATGTAAACACACAGCAGAGAATGACATAATTTTCACTTTTTATTAAAACAGTTATCAACTTTTTACAATCCTAGTAATTGGAAAGTTCTTGTTCTTTTTTTAACATTTTTTTTATTAGTACATATTTCTCATACATATTGATCACATTCATCATAGGGAATGTGTACCTGCACACAGTATATCTTAATTCTTTATTCCCATTCACCTCCCCTCCCTTTAACTCTTCTTCTCTACCTCATTTACAAAATGAAGTTTCTATTTTCCCTTCCGTTCTCTTTTTTCCCTTTTCCCTTCTTTCCCTTTCTCTTCTCCCTTCCCTTGCTCCCCTTCCCATTTGAATATGTTCTTCCGACTTCGCAGTACCTAGCCTCCATTTTGCACTTTATCCTTTCATTTTCTCACACAAGAGAAACAATGCAGTGTTTAAACTTGTGTATCTGATTTATTTACTTACAATTATGGTCTCAAGGTGAATTCATTTTCCTACAAATGACTCAACTATATTCTTGTTCTTTTTTTTTTTTTTTTGGTACTAAGGATCGAACTCGGGACCTTGCGCTTGCGAGGCAGGTGCCGGAACCACTGAGCTAAATCGCTGGCCCCTATTCTTGTTCTTTTTAATGGCCAAAAGTATATCTATTTTTACTCTACGCTTCTAACAGAATTTCACCCCACAAATCCTGCAGTGCTTTCAAGAAAACCTTTGACAGCTTGTAGAGAGCTTTTGTTGTTTGTATTTTCCTCAAAGATGAGACTTAACAAAGAGGTGTCAAAGCCAAAACAAAATGAACGAGCTGTGGGCTTGGAGTGAGATGGTCCAGTTGATTTTGCTCAGCTGTGTGGCTTTGTGCCAAGACCAAGTGGGCAGCACATAAAGCCACTTTGGTAATCAAGATGATATGTTGCTAGGGAGATGGGTGAGAAACAAGAATCTTGCCTCTGAGGATAGTTGCAGATAACAGTAGGCAGGATAGTCAATGAGATCAGCAACTCCTTAAATTTGATAGAACTACCTTGTACCTTCTCTTGTATTGCTGGTTAGCGTTAACTGTAAAATAATATGAAGAACAAATATACAAGGCGTTTAACCTAGCAATTCCAATTCTAGGACCTTTTCCCTCAGATATATTTGTACACATATGAATAAACATAAGTAGAGTTTTCTGAACATTTTTTGTGTTGGTAAAAAATTGGAAACAACAAGTCTGTAAAAGAGATTAGTTAAATCATCGCCCACTTATATAGTAGATATTGCTGTTACTTATCTATTAAGGGAAAAAGGGAAATTACAAATCACTAGCAAATGGATAAGCAAATTGTGACATATCCATACAAGGGAATACTCTGCTATAGTACAGAAGAATTAACTATTGATAGACATTGCAACATAGAAGATTTCATATGTTATCCCCTCATTTGTGTAAAAAATAAATGGAATACAGAATATATACATCTGTTTATCTGTGTACAAGCAAATTCTTACCAATATTATTTATGGCAAGGAAATTGTCTATCCTACAGACAGTAGTAGGAAGGAAAATTTTTTGTAATATTTTCTATAGTTAAAACTGTAAAATATATAATATATTCAACATAAAAGTAGACTAGTTTATGGGTTGGGGCTGTAGCACAGTGGTAGAGTGCATCCATGCATGCGTGAGGCCATGGGTTCAATCCCCAGTGATGCAAAATAAATGAGTAAATAAATACATAAAAAAATTTAAAATACTGTAGTTTATAACTATACCTATCTCTGGTATTACATGTACAGTAGTTTTTCGTGCTTGCTTTGTTTTTGTTTTCTCCAGTTTTTAAAAATGTATTTAGCTTATGTACATAAATGGATAGAAGATTGTATTTTTTTTTTTTGGTACCAGGGATCGAACTCCGGTCCTTGTGCTTGCGCAGCAGGAGGCAAAACCACTGAGCTAAATCCCCGGCCCGAAAATTGTATTTTAAATTGCATCATTCACAACAATAAGTAAATAGAAGTTGTAAAGCTATTATGTTTTATTTGATTTCTAGTTGATTCCACACTGGTGTTAGACAAGGTACTCCATATATTTCTGACCTTTGCAACTTGTTGAAACTTGCTTTATGGTTGAACATATGGTAAATTTTGGTAAATGTTTAATGTGTACAAGAAGAACAAATATTCTTCATTTAGGTATAGTGTTGATTAGATCAAATTCATTGATCTTCTTCAAATCCTGTGTATCTCTGGGCTTTTTGTCTACATGTTCTACCACCTATTGAAACGGGCATGTTCAAAATTTTCATTATGATTATGAATCTGGTATTTTTCCTTCTTCTGTAGTTTTTGATTTATATATTTTGATCTTATGTTACTTGGCTCACACGTTTTTTAAATTGTCACATTTTTCTGATGGGTTGATCTTTGAACATTTAGTAATGTTTCTTGCCTTAAAGTCTTCTTGCCTGATACTGATATAGCTACACCAGTTTTCTTTTGGAAACCTTTGCAAAATTTTTGCCCTGGTGAAAGAATAAACAAATTGTAGTGTAATCATACAATGATCTATACCCCCAAATAAAAGGGAATGAACTATTGATATACAACATAACATATGTGGACCTCAAAATAATTCTGTTGGATGAAAGAAGCAAGCCTCCCAAAAGGGAGAAGATTTGTATTATTCCATTTATATAAAATTATAGAAAATGGAAACTGATCTACAGTGATAGAAAGCAAATTAATGGTTACCTGGAGGAGGAAGGAAAGCATTTAGAAGGAGCATGTAGAAACTTCTTGATTGCAGTGAAGTTTTCTTGTATATATTCATGTGTGAAAGCTTATACAATTGTACATTTTAAAAACGTGCAGTTTTGGCTGGGCATGGTGGCACATGCCTGTAATCCTAGCCCTCTGGGAGGCTAAGGCAGGAAGATCACAAGTTTGAGCCCACCATGGGCAACTTAGTGATTTAGCCAGACCCTCAAAAAGTATTTTTAAAACATTTAAGAACTGGTATGTAGCTCAGTTTGAAAGTTCTAGGTCCAATCCCCAATACCACAAAAGTGTAGTTTGTTACCTGTTGATTATATCCCAGTAACTCATTTAAAAAGAAAATGTATTTCTTATAAGTAGCATATAGTTTTGTTTTGTTTTGTTGGTACTGGCGATTGAACTCGGGTCCTATCGCTTTCGAAGCAGGCGGCGAAACCACTGAGCTAAATCCCCGGCCCTGTAAATGTTACTTCTGCTCCTGTTTTGTCTCACTTCCTCTTTTGGAACTTTGTTTACATATGTTAAATCTGCACCTTCATGCCTGAGCATGCATGTCTGAAGAAACCTTTTTACTGTATATTAAAACAGTTATGAATGAAAAGTACCCAAACTTTACAGATGCCCTTTTAGGTGATCATGCTACTGCATCAGCAGGTGGTGATTGTACCGGGAGAGAACTAATTTATATGATGATACATAAGGGACGAGGAGAGTATCTTAAAGACACTGAAGACATTGAGTCATGGTACTCTAGGATTGTTGCTGGGACCTATCAACTCTTAAGACATCTAATAAAGATTTCTCTCTTCAGAGGTATTTTCCAGGTGAAAGGGATTTGGGACTCTCCTATAGGGAACAAACTAAGGTTCCATAGCTTGTTAGTTAAGAGGAACACTGTAGTCATGTTTCCATCTGTTGAATCAGCTTTACAGAAATTATACATGTATAGGATGTTTATATAAGAAGAAATGGAAAATATGAGAAACCCTAAACCCAAAATAATCTGTTATAAGGCTTTTGACTGAAGAACTTTGAGGAATTCATTTCAGACTTTATTGCTCAGACAATGTACACATATATATATGTATGAATATATATATGGATTTATACTCATAACATTTCTTTATGTATATGTATAATTTGGTGCAACATTCACTTTGTAGCCTTTTACATTGAAAAGTGCCTGAAAGTCTCTGAGATTACATCTCAGGAAAGGCTTTTTATTTGATCAGTTCCAGGAACTGTTCTCTCTGCCCTACACTATGACCTAGCACTTTGATATTTACATCACCCAGAGCCGATTTTTCTATAGACACCAAATTTTAAAACTTTGGATTTTTCTGTACTACATGTTTGGGGGTAACATTCTTTCACAGTATTTGGAGCCAATCATTTCTAATTCTTAAACAGCAGCTATTTTTCGAGATGTAATTATGCCATATCCTTGTGGGTACTTCCATCTATATGCCACCTGTAACGATCTGTCATTCTTATTAGTAGCTTTGTACTTTATACTTTGCATTTATTGAGTGTTTTACAATAAGTTGTTACTAAGAAGAAGTTATACATTTGCTTTAGCCCTCCATTTGATACTATTGTTTAAAATTTGTCAGATTCAGAAAACCTCAAGTGTCCTTCCAACCTCTTTAGATAATTACAGACAAGATTGTGCCTTGAGTCAGTTTTAAAATCCTTCCAGCCATTTTGGCCACTGCGCATACCAACATGTAGTGGGACAATTTTCTTTCAGGGATGGCAGCTGGAGAGGCATCTTGAGGGCCAGGTGGTTCCTAGCATAGCTGCTGATGTAGATTGTGGTTCTGATTGTTCCACTTGGAGATTCTCATATATCTTTCCCAGTTAGATCTATACAGGTGCCCATGAAATCACATAGTCCTCAACCTTCAGTTTATGTGCAATAAGACTAAGACCCAGCCTCCTTAACTAATGTGCTTGAACTCAAGCAGCAAGCAAATGTCAAACATCAAGACTCCTGTTTGCTCTCACCACATGCATTAGAAACAGGGAGCATAATGGTTAAAATACTTCAAGTAGGAATGAGGAAGCCTGATGGCTAGATGTCATTAATTTTAAAAAAAATGTTTGAAATGCATTGTTTTCTTTTCCACCAGGCCTCCTCCTACTAATTCTTCCAAAATCTGTTTCAAAAGTTTCCTCACCCCAGAAGCTTTCTAAGCATTCATAGGTTGGATTAGTAACTTCCTCCTGTTTGCTCACAAGGAAATGTGCACATTCCTGTGATATAGCACTTATCACATTATGATTAATCAACAATCCATCTTCCTCCCTCTCACCAGTCATTGTGCTAAGCTTCCTAGGAACAGCAATACATCTTTGACTTCAATCCCTAGGACTTAGTGGAAGGCCTGGCACTTAATGTTCGATGAGTGAATGAATGAACCAACCACTGCAGTTTCAGTACACATTGGGCCTCTTCGGTCATAAAAATCACCTGATGTTGCTGGCTTAATATGTAGTTTTCTAGCCCACAGCACAACAGATGATAATTCAGAACTGGGGTAAGGTCCAGGAATCTGCACTTTTGTTGACTAGCTGATGCCTTGATGCACATGATTCAGAGATCACATTTGGCAAGCTCTGTTCTACAACTAATGCCCCTGAGTCTGGTTCCAACTGTATGTCACAATAACCCATGGGTCTGAATAAAAGTATAGAACTTCTGTACCCATCTGCTCTATCCATAAACACCAGTACCTCACCATCATGGTGGTTGCCCAGTGTGTATACTGACATGTCAAACAAACCCAAGGCTCCCTTCCAGGAAATTTTGGGAAATAAAAAGGATGTTTATAGGTCATTTTAAGTTCTTTAGAAACAGGTATCCCAATTCATTAAGGGAATATTATCAAGATATAAATCCAGAATCATGAAACTTATCTTGGACATGCCGAATTTGGCCTGAGAAACAAGCACAGAGGAAAATAACTGTCCCAACCATCCCCTGCCACACCCAGTCCCTGCATGCGCACTGAGCCTGTGTGAGCGCTCATCCTGGCCTATTCCTGTTTGTGTGGCCAGATTCCCCCTGCGCTAATATAGAGCAAGGGAGTTGATTTGGATACTAGGATCCTAAATGTTCTTTTGGGACTGAAGTTCCATATCAGTAAACTTAATAACTGATGCTTACACAACTTTTTAAAATCCAAAATAACATACCCTGCCTGAATGCTGTTTTATATGTACACTTTAAAAAGAAATTATGAACTTAATTTCACAGGTGGAAGAATGGAACAAAATAGTAATTAAACTGTCTTTAAATAACTGCTGGAGGCTTTCTGATCCCCTGGTATATTTCCACACACAGAGGGACCCCGATTTAAAATGGTTCAGCCTATGATTCTTTGGCTTTATGATGGTCCAAAAGTGATACACATTCAGTAGGAACCATACTTCAGTTCTGAATTCTGGTCCTTCTTTGAGCGAGTGATGTGCTACAGGAGTACCTCTCCATACTAGATCCCAGTCAGTCACAGGATTGTGCAGGGAAACAACTAGTGTTCAGTTACTGAGCCTTGGTGTTCAGTAGTTGGGTGGATTAAATGCATTTTTGACTTGTAATATTCTTAAATTATGATGGATTTATTAGAATATAACCACATAGTGTGGGAGCATCTATGTATTATAACATGTTTATATTCAGTTTCAGTATTTTTTATAGACAGCTTCTTTTATATGTACATTTCTGTGGGTCAACCTAATTGATGCTTTTGTCATTTTAAATGGCTAAATATCCCGGATATTTTATGCTACTCTTTGTTCAACAGTCTTCCTAGTGTTGGATTCTTTTATTTTGGTTATTTGCCATCATGCTATCATATATATACAGTTCTCAGGTTCATTTCTGCTTAAATTATATTTTTGTTTGCATGAATTCCGTAGGGGTATATTCTCCAAAGTGAGAAGGTTAGATAAAAGAACAATGGCAGCTTTATAGTTCTCTCTGGATTTTACAGTTACTTTCCAGAGACCCTAAACCAATATACAAGCCTACCAGGGGGTGAAGCATGCTGGTTTTCCCACACCTTGACAATGTGGAATTTTATTATTTCAGCCTATTTCTGCTAGTTTAATATGTGTGTTAGGGCCTCAAGAGAGAAATTTTATTTTCAAATTTTTAAGTGATATGAAGTATTTTTTTTCCTTGTGGAATAACTCACCATTTTCATTTTAAGGACAATTTACCTTCACATTTTTTTGAGAATCTAGCTGTCTTTTATTAACTATTATTACTATTTTTTGTTTTAGAATTATTATTCTCCATAAATACATTGTTATGTTAGATTCATTACATATTATATATAGTAAATCAATAAATATTTAACACCTCTTCTGTAATTTAATTTCTAACATATATATATATATTTGGGGGGGCAGAGAGATAAGATTTAATGATGAACTTGTTAGAAGGTAGGGGCAGCACAGTGGAAGCCTTCAGGAGTGCAAGGCCCACCACTTGTCCAGGGGACCTCGGTTCGGGATGTATTTCACCCTGCAGTCATCAGGGATGAGGTGCTTCTCAGCCACCACGTCTTCAAATTCCTCTGGATTGAACTTGGTGAAGCCCCACTGCTTGGAGATGTGAATCTTCTGGCGGCCAGGGAACTTGAACTTGGCCCTGCATAAGGCCTCGATCACATGTTCCTTGTTCTGCAGCTTGGTGCGAATGGACATGATGACCTGTCCAATGTGAACCCTTGCCACTGGGGCTTCCCGAAGGCACCTTGCATGCCTGTCTGGAGCCTGTCAGCCCCAGCACAGGACAACATCTTGTTGATGTGGATGACATGGAAAGGGTGGAGCCGCACGTGGATATGGAAGCCATCTTTGCCGCAGCTTTTTGCCATGTATTTGTTGGCACAAATCCGGGCAGCCTCCAGAGCTTCGAGGAGAGCTGCTCATATTCATCGGACACCATGTGGCCACACAGTGGGAACTCATCCACTTTTGCCTTCTTCCGCCCCAGGTCAAAGATGCGGATTTTGGCATCAGGGACACCTCGGCAAAAGCGGGACTTTGGGTATGGCTTGTTCTTACAATACCGGTAACACCGGTCGGGACAGCGTCCCATGGGAACACCAAGGGTCTTCGGGGGCGAGCCGAAGGAAAAGCTTTTTCTTTTTTAATTCGTAGAAAAAAAGCATTTATATGGCTCTTAAACAATTAAAAAGCCTTTCTAAGCAGGCTCTTTGCTCAGGCCTGTGTGTCCTGCTCAGCAACTTTATCCACCACACTCACCCAGGCTCAGCCCCAGATATAGAAACTCAGAGGCTTCTGGGCCCATTCTCCTGCACGGCCAATGCCAATGCAGGCTGCTGCTACTACAGCTGACGCACTGGGCTCCAGGGAGCCACATTCTAGCCACACAGCCTCATCCTGGGCCAGGTCTTGCTGGTCAAAGCTCTTGTCAATGATATGAGAGAGATAATGATAGAGATAATATATGTAGTATATATTATATATATTATATATATATAGTGATAGAGATAACCAAATAAACCAGAGTATTTTGGGATCATCTCCAATTTTGAAAGAAATATTAGTGGATCCTGAAACAAAAAGTTTGAGAACTGCTACTCTTATTAGATCACCATATTCTTGTTTCATGGGTACAGTGTTTCTCTTATATTTCTCGAACATATTACTAGTATTTTTTTTAAATTTCCTTCTCCCCAGATAGTCTCTTTTTCTGCTGTTTTCTTTTTTCATATATACATATATATATATATATATATTTTTGTTGTTGTTGTTGTTGTTGTTGTTGTTTTGTTTTGTTTTTTGGTACCGGGGATCGAACTTGGGTCCTTGCACTTGTGAGGGAGGCGGCGGAACCACTGAGCTAAATCCCCAGCTCTCTATATATTTATTTATTTGTGCATATTAATTTTACAAACTATTGGATTTGATTGGGGCATTTTCATACATGCATGTAACATACTTGGGTCATATCTGTCACCCCATTACTTTCTCTTAAACACCCCCCATCCCTTTTCTTTTGTTTGATTCTCTCCTTTCTACTTTCATGTCATGTCATCTTTTTTTTTTCTAGATTCCGCATATTAAAGAAAACACGATACTTGTCATATTTGACAGGTTTCTTTTCTTTTTCTTTTGTCTTTGTGTGTATGTGCATGCGTGGTTTGCTGGGGATTGAATCCAGCACCTTAGCGCTGAGCTACATACCTACCCCTTTATCTATTTTCTGTTTTGAGTTAGGATTCTCACTGAGTCATTAAGTTGCCCGGGTTGGGCATCATATTCCTTCCTCGGCCTTCTAGAGTGCTGGGATTACAGCATGTACCACCAAACCTAACTCATATATGACAATTTTTAAGTGACAGGTTTAACTGCCTTTCATACAACTGATTCTGTAGAGATAGGAAACAGAGTCAGTATTAGGTGTTGGTTCAGGCCTCAAGTTTCAGAGATCAGTGGTGTATCTCTGAATTAAGAAACTCTTAAGAAGTGGACTCAGGCAGAAATGCCAGTTGGCTCTGGTTAAGAAAGACTAGAGAGTAGGAACATTCTGGTTTCATGATGGAAAAAAAAATACATAAGCTTTGCTGCTGAACTGTAGATTTTGCTTCAACATGAAAGCACTTAATCTGCTCATCCTGCCTCCTTGGTCCTCTCTCAGTGCCGCTTCTTTTCCTGGAAATTTCTGAGTGTCCACATCATGTAGACCACTCTGGTCTGGGTAGGAAGGGCTTCCGGGTGACCATGAGGCTAAGACACACACTTGGGAATTGTTGAGTAAGAACCTGAAAACAGAAGTCTCTGGAAAGGTCAGTCTTGTCTGTGAAAAGATCACCTTGAAGGTCAGGAAGGATCAGAAGGGGCCTTGCTGGGTTTTCTTGGCCTCTGTGACTTACAGGCATCTTCTCAAGGGAGCAAATCAATAATCCTAGGTTGGTTTGAGTTCCTGTGGTGCCAAGCACAAGAGGATTGTTCTTTATACAAGTTAGGCCTTTTGATTTGGACAGGGACTTAATTTGATTTTTTTTTTTAAATTGGAGATGTCCATTATTTAGTTGTCACACTAAATCTAGTAATTTTTTCAGTCACTCTTGACTCTGTGGAATACTTACAATTTATATCTATAGGTATCTATTATCTATCTACTTTATTTAGATATTATTTATTTACTACTCACTTTACTCATTTAACATGTACAATTCAATGATTTTTAGTATATTCAGTTATTTATCTATCACCACAACCAATTTTAGAACATTTTCGTCACTTCAAAAAAAAGAAACCCTGTGCTCATTAGCAGTCACTTTCCATTTTTCTACACCCTCCCCCAACTACTAATCTACTTTCTGTTTCTATAGATTTTCCTATTGTAGGCGTTGCATATAAGGAATCACATGATATATGGCCTTTTGGGTTATTAGCTTTTTTTACTTGTTTTCAGGATTTGTCCATGTTGTGGTGTACATCAGGACTTCATTCTTTTTTATTGCTGAGCAATATATTTTTTTTGCTTAAATTCTTTTATTGGTAC
>NW_004624736.1:5010716-5052739 GCF_000247695.1 Heterocephalus glaber
TGTGTCCTATTTATTTCACTTAAGAGTATGGCCTCAAGATGCATCCATTTAACTATAAATGTCTCTAGTTTCTCATTCTTTATGGCTGAGTAGTACTCCATTTTATTTAAAAAACCATGTCTTCTTTATCCAGTTACCAGTTGATGGGCACTTGGGCTGTTTCCAAGCTTTAGCTATTATGAACTGGAACAATATTTCATTCTATGATACACCACTTTTTGTATATACATTTGTCAGTTGGTGGACATTTGGGTTGTTTCTACTTTTTAGATATTGCAAATAATGCTACTATGAATGTTCATGTTTTAATTTTTATATAGAAATATGTTTTTATTTCTCGTCAATATATACCTAGGAGTGGTATTGTTGAGATATATGGGAACTATCTATTTAACTTACTGAGGAACTGCCAGATCGTTTTCCAAAGAGTACTTCATTTTACATTTCCACCAACAGTGTGTGAACACTGCAATTTCTCCATATCCTCGCCAACACTTCTTATTACCTGTCTTTTTTGTTATAATATCATGTCATTATAGTTTGATTTGCTTTTCCTTGGCAGTTACTGGAATATCACTCTTGAGCCTAGTCCTTTCTTATACTCTTTAAAACTTTAGGAAAATGGTGTGGGGAATTAAGGAGCACAGTTCCTGGTGGCTGCTAGAACTTCCTCTGGTTTCACACATCATGTCATAATGTGAGGGGCTACCCCTAGCACAAGTATGCTCCGGCTATTTTCTTCCATTCCTATGTCCATTCATCAGTTATAATTCTGGAAAGGAAACATAATTGTCTGACCTTTGGTTGTGTGGGTTATGTGGCTACCCTTTGGGTTAGTATTTCTGCTCAGGCAGTGCACAACACTTCTTAGAACATTGAAAAGAAATTGGGGTGCTTTTGTGGAGGAGAATGGATGCCAAAAGGAGGACCAGGATCCTGGTTCCCAGCCTCTTGGCTGAATCACATCACCAAGGTTGGGAGCCAGGCATCGGCAGGCACACCAGGAACACAATGTTAGAAATCTGTCATTCGAGTAGTGAGTAATTATGCTCAATACATGATCATGGAGAAAATATAACTTGTAATATTGTATTTCAAATTTATTTTTGCCTTTCTTGGATACTTGTATACACATGCTTCAAATACATGTCCTCATTTTATCCTTGGTAATCTTTAGTTTCTAGTTGTATTCAATAGTGGTACTGATATTGTATGTTTTGCTCTTGTGCTTTTTTTTTCTTGTGGCACTGGGGATTGAACCCTTTGTCCTGAGCTACACTCCAACTGTCCTCTCTCTCTCTCTCTCTTTTTCTCTCTCCCCCCCCCCTTTTCCTTTTTTAGACAAAAAAATTTTGCTGTGCCACTACATTTCCCACACTGAGCTTGAACTTGGAACCTTCCTACCTCAGCCTCCCAGAGTGCTGGGATTACAAGTGTGCACCTCCACACTCAGGTTCTTTGCACTTTACATGCACTTTTGTGAACTACCCAGTGAACTTAACTACCAATATAATAATGTAATGAAAAATCATGTTCTGAGTTCCAAACAAATGGGTAAAAAATGAGTGCCCGGGAGTTCATCTGTTTGCAAACCAGATTATCACTGACCTGTGAGCTTGTGTTTGCAGGTAGGTGTGAGTTCACATGGAGATCAACTTTCTCTCATACATGTAGTTCCTAGCTATAAGACATATTGGCTGAAGACTCAGGAATGTCAATGTAAATAACAAAAAGGATTATTACACTAAGAACAATTTGGGGAAAATACAGTCCTTAGGAATTCCAGGCTGCATCCATGATCTTGCAGGGAGGTAGAAGCTTTCGCACAGCAGTTCCTTGGTGTTCTCTGTGGTGGCAGGCAGCTGACCTGAAGGGTTCGGCTGCTTGCAATGAGAAGGGCTGGACCAAAATGGCAGCTCAGGACTCTAGTCAAAGACCAGATGTTCTTATAGAGCCAACTCCCATGAGCAGCTTAGGTAGAAGGAGTCAAAGCCAGAGATCTTTCTCTTGGCTTCAAATTCTTCCTTCTCCCATTATCCTTCCAGAATTGTGCAAGAGCCATGATTGCAGGCATCCTGGCCCCTGAGAACTTCTCCCAGGTATACATTATCAGACGAAAATGAGCATGTCCATTCACAGGCCACTGAGGGTGCTTTAGATGATTCTGCTTGTTACTCAGCTAACACATATATTTTAAAGCACATCAAAGATTGTACCTGTAACTGTGATGACTTTTTAAAACTAATAACTTCATTTAGATTTTTCTATTTTAATTCCAGGTTTTCTTCGGCAGAAATAAGGAAACAGTTTACTCTCCCACCAAACTTTGGCCAGTGCCATCGACAAAGCATAAGTACATCAGGCTTCCCCTCTCTTCAACTAGTAAGTATGAGTTACAGGTTTTCTAAACGAATGGTCAGGTGCAGAAGTGCCTAGCATACTGTACATGTTTGTTCCTTTTGTCTTTACACGGCCACCTAACATTCTCCACCCACTAATTAGTTTATAACTCTGCCTTGGGATGTTAGGTAGTATCTGTCTGTCCTGCCAATCAGGGCTAGACTGCAAGTAGGACCGTGAAGGCCTGTGGTTCTGACATCTTTGAACTTAGAGGCCTTCCAGGCTATTCAATTTCACCTAAATTATAGTTTATATTTGGGGAAAAGGATTAGTCTGGAAACTTACTTTTGTTGGAAGAATTTTATTCCAAAATCTGAAAAGCCCAAGTTACTAATCTTTATAAAATCACTTCAAGAATAATTTACAATAAAATCTACCTGTTTTAGGTGTACAGCTTGATTAATTTGGGCAATTTATAGTCATTTAATCTCTACTCAGTCAAGATATAGAACACTTGGGCCAGGGATTTAGCTCAGTGGTTTCGCCGCCTGCTGCGCAAGCGCAAGGACCCGAGTTCGAACACCGGTACTAAAAAAAAAAAAAAAAAAAAAAAAGATATAGAAGTGCCCTTTTGCAGTCTCTTAAGTCTCAGCCCTCAGATCTCAACCCAGGCAATCACTGATCCACTTCTGTGGTTTAATTTGGCCTACCTGAGACTTCATATAGCTGGAATCATACAGTATGTAAAAACTGTGTGTGTGTGTGTGTGTGTGTGTGTGTGTGTGTGTGTGTCTGTGTTTATGGTGCTGGAGGTTGAACCCAGGGCCTTCCCAGCCACAAAAATGTGTTTTAAAATTTGAGATAGGGTCCTTGCTAAGTCACCAAGTTGCCCAGGTTGAGCTTGAATTAGAAATCCTCCTGCCTCCAGCCTCCCAGAGTGCTGGGATTACAGCCACACCTGGCACAAACCCTTTTGTTTTTTTTAAATAACCCCCCTCTCAAGTTGAAGATGACCTATAGTTTTACACTAAAAAACAATTACTGAGCTTCTGTATGTGTTATATTACTTGAAAACTAAAAGCTAGACATATGTCAGGTGAGATAAATCTGACTTAAGTAAGATGGTTTGTAAAACCAGGCGTGGGTATTCACTTCCTTTGTGAGTGAGCTCTAGCCCTCTCTAGTTCACTTCCTCACACAGCACAGTCGCACTTTCTGGCGGGTTCTAGTGGTTATCTTGGGGGCGGTTAGGTTATTTTTTGTTTCTACTTATTACTTCAAAACCACTTCTGCTCGTAGAAATTTTGTAACCTTCCCCTCATTTCCTGTACCAGCCATTTTGACTCCTGTAACAATTTACAAGCCGGGTAACCGTATCCTTTAAAGGTATGTTTTACTGAAGTGATTTATGGTTCTTTGAGAAGGATAATTTGTGTGTTGTATCATTAATAAAATAGCAGTACTAAGAAATATATAGCACCTTTTACTGTGATAGCTAACTTGGAATGACATTTCTTTGAAAAATATATTTAGGGTATCAGTACCTTGCTAGACTGCCCTTTTTATTTGTACTTTTCCTATCTGTTTCAAAATTTTACATTACAGTAAAAGCACCTCAAGTGCATAATCTCTATGTTTTCAGATATATCACGTCAAATTTAAACCAAGTTAAATTAGGTGTGATTCTTGGCTTAATTTGGTGGTAATATGTGCTTATTTACAAACAATTTTTTAAAAGATTTCTGATTGGGGTTTTGTATTCCAAAATATACAAAATTTATTTTGAAGTGACTGGATACACTTAAATTTTGAGCAAGGTGGGGCATTTGGTGCTTTGCTTTTTCTGTAAAGTAAGAGTACAGCTTTCTGTAGTACAGTATCTATCTTGGGAAACAGTGTGGACATCACTATTAAGAGACTTTAAGGAAGTTTCGCTAATAGGCATTAATGCCTTGTCTCCTTGCCGGCTTTTACTCAAATGGTATAGCCTTGAATTTTTCAGGGGGAATCCTTTTTAATATAAAGTTAAAAAGAAAAAACTTGTTTAATATTTGCAAGCGTTTTTTTAGTAAAGATTTTTTAGTAAATGTTCTGACAAAAGTAAATATTGAGGAATTGCTTTAGTAGCTAGGAAGTCCAGTTAAAGTTAACATGTGACTTTGCTACCCATTTTCAAAGAGAAGGTATTAAGAATGAAGCAAAAGCAAGTAAAAATGTTAAAACTACTGTAAATAAGATGCATATGTTCCTGTCATCATTTAACCCTGGATCTTTTTGTACATGAATATGCTTTATATAATATGTTAAATTTGAGTGCTGATTTTTTTCCAGTTTGGCTTTCTGAATCTTTTTTCCCAGCTTCTGCAGTCTGTTGCCCTTGTTCCTTCTACTTATAGGGAAGGAGGCATGTGGGGATAAAATTTTTAAAAATCCTTTTTTTGTTGTTTTTTTTTTTGTTTTTGGGGCCGGGGATCGAACTCGGGTCCTTGCGCTTGCGCAGCAGGCAGCGAAACCACTGAGCTAAATCCCCGGCCCTAAAAATTCTTTTTTAGAAAAATAAATGTTCTGTTTGGGAAATCCCTTCTCTCCCTAATATTTACCTGCGATCACGTAATATGAGAATGGTGGCGGCTGTACTTTCCCCAAGTTATCTTCCTGATGCAGGTTCCCTAGGAGAAAACATCAACTCACATGGTAATTTCCTTTTACCTTAAAAAAAAAAAAAAAAAAGTATCTCTTTTCCTACAAATAATGGAATATTCCAGCAAGATTTGTTTATCTCAAGGCAGAGTAGTGAGTTATCTAAGGACCCTGAACCTGAGAGCTTTGGAAACGGAGGAGACTGAGAAAACTCAGAGGAAGGGCTCTCAGCCCTGGCTGTACATTAGAATCTCCTGGGAACTTTAGACACATATGTGTAGCCACTTCTACTCCCACTCCTGAACCTGAGCATGGGGACCAGGCATCAGTATTTTAAAATCCCTAGGGACTTTAACATGTGGCCCAGGTTAAGAATCATTTCATGATTCTCAGGTAGGCAGAAATGTTTCAAGGAGGAGAAAGACTATAAAGAAAGATAAATTTTCTTTTGTTGTTCTTTTTGCCCTAAATTGCAGAATGTGTGATAAGCAAGGATCCCTTGCTTACCCTATAGATATATCCTGATGTAAATATCGTGGCTTCTGTCATAAATTGATAAATGAAAGGATAGTTGCACATTCATTGTTTTTCTTTTTGTTTTATTGAGTTTCTATGTTTGTTTGTTTGTTTTGTTTGTTTTTTGGTACCAGGAATTGAACTCAGGACCTTGCACTTTCCCAGGCAGGCACGGGATCACTGAGCTAAATCCCCAGCCTGAGTTTGTTTTGTTTTGTTTTTTAACTCTAATTGTAAATGTTAGCTGTGATATTTTTATGTACATAGTTTTCAATTTAAAACATTTTTAAATGTTGTAGTTTTTAATATGAAGAAGATCCACCACTGACCATTAGTTTTCTAGACATACTGATATATTTGCCCTGTGTCTGTTTGACACTGCTGCCAGAGTCCTTTGTAACCAGAAAGAGCCAAAAAGAGAGGGGCTCTGGCAAGTAAATATTCCTGGGGGTAGACTCACCTGTTGGCTTGGGCATTCTCTGTTGCCATAGCCATGTGAATAGGATGACCAGAAACTCTGATGCCAGCCATCTATGTAAGCAAACAATTTTATATTCTGTTAAAATGAAACTGTAAAATGCTAAAACTGTTTTCTTGCTATTGAGAGGGAGGTGAAACATGCAAGAGAAGAAAGGGCTGGATCTATTCCCTAAGAGAGTAAGGAGGTTTTAAGGCAGTGTGTATGCAGTTAATAACCTTAAGCTCCATTTTATGGAGGAAAAAATACTGGCATTTAAAAAGTAATAATAGAAAAGTTTTGAGTGAAATGGAATTAATTAATCGGACCATAACGTCTATGGATGAAGAAAAGGATGTAAAAAGCCACATCCTGGATATGCACTAAAACACCTTGGTTACATGACATGTTTGTATATTTGTATATCTAACTTTTATGGGTTTTTTAAAGCCTCATACCTTAGAAGTATTCATTTTTACTATGTGCACAGGATTCTGTGAAATACAGCAACTTTCTTTCTTTAAAACTAAGGATGACTTGGGCCGGGGATTTAGCTCAGTGGTTTCGCTGCCTGCTGCCCAAGCGCAAGGACCCGAGTTCGAACCCCTGTTCCAAAAAAAAAAAAAAAAAAAACTAAGGCTGACTTAAGTGGCTAATCACTTGATAAAATGATTTATTTTTTGATTCTGTTGTTGTTGTATACCTCATCTTTCACGGAGTTGGGCTGTTCTGAGGTCTTGTTGATTCCATTGGAGGCACAAGATGGAAAACAAATATCTTAGTACAGTTTCCATGTATATCCACAGTGGAAGAGGAAAGGAAAGTGTGGCAGACATTCTGTGTGCAGAGCAGGCATTTCATTATTGCCATTGTAAACCAGGGGAATCCAATTAGTCTTGGTAAAAACGGGCTGATGCCCATGACACTTGTCATCATTTCGGTGGCAATGATAGAAGAGTAGAAGGCCACGAAGTACTGTGAGATCACTGAAGCCAGAGGAACCTTACCACCTGCAGCTCTGTTTACATAAAGGAGTAGAACTGAGAAGACTGTCTTATTCCCTTCTTCATTCCTTCAGGAAATAGTTATTGGGTCTCAATCTGTGCCCGGAACTTCTCTAGGAGCTGAGGATAAAACTGTGAATATAACAAAAGGTCTAACCTCATAGAGCTTATAGAGACACAGACAAACTCGCAAATACAGACTATGACAGGGGACAGGAAGGCCTTTGAAGAATGAAACCGGAAAGGGAATAGTGACATGGAAATGATGCTAATTTAGATTGGGTGGTCTGTTAAGGCCTCTGTCTGGGAAGGAGAATTCTAAATGAACTTGGCAGATCTCCAAAGGACGGATATTCCAGTCAGAAGGAATAGCAAATTAAAAGGCTATAAGGCAAGAGTGTGTGGCATTCTCAAGAAGCAGCAAGGAAGAAGAATGTGGCCTGTACAGAGTGGGCTGCCGGAGATGAGATTATGGAGAAACAGAGCTGAGTTGGAGGACCCCAAGACAACTAAAAATGATGGCTTACACTCAGATTCAGAGAAGCCACTGGAAGCACTGATCACAGGCCCAGCACCATCTGACTTTTTGTAAGAATCATTTATACAGCGTTTCTTATAAAGCTTACTGTGGCTGCTATGTGGAAATAGACTGGTAGGGAGGCGCAGGTGGGAAGATGTCACCATGAACCAGAAAAAAAGTAGTGATGCTGCTTTGGAATAAGGTCAGCACAGTGAGAAGGTGAGGAGTGGTTGGATTCTGGCTATATTTCAGAAGCAAAATGGATATAATATAGATTATACTTGGACTCTAAGAGAAAGAGAAGAATAAACATTCTTCTGACCCCGAAGTTGTTGGCCTAGGAATAGAATTGCCACTTGGTGACAAATGCAGGCTTAGAAGGTATGGGCTGAACAGGTTGGTGGGAAATAAAGAGTTATCTTGAATTTCTTGTGATTCAGAAGCCTGTAAGATTGCCAATTGGTGATGTTGAGGTTGAGGTATAATTGGAAAAGTCAGACTGGCTTTCAAGACGGAGCTTGAGGCTACAGATACAAATTTGTAATTTTTTTAGAAGATGGCATTTAAAGCCTTGGGGATACATGCAATCATGTGGAAGTGAATGCAGATTAATAAGCAATGTTTTAGAACTGCACCCCAGGGTCCTGTAAAAAAGTGGTGCCCTGAAAGTAAAGTGGTCAGCCACCCAGTTTGCCCCAGTGAGGGAGTTTTCTAATGGGTAGAGACTTTCAATGACTGGGACACATGGGACTTGCCCTGAATGGAAAGAAAATTTCATGACTGTCTGCTGTGGGTCGTCATTTAACCTCCCTCTTTGTGAAATACTGTTGAGATTTGTCATGTGAATTAGTTATCAATATGCTATCTGTGTACTGCCCTGTGCTAGGAGCTATGTAAGTTAATTTTTAAACAAACATAGTCCTGGAATTCTCAATTTTATAGCAAGTTGAATCTTACTTCTTGTCAGGAGAAATAACCTCTTGACATGTGTTGAGAGACTGGGAAAAGGTCAAATTTGTTTAATTTTTAAAATAGATATTTGGTTGTAAGCTTTAAGGTTATCTATCACATATTTTGGTGTATTTCTAGTCTATTGGCAAGGTCTCTGGCAGAAATAACTAAAAAGAAAGGGTACATAAGCCTTCACTAGAGAAGTGTTAAAAATTACTTATGACCGGAGACTGTTTCCTCAGCTTACTGCCTGACCCCTAGTAGTTTACCAAGCCTGAAATCCAGCGGGCAGACAGGAAGATCACAGCAGGCTGGAAGCCAATGGACATGGGCTGATGCGTGGCTTCTCTGAACTTCAGGAGAGCCTGTACCTTCTCTGAAAAGGCTTCTGCCTAATTAAGTCAGACCCACCTGGATAATCTCCTTTGATTAAAGTCAACTGATTAGGGACTTTAACTACTATAGCAATATCTCCTCACAGCAGCACCTAAATTAGTGTTTGATTGTATCACTGGAAGAAGATGTGCATATACTCCAAAAGGCTACAGCCTCCCTCTCTTCTCCAACTCTGGAAGCCCAGGCTATCTGGACACATATTACAAAGGGAATTTTGAGAACACAGTTCAGCTTAGCCAGGTTGACCCACCATAAAACCATCAGATAGGTAAAGGCTGATTGAAGGTTATTTGCAATCTTCAGTATTTTCTGACATTATTATAACAAATGATATGCGTAGTATAATAATTCATAATACAAAGAGAACCTTCTTGAAATTACTTTGGATCATAGCATTTAAACTAATCTTTGGTGATCACTGAACACCAGAAGAAAAACAGTTCAATTTTATGCTTGGCTTTGAAGCTTCCAAGGGCCCAAGTCCTTCCTTGGACTGATGTGAGAACACCCCCACCCCAACTCCAACTCATTCCCTAATTTTATCCCCCCAACAAAAAACAATGCCATGTGACTCTCGCAGTATTTGTTTTCTCCTTTTATCACTACATAGATTTGTGTGTGTGTTTGTACACACATGTGCTTGTGTGTGTGTGTGTACACTTTACCTCATGATAAAGCCTGTTCTTGAGATTAAAATTTCAGATAGTCCAGAAAACAAATTTTTTTTCTGGTTTCTGATTATTATTTGAACTTCCAAGAGGAAAAACTGTTTGAAGGCCTAGCTCAGAGTAATTACAGTCTCCAGCACTTGCCAATGGCAAGACTAGTTTACACCATGTTTGGAATGACCAATTTCCTTCCTTGTTAGTTTTAGTATAGAAAGATGGGCAAGATTATTAATGCCAACGGTGTGCATTGCTAGAAGCATATTTAGTAATAATTCTGTTATTTCTATGTGTTTGCAGTCAGTTCCACCCTGGAATATATTCAGACCTCAAGAGTTTGTGACTTTATTATGAATTGTGTATTTAAGCTTGACAAATTGCCATATAATTAATACTCAGTAATCAACTTCCCTCACCAAAGATAGCATTATTTAAATGTGAGAAGGTTAAAATGTGAGCATCTCATGGTCGATTATAGTGTTGCTCCATGAGAGTAGTGACCTGTGCTTCTCTGAATCCTGATGCCCAACTCAGCGAGTTGTACTTGGTAGATCCTCAGTAAATAGCTGCTGAATGAAGGAGCTGGCTATCCTTTGCTCTGGGTCCTTGGACCTTGGACTGTCTGTCCTGTAGATGAGAGAGGTTGCTGTCAGCCTGATTTTTCATCACTTGTGCTTTGGAGTTCAGGAACATAACAAGTATTGCACTTTGGCTGAAACTGGACTTCTCTCTGATAGTTACACACAAATGTCATTTTTCCATGAGGTTCCTACATATTAGCTATTGGTGCTCTTGACACCTTGCTTTAAACTCTGCTTCAGTATAATTTTTAAGTGTGTATTTCTGGTGCCTTTGCTTGATTAATTGATATTCTTCATAATACATTTACATTAATTACTATTTTTGTTTATTTATTATTGTTTCTTTGAGCAGCCAATCTCATGACAAGTTTAAAGCAGAATTTTTAGGTAGCGGTTAATGTATTTTTTTGACTCAATTCCAAATATACTTATTATTGCCCTGTGTTTTAATTATCTCAGAAAATATAGATTCCCTGAAAGCCCTATAAGAAAAAACAATCAAAATTACAATAACTAAGAATTTGAGCCTGCTTAGATTTGAATTCCAGATGGGCTACTTTCTAGCCATATAATCATGGGCCAATTATTGAATCTCTAGCCCTCAATATTCTCATCTGTAAAGCAGGGATAAGGGTGTGTACTTCCCAGGGTTCTAGCGAGGATTGAATGAACAATGTATATAATGACCTTATATAATGACATAAGTACTCAATAATTATTATTTCAATTGATAAAAATTTTACATGAGGTTAGGGATACAAAAATGCAATTTTTATAAGTTCCTGCAGAAGTCATTTCACAGTCTGACCCTGAGCTGTTCTGTGTGGTGGCCATGTGGGGCCTGGGGAGTAGGAGAGTCTGCTTTCTCCCTCCGAGCCCGCCTTCTGTGGTCTGCGGCAGGTCCATTTTTGTTCTATGCACAGATGAATGCCCCTCTGGTAGAGTTAGTGTCTTTCTACAAACCCAGTCTGCACCCGAGCCCTGCAGAGGCCGATCTGAGTCCCATGAGAGGACTGTGGTCCTCTCCTCAGCCGATCGCAGGTCCCAGTCAAAACCAAAGGGAAGATCTCTGTCCTTTCCCATAGCACCTGGAGAGAATTAGGGGAGTGCTTTGTTCTCCACTGAGGTTCATCCCATCACCTTCTCTTCTGCCTAAGTCAGCTGCTGCTTCAAGAATCCAGGTGGGAAGTGTTTTGCCTAAATCACAGCTTCATCATTCCTCCCCATTGAAAGTCATTCCTGTCTCCATTACCAGCAGGGACAGTAAAACTAGGAGAGGACAGAAGAACTACATTTACATTCTCTAATCTTAATTGCTTTGTTCCTTTCTTCAACTTGAAGCCCTTATTGGTTTGTGATTTCAAGGGGATCAAAAACCGGTTTTGTTAGCATTTCCTTTGACACTGTCCTTGTTTCACTTCAAAGCATACAAATCTGGGGTGTTTTTTTGTCATTGCACTGAGGGTAGAGATCAAGGAAAACAGTGTCCCTTGGGCTGATGATCCACATGCTCTAGAGCTGCAATGGTTGTTATGGTTACTATTATCATCATTGTTGCTACTATGTTACTGTTACACAAATCTACTTGATCTAAGTGATTTTCTTACTTCCTTAAAGCAGTGGTTCCTAAGTCTTTGGATTTTGCCAACAAGAAAAAAACGCTCTGTTTAACTGAAGACTGATGAAATGTTGACAGCTTTTAATTTTATCAACTAAAGAAAAATACTATTTAAATTACTATCTGTGTCATTTCTTTTATTCCTTCTGTCTCCCACTGTGGAGGGATAAAATGCAGAACAAAAGAGCAATTCTTGTAAAATGAGTCAAATTTAGCTGTGAAATTTGACTCATTTCAATTCAGCAGATTGCCCTGTGTTTGCTCAGGGAGGTGCCGTCCAGTGAAAATCTCCTGCAGACCAGCACCAGTCAGCCCAGCAGTGCTTGGAAGTCACTACTCTAGAGGCTTTCAGCACTGAGTCAGGCTCACCATCAGCTGTGATTATGTATGAAGTGCTTTTGAGAGTCAACATATAGGATAACTCAGGCCAAAGGAAACACTGCACCTAAATACTCAGCCAGAGTGTTGAGTTTGCCCGAATTTCTGGAAACTTGCCTCCATTCCCTACTTCACTGCATTTGGGTAAACAAAACATGGCCTCAGAGAGCTTTTGCAGGAAAAATTTTAAAATTTCAGCAAAGCCTTGTGATTTCATTTTGGATCTCCTCAGGATTCCTCATCAAGATGCAATTAAGCAGAGAAAAATTCTGCCTTGGGGTATGATTTTAATTACTCATCGTGTTATGACTTGACTTTCCATTGCTGCATTTCTTTTCCTTTCCGTATCACCGCTTCTGTGTTTGACAGCTCCTCCAGTGTCACTTCGTTTTAGGCTAATAGCAAAATGCTAAGTTGAACAGGAGGGCAAGGCAGATATCTACTGTTGCCTTCCTGCTTTTACCAGAAACTGTGTGGGACCATCTTTTTCTTTTCCCCACCCCTCCAGCCTCAGTTTTATGACCCAGTGGAGCCAGTGGACTTCGAAGGACTTCTGATGACCCACCTCGACAGCCTGGACGTGGAGCTGGGCCAGGAGCTGGGAGACTTCACTGATGATGACTTGGACGTGGTGTTCACGCCAAAGGAATGTAGGACTCTGCAGCCCTCTCTGCCAGAAGATGGGTAAATTGTTTTCCTAAAATGTAGAGGGGGGTGTGATTGTTATGATTGTTATCAGCAAACCGGGGTAGGGGGAGTGCCTTTATTCTGAATCTCTTTTAAAAAGAAACAGAATTACTTTATCCATGAAGAGGTATAGGACAACATACCATACTATTACCTAGATGTAGACAGTTTTCAAACTAGTTTGGCCAGAGGCTTGGAAGTCATGTGGGGACTAAGTCAGTTCAAAGGATACAGTGGAACAAAAAGGCATGTTCCAGGGGCCAGGGATTTAGCTCAGTGGTGCCGCCACCTGCCTTGCAAGTGCAAAGTCCCAAGTTCGATCCCCAAAGGGGAAAAAAAGGGGCATGTTCCAGAAGAGGTAAAAAGTGCAGGCTCTGGCATCGGATTGCCCGGATGCCAGCTGGTCACATGCCTTGGGAACCCTCACTGTCCCCATTTGTAAAAATATCCTGAGTTTTTGGGGGGTGTTTTTTGGTACTGGGGATCTAACTCGGGTCCTTGCAGTTGCGTGGCAGGTGGTGAAACCACTGAGCTAAATCCCCGGCCCTCCTGAGTTTTTCTAATCACTGAAATGCCTCCATACAGAAGCATTTCACTTTTTTTTTTTTGTACTGGGGATCAAACTCGGGACCTTCCGCTTTTGAGGCAGGCGCCAGAACCACTGAGCTAAATCCCCAGCCCTGCATTTCACATGTTTCCATACAAGAGATCAAGTTAGAAACATAAGTTACATTTATTGAGCATCTACTATGTGTGAGGTACTAGAATAAATAAATGAATAAGGCAAAATCCTTGAAGGTTTTATCAAGGGATCAAGACAGTGGGGAAAGCACTGTGGGGTGAGTATGTGAATAGCTGCTCAGGGTTGAGTGGTTAAGCATGGATATTAGCTCTTGGTATCAAACAAATGACGGATTTATATCTAAACAAATATCCTGTTGCTACCATAGAAGGAAAAAAAAAATCAATGTATCTTGGGAGATTTAGGGTGAACTTTTATTTGTGTTTATTTTGAAAGCAAATTTAAGGTCCACAACGTCAACCTCCTGGACATCTTCAACCTTCTCATTTTCCCTAAAAAAAATTCAAGGAGCACATGCAGCCCCTGGCCTAATTATTCTGAGACATTCTAACGCTGTTTTAAACTTTATTTAATCACAGTCTAAGGAGGCTGCCTGACAGTGACATGGTAAATCCCTGTTCACTCTGGTTCAGACAGTTCTCATTCACATAGAAAAGCTGGCTGTGCAGTTTTCATATACTGCAAATACTCATTTCCCAGAAAACAAGAACATTGCTGTTCTTGGGAAACATCTTTCCCTGTTGTCAGTCAATTTATTCAGATATGACATTAATATAGATTTCACATATTACTTTTTCACCTTGGTGGAGAATTATTTAATTTTATTTCTTTGTGCAAAATTTATGGTTGATTACTTTCAGATGTGGCCAGAATCTTGGCAAAATCTGTTTATCTTTTTTGTAACTTGAGAGAGAAGACCATTTTTTCATAGCATTATTTTTTTAGTAGATTATTTCATTGCTAGAACTTTCACCTGACACAGTATCTGTCTGACTTCAAAACAACCTCTACTGTTTCAGTTGTTGCTACAGTCTTCTGTGTAAGCAAAGCAGGGGCAGGTACCCTCAGGATCCTGAGAGAAAGCAATAGTTGATACTTGGCAGTACCTTGGGTCCAGCCCAGCACCGTGTGTTTAGCTGTGATAATGTGGGTTTAAGTGGGAGCTCTATAGGTGAGTCTCTCTCCTACCACTTGCTGTGCGACTTGGAGCAAGATTCTTATCATCTCATCCTGCTGTAAGATGAGAATAATAGTAGTGCCCGCCCTATGGGGCTGATTAAGAATTAACTGAATTAATACATCAATGCCTGATGCGTAGTAAAGGATACATAAAATGTGAACTATCACACATAGCTCTATTATGTGCCAGACAATCTCCTAAGCACTTTCTACACTAACTTATTTAATCTTCATCACAATTCTCTAAAGAAGGCACTCTTACTAATATCACCAGTTTTAGGTGAGAAAACTGAGGCACAAAATGGTTGAATGGCTGGCCCAAGTTCACAGAGCTAATAAGGGATGAAGCTGGGATCTGGGTAGTCAGAGCTCAGCAATCACATGTCTAAACCTTTACAGTATTTCATCTTATATTGACAAGTCTACAAGCAAGTTCTGTTCTTATCCCCTGTGTTAATCAACTTTCCCTTACTGAAACAAATAGCCTAAGATAAATCAACTTAAAAAGAGAAAGGGTTTTTTTCTGGCTTATGGATTAGAGGTTTCAGTCCATGGCCAGTTGGCCCTATTGCTTTGTGCTTTGGGCCTGTGGTGGCACAAAACATCATGGCAAGAGCTGGTAATGGGTGGAGGAGACGCGCTCACCTCATAGTTAAGTGTAAAAGACAGAAAGGAAAGAGAAGAAGAAATGGGAGTTCCATAATCCCTTTCGAGGGCACAACCCAAGGACCCAAGGCCCTGCATCTTCAGGGTTTCACCACTTGCCAATAGCTCCAAGCTAAGAATGAAGACTTGATCACATAGTCCTTGGAGGACATTCAAGATACGAACTATGGTGTCCCCTTTTTACAAATGAGAAAATTAAGACTTGTAGCATTAAGTCTGTTTATCTATAGTTTTAATACATTTGTGACAACAAAAGGTTTTGGTACTACTGTCATTTCTGATTTTAAGACTTAGTCCTTCTAAGAAGATATGACAGGAACCATCTGACTTAATGATCACCAACCAAAGCCAGTGTCTGCAAAGTTATCAAAGCCCAAGACAGCTATTCTTCTTCTTGGCTTTCTAAAAGGAGAACATGCAGTTTCTGACAAAAATGTACATGAACAAAAAATTATCCCTGTCAGAAATAAGTATTTATGCCTGTTTTTCTTATTTTGTATTTGTTTACAGCTGTTCTACTTGTCGTGTATAATAAGTAAAGGCTTCAGGGATAGGTGTAGTTTAATGATTCTCGGTGATAAAGAAAACCCACAAAGCAGAACATGCCAACAAGTTTATCTCATGGAAAGAAAACTCTCTGCCTCAGGAATACTTTAGACTCTTGAATAGGCACAAACATCCTTAGCATTCTCTTTGATATGGGTTTGAAATCCTGCTGTGCCCATTGGTCATGGTAACTGTTTTGTTAATTTTGCCCAGTAATAGCATGTTTTTAAATTTTATTTTCCATCTATTTAGGGTGGAACTGGACCCTCATGTCAGAGACTGTGTTCACACCTATATTCGGGAGTGGCTAATTGTGAACCAAAAGTAAGTTACTTTTCCCCATTCTTTATATGTAAATGTTAATTTTATTTGTTAGCCTTCTCTTAGTTTTTTAATTAATAAATGTTTTGAGCAGTTTCAGGTTAGTAGAAAAATTCAGCAAAAAGTCCTGACAGTTCTCATTTACTCTCTGGCTAATATCCTCCCCCTCCCACCACATACAGTTTCCCTTATCATTAACATCTTGTATTAGTGTACATTTATTATAATTACTCATCCAATGTTGATACATTATTATTAACTAAAGTCTGTAGTTTACATTAGTGTTTTTATGATTTGTTTTTGTTTTTGTTTTGGGGGGTTTGTGTGTTGCTGAGAATCAAATCCAAAGCCTTGTGCATATTATTAAGCAAGTGCTCTACCAGAGTTATAACCCCCAGCCCTATGTTCATATTGTATGCTGTATATTCTGAGTGTTGTTTTGTTTTGTTTTGATACTGAGGATCGAATTCAGGACCTTGCGCTTGCTAGGCAGGTGCAGCACAACTGAGCTAAATCCCCAGCCCTATTCTATGGGTTTTGACAAATGTATGACACATATCTGTCCTTACAAGATCATACAGCATAATTTCACTACACTAAAAATTCACATATCTTTCTGTCTCTCTAATTTTACCTTGTTGCTTCCTGTCTTCTTTTATTTGTTTTGTTTTGTTTTTGTTTGTTTTGGGGGGGGGGTTGGTACCAGAGATCAGACTCACAACCTTGTGCTTGTGAGGCAGGAGCAGTGCCACTGAGCTAAATCCCTGGCCCTGCTTCATGTCTTCTGATAGCTTGATAGTTCATTTCTTATTGTCACTGAAAAATCTTGCATTGTATATACGTACCACAGTTTGTCAATTTATTTATGAAGAAAGTAACACTTTAAACATAAATAGTATAGCCTTTAAGCCAAGTGCATTGGCAGGCATCAGTAGTCCCAGCTACTCCAGAGACTCTGGCAGGGATATCCCTTGAGCCTAGGAGTTTGAGGCCACCCCGGGCAACACAGCAAACCTAATCTCAAAAAATGAAATAGAGCTTTTGTGTTGTATTTATCTGATGAATTCCTGAGAAAAATAAATACTGTAAATGAATTGAAAATTGGCATTCAATTCAGAACTATCATTAAAATTTGTGACCCAGAAATAAATTTGAGCCGGGGTTATAGCTCAGTGGTGCCATGACTGCCTGGCAAGTGCAAGCTCCTGAGTTCAATCCCCAGTACCAGAAAAAATAAAAAATAAAATAAAATTTTAAAAAATTTGTGATCCAGAAGTAAATTGCTTGCTAGCTTCCTGTCAGAAGGGCCTTTCTGTCTTTGTTTAATCAAATGTTTCATGACACTGCTCAGAACTTTAGACACTGAAGTTCTGAGAGAGTGTGTGTGTGTGTGTGTGTGTGTGTGTGTGTGTGTGTGTGTGTGTGTGTGTGTGATGGGGGATTCTTCAGGTTGGGCCACTCCACTAAAGACACACCAGAGAACCTTTGAGAAGGTATAAGCAGCTTGAAATTTGATAGCCTCACCCCTCCTGTACTCCAGTAAGAACTACTGTTCCTTGGGATAAATGATGAAAAACTGAGGGGATTGGGTTTTATCCAGCTCCTGGAAGTGTGCCATTGAACTTGTGCTGATGTTTTTTGGAATAACGTCAGTGTGCCTACTATTTTCAATAGCTGAGGAAGAGAAAGCATCGCTTATGAAAAGTAATTAAGAGACAGTTAGATGCTAATCCATCTTCCCTTCTAACACAAGTGGAAAACGAAGTTTGCCAGGCAGTCAAATAAGATTATGCTTTGCTGGTAATAAATAAAAGATTTCAGAACAAGTTGTTCTCAAGCTTTCCAATGTTATAATTAGAAGTACTTTCTGGATTTTGAAGTTCTAAAAAAAATCTGAGCAGGAACAATAAATAGAAAGGTCCATTTTACTAAATTTGGTTTTTAGATTTATTTTCTGTGTGAGACACTGGTACTTTTTCATTCCTCTTGGCAATGTAAGCTCCTATCTTTCACAAACTTAAAAGAAAAAAAGACCTTTATTTAGAATACTCACTTTGAAAATTATAGGAAAACAAAACAAAAATAACTCAAGTTCACTATATATAGAAAAACATCTTGAACTTTTGATATATAGACTTTGAATCATGTTTTATTGAGGGTATGTTTGTATAAAAACTAAATCAGGGGCCAGGGATTTAGTTCAGTGGCATTGTACCTGCAGGTCCTTAGTTCAATCCCCAGTACCACACACACACACAAAAAAACTAAATCAGATTATGATAGTAGCATGTTTTCAGTTTTCACAATAAGCAGTGATTATCTCTCTTTACCATTAAATTTTATTCCTCAACACAGCTATTAGTGATTGTATATTTATATCAGAATTCATTTAACCAATTTTAATGTTGAGATCATTCCCTGTTTTTCATTTTTATACTTAAAATGTAGAAACATCCTTTTCATTGAAACTTTTTGCACACTTATAAGTTTTTTCCTGCTGGAATAAATCTCAATAATAGAAGTTTCTGTCTCAAGGGTATTCATCTTAGGGAATAATAGATTTTAAAATATTAATAATAATATATACACAAATCCGTACAAGTAGAGTGTCATCACTTAGTAACACTTCCAGTATTTTTGGTAAAATGATTTGTCTTTTATTTGCATTTTCTTTGATTATTAGATCGGGCATTTTTTTCCATGTATTTGTTGGCCACTTGTAATTTTTTTTTCATTAAGTTTATTGGTACATTTTAGGTGTACAATACAGTAAGATTCATCATTGGGATCTTGTACCAGCCACTTGTAATTTTTCCTTGGTGCTCTGCTAATTTATGAAGTTTGTACAACTCTTAATCTATTTGGCCTTTATATATTTAGGAGCACTTTTTAAAAAAGATATTAGCCCTTTATCTATCATATCAGTTCCTCACCCAGTATGCCTTGATGAAAAAAGAGCTTTTGCAAATAGAAAGAGGACCAAGACTTGGAAAGAGCAGGAAGAGAGGGAAGGTGCAGGGGATAAAAAAAGATTAAGATATATTATGTACATGTACCAGCTCCCCTATGTAATCATTATGTACTACAAACATGTCCTAATAAAAAAGTGAGTCTTATTTAAGTAATTAAATATATATTGATGTTTTTCCTTAAGATTTCTATTTTTGGTGTCATGCTTAAAATTTAATTCACAGACCTAATATTGTTTTCTAGCCTTTTGAGTTAAAGTATTAATCTAGATCATTAGCCATTTGATTGCTGCTTTTATTCCCATGCAAATCATTTGTTTTTCTCTTCTACTGAAGCAATGCTTATCCATGTATTAGCTTTGTTCAAATATTTTCATAAAGCAATACCTATTTTAACTTTATGTTTTACAACATACTGCGGTGGGGCGGGGGGAGGGGTTGGCTAGAGTTTACCCTTGGCCTGGTTCTCTGCACACCTGTGTAAGGAACCAGTTCCCGTCCCAGAAACCAACTGTTGGACGAGTAGAAACATGAGACTTCAAAATTCATTTTCAGTTTCTGGCAAATTTTAGCTAGCATTTTATTGAGAGAGTATATTTTTCAATCACTTGGTTTGATTCTTTGGTACATCTGACACTCTAAACATGAAAACTCTAATTCCTATCACACACTCCTCCCAGGTATCGTTCTCTGTGTGTACCCATAGTATTTGACTTGGGAGAATCCCTACCTACTCCTAGTCACCCTTCCTCCCTCAGTTCCACATACATTTTCCACTCGGTTGTTTTCTAGGCGTTGTTCCTGTGTGGTTGTAGAATGGCAACAGGAGGAAGAGGGCACGAGGAAGGTGCTGGTTAATGTAAGTGAGGCCAGGAACCTGTGAGAGCCTTCTTAAGTAGACCACAACAGTGAGGAAGCAGAATTCATCAAGGAAGGTATGCAGAACCTTCCTGTCTATTCATTGAGATCCCTGTGGAGACAAAGCACAGTACATCTTTCCTGTTCTAAGCAACATCTGATCCACAAAGCTTCTAGATTTAGGCCAACCAGATCTGCTGGTTTGGATGTTTTCATTTTTTCTGTGTCTTCATAGGGGTAGGTGATTGCTGGGAAGGCGGAGGAGGAGGCAATAGGATTGCTGGCCAGCTGTTAATTAGTCATTAATTCATTTGGTCTCTTTTGAACATGTTACTTTATGTGACAAAGAATGTGTGCTCATTTTGGAAGAAAGCAAATAACATGGACTTAATATGATTAAATAAAAAGCAAGTATCCTGCCTCACCTTCCCACCAACTGCCTCCACTCCTTGTTCACTGCCTACAGGTCAGTGCTGTGACCTTTCAGATCTTCTTTTCATGCCCTCACAAATATATATGGCTGTCTGTGTTTTTTACATAAATGTGTGCATATGTATGTCTTTTATACATTATGAAAATAGACAATATTTTTCTAATATCTTTGAGGTCATTTTGTGCCAGATGTCTATCCTGTTCTTTGGAAATGATGCCTTGATTTTCTCCAAGGGTGAAGGGATGTATTACAAGTTACGGAATCTTTCTGACGATGGGCCCTACAGTTGTCTCTCCTTTCCCCAATTAGAAATAATACCACAATAAGCATACATTCACATTGGCCCCTACACAAGTGTGTGAATATTTCTGAATGTAGAAATGAAACCACTGCCCCTAATAAATTCTGATAAGTATTGCCACATTCTTCTCCAGAAAAATTGTACTAGTTCACCTCATCACCAACTTGGCATGAAACTACCATTTTCTCTATATCCACACCAGTGCTGGATATTATAAATTAAAATAAAACTTAATTTCCTCCAGTCTTATTCTAGTTATTTGAAACTGGAAGCTATTATTGCCTACTTTCTGAATACTGTTTCATATCACTGAGTTTTCTTTATTTATTATTCTAAAATACCAATTAAATATACCCTTACTATACAGCCTGAGTTCTACTCTTAGATCTTTACCCAAGTGAAATGAAAATGTATGTCCATGTAAACATTTATAGCAGTTTTACTTGTAATTTCCTAAAACTACAAACAACCCAAATTGTACTCAACTAAGTAATGGAAGAACAAACTGTGGTAATTCCTTAGAGTGGGATACTACTCAGCAATAAAAGGAGAGAAACTGCTGATGTGTGCAACAACATGGATGAACCTCAGCTGCATTATGCTAAGTAAACAAGGCCAGACCAAAAAAATATAACTGCATGATTCCATTTGATATGCCATTCTGGAAGAGGCAAAGTTATAGAGTCATAAAATAGATCTGTGATCACCAGGGTCTGAGACTGTGGAAAGGAGTTGATCATAAAAGAGGATAGGAGAATTTTAAGGGCTTCTGGAATTGTTTGATGTCTTGATTGCAGTTGTAGTTACACAATGGTATGTATTTGTTGACCTCATAGAACTGCACTCTAAAAAAGATGAATTATATAATTGTACTTCAAAAGTGATGGGTATCATGGGCCGGGGATTTAGCTCAGTGGTTTCACCACCTACTGTGCAAGCAGAGGGACCCAAGTTCAATCCCTAGTACCAAAAAAACACACACAAAAGTGATGGGTATCAGTCTAAGATAGTGCCTGGTACTAAGTAATTACTCATTACATGTAGGGTCTACTATTTTGTTATGGTTTATGGAGTGGAAATAAATAAATTCAAATCCTGGTTCCACTACTTACTAGGTGTGTGGTCCAAGGTAAATTTATTTATTTCTTTGTTCTTCAGTTTTTTAAGCATGAAGATAGGTTCCCCCAATTACAGAGACCAGAGGGGTGGCTCATTGGTAGAGTGCTTACCTAGTATCTCCAAAGCCTTGAGATCGATCCCTAGCCCTGTTAGAAAAAGAAAAAAAGAAGTAATACCTACCTTAAAGGTTTGTTGTATATAATAAATAAGTTAACATATGTAAAGTACTTGAAAGATTTCTTAGTATAATGTGACAATTCAATAGCTCTTAGCTACCATTGATGATATTATTGTATTATTATAGAATATAGCTCAATTTTGCTTGCCCAACTGACAAATAATTTAAACTAGACAAATTAGTAAGATATTATATGTAAAGGGAAAAATACAAGAGGACAACTCAGTGTTGTTGAAGATTTCTTTTAATTAATTTGATGGTGCAAGGTAGATTTCACTTCACAGATGCTACATACATTCATGGAGTAAAGATAAGATTTGGAAAATATATGATGCATACTTAGCACAAGTTCATACTTTAGTATTTAGTTCTTATCTAGTTACAATTCAGCCTATCCAAAATATTCTTTCCAAGTGAGAGATCTTCTGAAGAACTTATAGTGGTAATTCTGTAAATATTATCTACTATTTATGATATTTATTAAGTGTTAAAGATCAGAAAAAACAATTCCACTAGCATGTCAAAGTGATAACCCAAAAACTCTGTTCCATGTGTCTTAGTGTACATTGGTCTCTTTCTCTGGAGGACTGTACTTAGTGAACCCACTTTGCCTATGGTGGCCGTGTCTCTGTTGTTCAGAACCATGCAGTCAAGCACTGGTTTTGTTAGCTCTTTTATTTCTCAGTTATCTCCTTGCTGATACTACATTTCTCTGTAGTATCTGGAGATAAGTTTTCATGCCCTTGCTATCTGTGATAATGGCTTTGAATCCCACTTAGGGAGCAGGGGAGTGGAGTCATTACCACTTGTGTCCGCCCACTCATCATTGTATAGGGCATTTGACACTCAAATTCTGTAATTGAGATGTTTAAATCAGACAAATAGTGCTGTCTATGAAGAATGGAAGGAAATTTTATATTGTCTTTTAACTTAACAGGAAAGATTAAACTACCCAAAATTTGAAATACGTAATCTCCTTTGGGGGAAAATGTATTTTCTTAGTTGAAATATTTGTCTGTGTTCCCTAGACTGGAAGATTCCTTGAGCAGATACAAACCTGTCTTCCATGTCTACAGCACCAAGTTTGGTGTCCTTATTCTGAAAAGAATAGCAATTTTCTCTCCATGGTTTTGGAAAATAGTTATTGGTTTTATGTCTAGTATGGTGCCACGTTTGGTTGTTTAACCTCAACTAATGTCTATGTGTCTTGAAAACTGATGTTTGATATTAACAGTGTCCTTTGTGTGATAGTAAGTATTTTAAACATTGTTTTCGCTGTGATTTTCCCTAAATAAGCCAAGGGGTGGTTAAACTTCAGAAGATTTTTGATATCTTGGTTGAGCTCTTAAGTAATTAAACTTGTTTACATGCTATTTATTCTCAGTGAATTACTGGGAGCAATGCTGAAACATTTCATGAGTGTTATGAGCAGCATCATAAAAGCCCTTAGACTGTCTTTCATCCTGGGTGACTATGGCGATTCTGAAGGAAGGTCATGTTCAAGGAGAGCCAGGATATCAAGGAATGGGGTATCATCATTTTATTACTCCATATTTTACTCCCAGTGAACTGGTGAACAATTAAAATTCAAACACATCAGTGCATATAATTCAGTTACTCCCAAAACACCATAAAAATGTCTCCCTGATCAATAATTGCTTATTATGACATGCATTTGTTGTGCTGCTGTCAGGTGCTTAGCTATTTGCTTTCTTAAAGTATGGAAATCAAGCCAGGCTCATCAGCCTATGTGGTAAGAAAGAGCAGTCCAGCTATGGATATCATTGAGCCGTTCTCCACCTGCTGTGTGGGGATTCCACTTCCCCCATATCCAGATCCTCCATGGCCCCACTCAATGGCTAAGGCTTCCACAAAGACCTTCCTGACTGGTCAGAAGTAATAACCTCTCCTTCTGTGAGTTTGTATAACATACAGCTTATATTTCTTATAGGAGATTCTGTCATGGTATGCATTAAATTCTATTACCTGTTGTCTCAGTCACTTCCCTGTCACTGGGACAAAATACCTGACACCTGCAATTTAAAGGAGAGGTTTATTTTGGCTCATGGTTTTTAGAGTATTCAGTCTGTAGTCAGCTGGCTCCAAAGCAGGAAAGGCATGGCAGGAGGGCCTGGACAGAGGAAAGCTGCTCATCCTGTGGCAGCCAGGATGCAGAGAGAGAAGGAAGAAACTGGGGAGGGAGATAAACCCTTCTAGGTCACACACCAGTGGCTTGGCTCTTCTGACCAAACCCCATCTCCATTCAGCTCTGAACTCTTCAGTGGATTAATCCCCAACCCAGTCACCTCCCAAAAGCCCATCCTCTGAACACATTCTAGATCTAAACCATAAAACCTGTCTAATTTCCCCTGTCAAATACAGCATACTTCTTATAAGACTATGAGTTCATTGAGGACAGAAACTCCTTCACAGGTAGAATTCTTGTGCTATTTTCTTATGCCTTATCATCAGGAGGTACTTTATAAATTTCGGTTGAATGGAAGGATGAGTGAAACTTTAATAAGCAAGTCTGTATCATATTCTAAATCATGATTTTAGCAGCACAGCTGAGAAGGGAACTTCAAAGACTGCCTAGAAGCGATGGAATGGAACAAGTTTAATTAGAACAACAGACTTGTTCAGGCATTCGATTTTTTTGGCTGGGGGAGGGGTGCTTCAAGTAGAACCCTAACACAGGCATTTTTCAGAACTCTACCCTTGTTTCTGATACCTAAGTAAATTTCCCACATAACAAGCTATGTAGTTCAGCATACATAGGGATGCTAGGAGACTTTAAATTCAGAATATCATTAAAATAAGTATATCTACAATTGTAATACAATTAATTGGCATTGTGTCTAATGATAGTGTCATTGATAATAATAACAGCTATCATTTATGATGCTAGTATGTGACTGTCTTAATTGAGATTCTCTAGAAGCCGAGCCTGAGATGGGGCGATTCAAGTGCACGTGATTTTAAAGGGTGTAAAAGTCTGTAAGGGAGTGAGGTATTCTAGTCTAGGCCTGCTTCAGAGTACTCTAGAGAGTAAATCACACTGTAAAGTTGTCTTACTGCCCCAATTTGGGGCAAAGATGGGACTGTTGTACCTCACCAGTCAGGCATTGGTCACTACCACCAAGCCAAAGAAAGAGGTGGTGGGAATATGATGAATTGCTCACATGTGTCTGGGCTTGACAGTGCCTAAATTCACAGTAAATGGAGAATTGATATTAAGGTTGGAAAAGGGAATCTAACTAGGGCACCAATAGTCTTTGTTACAGTCCAGACACCTAAATACCTAATTTTTTAAATTTTGACACAATCTCAACTTTACAGAAAAATTGCTAGTACAAAGACCCCCCCCCCAGCCATCTGAGAGTGAGTTGCTAATCCTATTCTTCATCACCCCTGAATGGTTCAGTGTATAATTCCTTCAAATGAAAACACTCCAATAAAGTCTCTCTAAATGTATCACATTTGGAAGATAACATAAATACTCTACTGCCACGTAATCCTCAGATCCCTCTTGGCTTTCACTTTGAAGTCACACGTTTCACTTAAATGTCACATGTTTTTCAGTGTATTTTTTTTTACTTTCATGGCCTTGAGATTACAGGCCATGTTTTAGAATGTTCATCTATGTGGGTTTCTTATAAATAACCCCATTCAATTTACTTATATCGACATGGAGCTATAGTTTCCTATTTTATTGGATATTTTAATCTATTTCTATCTTGTATTTTGATACCTAAATTATCCTCAGTTTGACAGGTATGAAACTATCTGGCTCTTCTTTTTGACATGGCCCTGTAGTCTTTGCTTATTACTGTACATCCTTGCTTTTTAATATAAGATATTTCAGGATAATCTTATACTTTCCTTTCCTCACTCCTGGGTCAGTCATTTCTCCATGATGCTCTGATTTGTTTCATTAGGAAATGGCCCATATGTGCCCAGATGGGAGCATCAGGTGTGCTTGTTGTCATTAAGGTTGCTCTGCTCCTCCCATGTCCTCTCAGTGAACACAGCTAAGAAGGGTGTGGGTGTAGGCACACAGTGGGGTGCTTGAGCTGAACACTATGAGTTCATGTTGATACTTGCAGTTCCAACCACCCAACATCACAGTGTTCAGTCTAGTTTTCTCTTTGCCACATTTAAAACTCTCTTCTCATTGAAAACTCTGGCTGACATTGTCCTTAGTATGTTTGTTTGGTTAGTTACTCTCCCTGTGCATGAACATTGTGCATACCCTCCTTCCATCTCCACACAGTGGTCTTCCTCCTCCTCTTGTACTGGCTCTGATACCTGCACATGCCCCGCCTGCATGGCTGCCTGCCTTGGCTCACACTGACACACAGTTTCAGGGCAACTCTCCACAGTGACACCCTTGTTACCCTGCCTGAACTCTGACACTTCATGCCAGCTTTCCCCTCCACATTCAATGCAGGCTCTGTATCCCTTGCCCAGGTCCCCAGGCTCAGATGCCCCCTCACACTTTGGGCTCTGATTCCCTGTCCCAGGTAGTCCTTTCCAATCAACACCTTCCTTTCCCTCTTTGGGCTTCAGCTTCCACCGTGGCCCTCCTTGCCTCTCTCCACCCTGAGGCATGGATAGCTACCTTGTTCTTGTGCATCTTATGGCTTTAGCACCAAATTATAATTATACAATTATACAACTTTAGCACCAAATTATTACACCAAATTATTTAGCACCAAATTATAAAGAAAGGGAAGAAAGAAAAGCAGAGAGAATATGGGAAAAGGAAGGGAAGGGAAAGGGGGAAAAGAAGGAGAACATACATTATCATGTCACTTTCCTATGGTCTGTTCCTCAGCCACTATCCAAACCCAGGCCATTCTTACTCTAGAGCCTGAGTTCTGTCTCCTCTACTACCCTTCTTCTAAAGAGAATGCTCACAAAACTTGCTTGGTCTCTGGGTTGTGCACAAATGGGTAACAATAGTGTTTTAAGAAAAAGAAATGCCATTCTCCTGGTACTCCCTAGGCTGTGTTCATTCCAAGAAAACAAGTTTCTATTGGTTTGCCTACTTCCCTGTCTTTCTCCTCTCTGCACGTAAGCTCAACAGGAACTTGGTTTTAGTTGACTCAGTTGCCAGGGTGAGGTCATGAGGCTGGGATGCTTGTAGCCAGGGGCACTGAGCCCTTGGTCTCTCTCCCTATCCACTGGTGGTTTTTTACATGCTAGTGCTTCTGGAATGAGTCACCATACATGTCGGCCAACCCTTGTCATCCCCTCCTCAGCCAGTGTTACCCTGGCTGCCACAAGGGAGCTTGGTGACTTTCTGAGGCTTTCAGCTAGGGAAGTACTATTAAATCAGGTATCAGGGAAGGGAGAAGAGTTTGCACTAATTTTAGACATATAGTCCTGGGAGATGCTGGTGTTATGCTCTCCACAGCAAAAATCCTAAGACTGGTGTAAACATCAGGTTAGATTATGAGATGAAATTGTAATGCTATCCTGTAATTAATTTTTAATACCCCTTTGTCAACGCCTTTTGGGTCCATGTAAGGAATTCCAGATGACGTTCTAACAAAAGTAAGATGGAAAAAAACCAAGCATGTATTTGCATAAAATAGCAAAACAACAATAGCCAAATAAATGTCATATCCCCCAAATGTTTAGCAACTTTAGAAAAAAAAGTTAGATTTTAATTTTTTCACATATAGCATATGAACGTTTTATCATAAAAGTGTAAAGCTGGGGATAATATCTCAGAATTTACCTTATATCCCTCCCTCACTCCTTGAAGAAACAAGCAGAGACATATGACCTGAGTGTGATGGGAACAGGCATGCATTTGTCATTGTTAATTCTTTTTTTTTCCTTTTGTGGTACTGAGCTACCTACCCAGCCTTTTTGTTATGTTTTGTTTTAGAGACAGGCTTGTTTAGTTGCCCAGGCTATGATCCTCCTGCCTCAGCCTCTGAGGGTGCTGGGATTACAGGTGCAACACAGTGCCCAACACACATTCATAATTGTGTATCTGTGTGTGTGTGTGTGTGTGTGTGTGTGTGTGTGTGTGTATGTAGGTAAACACTCTTGGAAATTGATACATTTTATGAGACAAAACAAAAAGCTAAAGCAAATATAGTTCTGATTGCTGCGGCTGCCACACAAATCCTTTAACTCAGTTGCTTCCTGAAGTTTATTTGTATGACTTTAAAAGGTTTCCTTGTAAAAAAGGGTCTAGGGTATTGAACAATTGACATTAGTATCCTTTGGAGTGGATGGTCCTAAACAAGAGAAATGGCAAACACCAAAGTGGGAAATTTGAATTTCAATTCACTATTTACTTTTGCCCTCAGAATAAACTAATACTAATTTATTAATTTTCCCGTTGAAATTGGATTTTTCAGAAAAAAAAAATCACTGATTCAGTGTGTTGTTATTTGGGGTAGTATAATTGTAGGAAACAACTCCTTATTTGCCTGTATTTGCCACTATTTGCAGCTTATTTTTCTCCCCCAAGATATTAGATTACACATAGCTTTTTTCTTTGAGCTCTTAGGGACAGCCCACAAGCAGTTGTTTTATGCCCTAGAAAAGTAGCCCACCAGCACATGGTCATACATCTTGCTGTCTAAATGTATGTGTATGAGAATAATTTTCAAGAAGCTAGCTAATTTATGAAATGCCATGTCTAGACTTTCTTTCAAAGAATTCTGCTAAAAGAAAGTAAATCTTCTAGAATAAATCACATGTACATCTGCAGTACTCCCTTTCATTACCATAGTGACTGCTGCCCTTTGTACATGTAGAACACCTAGAACCAGAATAATGGAGGGAAGGGGAAGGGAAGGGAGAAGCAGGAGAAGTAGAAAGAATTACGATGTGTTATGTACATGTACCCGCTCCCCACAATGAATAGAATCACTATGTACTGCAAACATGTACTAATAAAAATTTGAAAAATAATTTAAATAAACATTTTAGTTTTTACTTCTGAGGAATTATTTGAAAGGGTCTTCAAAATACTTTTCAATCAATGTTTTTGAATAATATGATTTATATTTTAATTTTGGCTTGTTTTGCTGCTGTTTAGGAATCTCAAGCCAGAAGTTATTTTGGATATTTTTCTTGAAATGTCTTTTATTTTATTTTATGTTATTTTTTTGGTACCAGGGATCGAACTCGGGTCCTTGCGCTTGTGCAGCAGGTGGCGAAACCACTGAGCTAAATCCCCAGCCCCACTGAAATGTCTTTTAAATGTTTAGATCTATTTTTTAATTATTTAGAGTATATCATATCCATTTTTTTATTTTTCTTTCAATTCCCTAATTTGGCCTGTTTTTCACCCAGCTGTCTCAGTACACATTGGGTCAGACCAGTTCAAGCCACCAGGAGACTGAAGATGGACAGTTACATTAGCCTCACTTGAATTAGTCACCAAGTTGATCTGGCATCTTTTTTAGACTATTTCTTGGCTCCTTTTGTTTAAAACAATTCGCTTGTCTTCAGAGCACAATAAAATCCAGGGAGAGTGCTACTCTTCTATAGATGACACTAGAACATCTCATCCTTTCTTTAATTAATTCAGTGAACTAAAATGTATTCATATCTGCAGTGTGTGTGCCACTCTTTCCTCCAGTACTCCTCCCACCCAAAGAGTGATAAACTCTGTATTTGGATCACTACTTGTAGCTTTCCTACATTTTCTGCTTTGTCTGTCTGCCTTTTCTCTGTCTTACATTCTAACCTCATTGCATGTCCCTTTACCAACTTGCTCAATAGTTTTTCTAATAGTCCAGAAATCACGAGCCATGTTTGTGGATTTTGTAGCATCTTTTCCAAAAGTCCCTTAAGTCACAAAAATGGGGAATACACACGGTTTCTCTAGGTATGACTTGACAACTTATATCTGTTCCCTTTCTCATGATGGTCTCATTTCTCCAGTGACAGTGCTAACCATTCTATTTAAAATTCTTTCCATAGCTACACATTTTTAAAACACAGTTTTAATAGAATCCATACAGTGGAGATTGAGAATGTTAGCTGTTAGCAGTGGATTTCAGTAGATAAAACATTTTAATTTTTTTCTCAACTATGTCCTGCTTTTTTAAATTCGTTATTATTAGAAACATTGATGTGGAGATGAAATAGTTTTCTCTATTTTTATCTTCAAATGATCTTTATTTGCCGCTTGTGCACATTGCTAGATTTATTCCAGCCTCTTCTACTAAGGTCATAGTTTAGCTTCAGCTTAGAGCCAAGTATCCCACAGCTGAAATGACCGCACCTCTGCGGTGGCATTTTCCCAGGCCATTCCTGCCTTTAATAATGAGCCAGCCAGGAGGCATGCTTGTATCTCGTTACAACAGAGTCTTGTGTTAGGCCTGGGGCTTAATTAGATGTGAGGAATTACAATTGGTCCTCTCTTTGGAAGCTCTTTCAGCACCAAGTCTACACTTAGGCTATTACTTTTATTTTTAATCTAATGACTTTGCCTTTCTCTCCCTCTCTCTCCCTCCCTCTTCTTCTCCAAATTATATAATATCAATGATAAAAGAAACCAAGGAAGTTCAGAGATTGGCGGCTTTAAAAAGACTGGATCTCGAAAAGATTTTCACAAGACACTTCAGAAACAGACCTTTGAGTCAGAAACGTTGGAGTGTGCTGAACCCGTTGCTCAGGTATTTCCTATCAACAAATGTGGTTACCAGGTTACAGGCCTGCTTTGCCCAGGGTGTGCTATCAATTTTTTAAAAAACTGGAATGAAATTAAGACTCAGAATAATTGAGTAGGAGGAGCTCTACCATCTGAGTCAGTGATAAATTTTTTTAAATTTGTTTGTAGCTTCAGAAATCAGTATTCAAAAGAAAACCTCAAAGCTCAATGATTAAAATAGATAAAAATGGGGAGGCTCTCATAGAGGTAGGGGGACACCTTGGGCCCATCCCTACAGCAGTTCTTGGAGAGGCATGATGGTTCCTGAAGGCAGACTGGAGTGTGGTTAAGAGTTTCACCCTGGGTAGGGGATTTAGCTTAGTGGTGCCGCCTGCCTTGCAAGCACAAGGTCCTGAGTTCAATATCTGGTACCAAAACACACACACACACACACACACACACACACACACACACACACACAAAGAGCTTCACCCTAAAAGAGCTTCATCCCAGACTGCTGGGATTCTCTTACTGATTCTACCACACAAGAACTGTATAACCTCAAGCAGAATAACTAAACTATCTGGGCTTTAGTTTCCTCCCCTAGAAAAAGGATGATTGTACTAGCTCTTGAGGTTATTTGAGTATGAACTGAGTTATTATATGTAAAGATTTAGAACAATGCCAATGACAGTTAATGCCCAATAGATGCTGAATACTGTTATTGTTGTCATTGTTATATTATTATAAAGTGATTACAGTTTAAAAATCAGCTCTATATACGCCCTGTTCACAACAGCATTACTCACAATAACTAAAAGATAGAAGTGTCTCAAGCATCTACAGTAGATGGAGGGCTAAACAAAATGTAGTTGGCAGGGGTATAGAAAAGATTAGAGAGTTATTGTTTAATGGGCACAGAGTTGCAGTTTGCAGAATGAAAAGAGTTAATGGAGATGGGTGTTAGTGATATTGTACTACAATATGAATGTACTTAACCCCTCTGAAAAATAGTTAAGACAATACATTTTATGCTACAAATATTTTACCACAATCAAATTTTTTAAAAGTCAGTGCTCTAGTCCATTCTGCTTATTTGATTGGTAAGAAAACTAAATAGCAGAGAGGAAATTTGTCCAAATTTATACAGGTCTTCTTCTAAACAAGTATAAACTAAACTAGTATAGTTTTTAGCTTTCATGTGCCTTCATAGCACAAGCATCATAGCATGTTGAATATTATTAGAACTTTAAAAATAATACCTCATTTTCAAACAACATAGTCCCTAAAGCCAAGCTGGCTACTTAGTAGGATCTCCAAAGAGGAACTACCTATCAGTTTTGATGCTGAATATGGCAGACTTACTGAGGCATGTGAAGACCTCTTTACTGTGCTCCATGGGAGAGTTAGGGCTTTTTCATTGGTAATTTTGACTAAATTCAGTTTTCACCCTATGTTATGAACAACTAAATTGTTCCTTGTATTAGTCAGATAGAAGGTGCACTAAGTATTTCTGGAGAAGACAATTCAGGAAGTGATTAAACGGGTTTGAAGGTCTGAGAGAACCAAAAAGGGGAAATAGAGGCTATACCGAAATGATAACTTCAGGGAATGGCAAACCACTCCCTATAGCTGGGGCCTAGGGCCATGTCTCAAACTGGAGTTTCATCAGAATACCCAGAAAGCTGTTCAAGCTGCTCCTTCCTCAGCTTCCCAAGTAGCAGGGCTCTAGGCGTGCCCCATGCCCCAGCTATACTAAATCTGTTCTTTGCCGAGTCTTTGGTTAGCCATGTGGTTCCCAATTACTAAGACATTCCTAATGGAATAAAGCATCTACTTTGTGACTGGTTTAAGACTATTTTTTTCACACTCACTGAAGCTATCAGTGGACACTGCAAATTCTTTCGCCCACATCTTTGTCTCTGGAAACATGACATTCAGCTTTAGGTAGTTTATTTTGGAAGGTTCCTCAGAGATCACCTTATCTTACAGTTTCAAAAACCAGATTCTGGAGTCAAGACTGGGACACAGTCATTTGTTTCCCAGTCCATTTTCCTTTTATTACCCTGTATCCCACCTCGGGTTTGTTTGAGCATGAAATTCGAGTGTTTGAGCATGAAATTCCTGAGAGACTTAGCTCCCACTCTCCAAAAAAGAACAAGCTATCAACTAACAGCAGCACAGTGCTCTTTTCAAACCCTTTTTCAGGACTGATTTGTCTGTATCTGATGAGTGCCTACCTGCTTCCAGGTGGGAAGGAGCCGTTTCATTTTAGGACACCCCAGCCCGGAAGCCACCATGGTTAGCAAAGCCCCGGTTTACACAGAAAACTCCTTGAGGCCAGAGACCCTATGGATCCAAGCTGGAGTAGACGTCTTGAAACATCACAGAGTCTTTAGTTCTCATCTCTGCATACTCTGTCTCTCTCACAAAGGCCCATGGTCTTCTCTCACAGACAGGCCCCTGCCGCTTAAACGTGCTGTGTGACGTGTCTGGGAAAGGCCCCTTCACTGCTTTCGACTTCGACCTCCGAAGCCTGCAGCCCGACCAACGGCTCGAAAACCTGCTGCAAAGCGTGAGCTCCGAGGACTTTGAGAAGCAGAACGAGGAGGCCCGGAGGACCAATCGGCAGGCCGAGCTCTTTGCTCTGTACCCATCCGTGGACAAGGTGAGTGCCACACTCTCCAAACTGGAGAGTTTCAGTGAAGACACAGAATCCCGGGGAAGGTTTTGTTGTTCATTATCACTGTAGCACAGCATTTGATGTCAGGATGCTTCATGTGTGATTGCTGGGGCTGTTTATTGTCCCAAAGACAAACATGTCATAGCAGAACCAATTGTTGAATATCATACAGATGAGATTCTGATAAACATAAGAACTAAGATTTTTCATAGCACTTTATAAAACATGTTCACAGAGATTAACTTATTCAATCCTCAAAACATTTCAAGGGTCTTTATACAGTAATCCCACTTATATAAAGGTTGAGATCCTTTTAAAGAAACTTGGAAAAACTAAACTAATTTTGCCAAATTCTTATAAATTCTAAGACAAATAAAAGCAATAATAATTAAAGTGTGAATATTGATTACTGGTAGCATTCAGTGTGGGTAAAATTTATGATTTAGTAGTGTAGCACTTTTATTAGGTGATTAGATGTCATAAAATGTATAATATAGAGAAGTTGTAGAATATTATGTCCACTTTGTAGAACTTTGAAAATAAAATTTTACAGATATTTATCACTGATTTGTCTATAAAAAGTCAAGCCATCCATTTACTTGAGGGTACATTTTGCAGCTGATCTACGGAGGCACATATTACTTAAACCTTGATGTTCTTTAGTGTTTTGTTAAGATTGTTTTTAATGGACCCAAAGAGTAGCTGGAGAAACCTGATTGAAAATATCCCAGGCTAAGATAGCCACAGCCATCTCCCAGTGTGTGGAACTTTGGGGTCTTCCTTGTCCACCTCTTTATTTATTGAAAATGACCCAGAACAATTTGCTGACTTAGATTCTGCCTATGGTCACTTGCTGGGGCACTTTGCATAGGATGAGGAATGACCATTTGTCTAAGTCCTGTGTCTCTTTAGGGTCCTCATACTTCATGTAAGGCTCTAAGGCTTCCCTTCTGAACAGACTACTGAGCAGAACAGACTACTGCTCTTGCTCTACTCCCAAAATTTTATTAAAGGTCCAGTTACCAAAAAAAAAGGTGGAAAGTTTGCATAAAATATATGCCATATCTCTACTGATCAAAATATTTGAGATTTGGTCCTCAGATTCAGCAGAACAGTTTGGGAACCTGATTTTCACCCCTGTGTAACCCCCACCCCTGGGAATTGCATTTGCTTACTTGACTCACTATTGGTCAGCCAAGAGGACAGTAGGGGAGACAGCAATCAGGAGCTGTGACATCACTGTGGGAATACTGTGGAGGACATTGGCTTGCTCATCACCCAGCAGCCTGCCTCGAAAGGGAGCTAAGGAAAAAGTGTCCCAAAGCCCTCAAAGAACTGTGCTTCCACTGGGACAGTCATAGGTTGCAGACTGCACACATCTTGTCATTGACTCTCTGGTTTCCTTACCACATGTCACATTTTTGCGCACCTCTATCAAACGTTACTTTCTGGCACTCTGAAGTTACTCTGCCTTTCTTTTTCTGGGCTTATCCATATCTTCTAACCGCATTGGTTTTCTCATCTTCTTATTTTATTCACAGTTTTGTTACAGCTTCAAATCTTCTGAATGAAGCAGATTAAAAATAAATTAAGCCAGGTACAATGGCAAGCACCTGTAGTCCCAGCCACTCAGGAGGCCAAGACAAGAGAATCAGCTGAGCCCAGGAGTTCAAGGCCAGCCTGGACAAAATAATGAGACTCTATCTCAAAAGAATTAAATTAAAAATGAATGTCTCACATATATGGAATCTAAAAAAAGTATTTCATAGAAATAGAGAGTAGAAAGGTAGTTACCAAAGTCACTGGAGGTAGGGGAAAGAAATACTGATCGCGAGATACAAAGTTTTATTAGTCTGGAGGACTAAGTTTTAGCAATTTATTGTACTGCATGGTGACCACAGTTAATGATGATGTATTACATATTTTACAGTTGCTAAAAGAATAGATTTTTATCATTCTTACCACCAGCAAAAGCAAAAAAAAATTGATAAAGTAATGGATATGTAATTATCTTGTTCTATTCTTCCTACATTGTATGTATAAATCAAAATAGCACTTGTACCCCGTAAGTATATACAATTGTCAATTTTTAAAAGTAATTAAATAGAAATAATATCTCTGTTCTTCAGATTAGAAAGTAAGAATCAGAGAGGTTAAACAGCTTGTTTAAGATTCAGTGAGTAGATTGAATTATAGAACAGGGACCCTAACCCATTAACTATAAATTTCATGTTTGCTTATACATCTATGTATGACTACCTAGTATATTGGCACACATAAATGAAATCCTAAGATGATATTTTAAAATCACATATGCAATTTTTCTGTTTCCATCTACAACATTAAAACTCTTCTCCAGAGTTGTCATTAATATTAAATTTGGCCTTTACCTCTCCCTTTTCTTCCCATTTCCGTGATGGAGATGCTAACATGCAAGAAAGGGAGGTAGCATGGACACCAGAAGAGAGAAGAGAATTAAAAGATGAGAGCAGGACCAGTAAGACATTTGCTCCTCAAAGTTGCCCTGGTGGATTTAATGGGAGGATATACAGTCTGAAGTGATTAAAAGAATGAAGCAAATTGTTTTTGAAAGAACTTTGTTTTGTGACCTTTGGAACAATGAAGAAACTCAGTCGGACTGAGAGTTATAATTTAGCCTCCTTTTATTGACTAGACAGAAGTGCTTTGTAATTAGTATGCCAGTTACTTGTAAATTAGTGTGTTTAAAATGTTTGGCGGTCTCTCCACCAGCCCTTTAATATTTTGAAGTTGTTCTCACAGAAAGTGCGTTTACACTCATAATTTGTACTTTCCCCTTTAAAAAGTCCTAGAGAAGAGAGGTAAATTTCTCTGTCTACTCTGAAAGGACTACAGAGGCTGATTTTTTGTGACACCATAAGGAGATTATTTTATATTATTATTGCTTTATTCCCCAGTAAGAGAAGTTGTGAGAGGTGAGGTATTATAGCCAAATCATGACTGAGTTCTCTAAAGTAAAACCAAGCTTATACCAAGTGAGTTCTCTCCCTGATTGATGCTGATTCTGAAAAGGCATCATATGTGTTGGTCCCTAAGAAAGATGCCCTATACTCTGCTTCGTGAAAGAGTTTGCTGAGGACTTTTTTGGTACAACTAAAAACCAATTAGGAAAAAGGGGAGATAGAGGGTGATCGAGGACTCACATAATGGAACCACAGGTAGCAAATGTGGAGTTGGCCCCAAGGTCTGTTGGGCCAGTAGACAAAAGAATAATATCTCTCTCTCTCTCTCTCTCTCTCTCTCTCTCTCTCTCTCTCCTTCTCTCTCTTCATTTATATACTTGTATATTTCCTAGGATGATGAAAAAACCATTGTATCAAAGCTTCCCATTTTCCCTTTCTGCTTCTTTGGGAATTAGCTCCTCTTTCAGATAGCTGAGGAGCCTCAAAAAATTTATATAGAAGGGACTTAGGAAATACACCACTCGAATACTGCATTTGTAGACCTAGTTAAAATTGTTGAAGCTAGAGGAGGGAGGGCAAGCAGTGTTTCACTGTATTAGTATCTCTACTTTTTTGTTTAAAATTGCCCAAATGAAAAACTTTTTTCAAGAAAAAGATTCCAGAACTTAGAATTGATGCCAAAAGTAGTCTTAGAATTTACAAATGTCTTTACCCTGAGGTTGTTTTTCAAGCAGAGGGATCTTGCCTTTAGATGAGTCTGTTCTGGTGATCCTAAAACTTCCAGCTTGCCCTGAGGGAGTCCAGCTAAGTGTAGGCTTCAGAACTGGGCTTCCTTTGAAACAAATTCAGCAATTCCACCCAGCAGAGTGGCCCCCTAAACACCACAAGGAATGAGGGCTGAGGGGAAGACAGGGTGAGCAGGAGTGAGTTTACCACTTTGATTATTCCCCTGTACTGTATACAGATTTACCAGGAAGGTGACTCAACTTGTATTTGTAAAAAGGATATGTTTGCTCTGGGGATATTTGGTGGGAAATTGCCAACATTTATAGTTCAGGAAAAGACAATTAAATATGACTCTGTTCTTTAATCCCTATGAGTGGCAGACCATGTTACAGGTTTTAGATAGTCTCTTGCCCGAGTGCAAACTAAAGTTTTTCAAAGACTTGCACTGTTTGTCTTTGCATATAGGACTATAAGTAAGATGCCATGATAGTTCAGATTTAAATATCAGTTACAATAGGGACCTGATAGTTCTCCTTAAGTCTTCAGTCTCTCTGTGGTAAGAAAGGCAGGAATAGCTGTTCACTTACCATAACTAAGTCTTATACTTAGAACCTTAGCAAGTTCTAGCTGTATGTCTGTGTACACAGCCTGTAAATTCAGTTCCAAATCTCTATCATCTGTTTAAGGAATCATTGAACTGAAAAAGAGACTGTGTGTTATAGGATTGATGGTTTACAGCCTTAAGTCAACTATTCTGACTCAGATCTCAAGTCTAAAACTTTCATATTTACTAGTTAAGACCCTTGGCAGGAAAAACACTTTTGCATGTGTATTTAGAGCAGGCAAAGAAAAAAAAACCCAACAATAGGTATAATATTTTGCAATGCCATCTGGTGGATGTCAATAAGCCATATCCATTTAGCATTTCCTTCCTTCCTCTCTCAGTCTCTTTGTCTTAAATGCCTGGCTTTCTGAAAGAAGAAAATGTTTGCTGTAAATGCTGACACTGAGGGCTGGGAGTGGAATGACAAACTCTCTTGTAAAAGCAGAGTATTACTCTGTTATTAAAAATAAAGCAAATGTGGCCAGGGATGTAGCTCAGTGGTACCTTGCTTACCTGGCAAGTACAAGGTGTTGAGTTTGATTCCTTGCACTGGGGAAAAAAATTTTTTTAATTAAAAAAAATAAAGCAAATGCAGGTTGGCATGAGTCAAGGATGATAGCCTTTCCTTCCCTGGGTTTACTTTAACTGAAAATACTCATGAAAAGCCACTAATAATTTCTTTACCATCTGATTAATAACAGGAGGATGCAGTGGAAATACGTCCAGTACCAGAGTGTCCTAAGGAACATTTGGGTAATAGAATATTGGTCAAGTTGCTGACCCTGAAGTAAGTACCAGCAGAGATATGAACGGCTGTACTGATGTTTGTTTTGCTTTTTAGATACAAACTATGTTGTTTCCTCAGAGTATGAATCAGGCAGGATTTCCCAATACGTATTTAACAGTGGGGAGCTGTGGAGTAGTACAAAGAGCACAGCTTGGAGTTAGCTCCTTTTGACAGTCATTCTTCTACATCAGCAAAGTGAACATAGGTATCTACTAAGGTTAGGCATGAGGTAACTGAGTGAAATGGCCTACAGTAAGAAAAATAAGGGTAATATCAAAGGTGTGCTAGAATCAGTTTGTACTAGTCCACAGGAGCTGAGAGTACAAATCTTTTTTCAGTTCCTTGTTCAATAAAGTGACATTTGTAGCTTGAAATTGGTCATAGTGAAAATTTACAACATAGAAACTAGCAAATACTGCAAATTAGAGCCTGTTTTTTTTCCCAAAGACTTGTTTGTTAGACACTGTGGAAACACAATGACAGATGCAATTGAAACCTAGTCTCAGAGCCAGGGACAAGAAGGAGGGCCAAGGACTGTAACAAACTATGCTAAGGGCACACTTGCTGCTAGCTATAGCCAACCCTTGCCATGTAAGTAGGCTCATTTTTGTCAGTTGTCTTACCTTTTTTTCAGGCAAAAACTATAAATGCAGATTTTTTCTGTGTAAGTTCCTATTTTGTTAAATATTTTTTTCATTTTTTTAAAAACACCGTAAAATTCAAACAAAATATGTATGCAGGTTGGTCTCAATCTGTTGGACAATTATTTCCCACATTTATTTTAAAGTTATATTAGTTATCTCTAAACTTTATTGTTACACTTTTATTTTTTTAAAGGGTCATTTGTCCTCTCTATGTGTGTATTAATTTTGTACTTGCATAGGGAAATACTGTATCTGCATATAAAACATACATAAATCTGCTCCAGTGGATTGTCTTGTATATCCTCTAGGATGCTGGCATACCTCTTCTCTTTGAAAACTGCTGCTTTAGACAATTAATTGCCATTTCTTCAGATCATATATCCTTTTGAAAATACTAAATTTATAAATTCTGGGCTGAGGATGTAGCTAAGTGGTAGAGGCCCTAGATTTGATCCCCAGCACCACCTGGGAAAAAAAAGTTGTAAATGCTCTCTACTGGCAACAGTACATAAGCATAGCATTTTTTCATATGCTGTCAGGAAGTTTTCAACCCTGGGAAGTTCTCTGAGCTTTGGAGTCTTTATTCTAGGACCAGAGGTCTTATGTGGTAGACCAGATGGCTGAACCGTCTTTGTGGCCACCTCTCAGAAGGTGATCCCATGTGATTCTCACAGACATGAGAGCTGACTGTACTGCACCCCTCTCTTCCCAGCCACTTCTGCTAGTGGGTACAAGGGCTTTTTGTCATGCATACAGAAATTACCAGCGTAATACCAAGCAGTGGACACAGAAAGACAAACTAGCCCTTGCCAGCCAGCCGTGAGCAGGAGGAATGACTGGAAGTGGCTGTTCTCCTCTACAATGTTCAGGAAACTTACCCTATTGTCTGTAGCCCTCAGTCACCAGCACAGGATGCATAATCACTTTTAGATGCAGTGCCTGTGCCATTTGTAATGGGAAGAATTCTTCCCTGTGATGTTTGTCACCAAGCCTTCTAGACCCTTCCAATAAATAAATGGCAGCTCTTCTCACAGGTGGGAAAACATGGCCCACTGAGAGACATGAGGTATAAAAAAGCCAGATTGAGTCAGTTGGATTTCTCTTAATGAAAATTATTTTTTTTGTTGTTTGTTTTTTTTTTGGTACTGAGGATCGAACTCAGGACCTTGGGCTTCTGAGGCAGGCGCTGGAACCACTGAGCTAAATCCCCGGCCCTCTTAATGAAAATTATTGAGTAGTTTCTAGTGATGTTTACCCAACTACTAAAGCAGAAATTAAGTAGAATTGGTGTGTTTGTCCAGTGCCCTTGGCCTGCTCAAGTGACTTAAATAGTTTATCTATGTTACATATATATCTGTGAGAGGGAAGACAGACCAAAGAGATGGTCCATATAACTATGTGTGGTATAACTACATTGAATAAACTTTTTAAAAGAAGAAATAGCCAGGGCCAGGGATTTAGCTCAGTGGCACAGAGCCTGCCTCTCAAGTGTAAGGCCCTGAGTTCAATCCCCAGTACCGGAAAAAAAAAAAGAAAAAAAAAGAAATAGCCAGGTATAGTAGCACACACCTGGAATCCCAGAACTTGGAAGGCTGAGGCAAGAGGATTGCCTTCAAGGCCAGCATGAGCTACATAGTAGTCAGTTCAAGGCTCAAACTACATAGTGAGACCCTACCTCAAAAAAGAAAAGAAAAGAAAGAAATTTCTACATATAAAACTTGAATGCAAAAATATAAATAGTAAAAATTTAGTTATAATATTAAAGATGCATTTTTCCCATTGACATTGATATGCAAAATTCTATTTATAATACTATAGGATTTATTGGCTAGGGGATTTTTGAAAAATTATCATGATCTATAACTCTCTGTTTTGCTTTAGAGAAACAGATAAAGCCTCAGTAATACTGAAACAATTAAGCTGGTGCCAATTCTGTAAATGTAGTAGCCAGAAAAAAGAGTGACAATAAAGTATTTTTCTATTTTGTATTTTATAATGGCAAGTCTTGTATTTTAAAATTTAATTTCATCTTGAGCAAAATAATCTCCACTGGGAGGAATCTTCTTGGTGGTGAGGCCAAGTGTGTATTTAATTTGCCCAGAGAGTTGATTTTAAATGAAGATTTTAGGAGGCCTCCCATCACCATCTCCCCAACAAGATTCTGGTTCAGTAGGTTTCAGGTGGGCCAACAGCCTTCATGGTGACAAACCCATTGTTTGCCTCAAACACTTGTCTCTGGGGTCTATACTTGGGAAAATACTGGAAGAAATCCTATGTTCTGTGATCAGAAAGAGCTAGTTTCTGACTGTGTCAGGAACTGTGACCGTGTCACTTCCTAACTCTGTAGCTTTTGTCAAATTACTTGGTTTCTCTGAACTGTAGTTTCTTTGTGTATAAAATGGGGCTGATATCTGCATTATGCTGTTTTTGTGAAGAGTAAAGAGTTGACGTGTGTACAGTACTTAGCACATCATAATTAGATGTATTTAATGTTCATTCTCTTTTTCTGTTTTTCTGAACCCAGAGAACTTAGACTCAGTACTTACCTAAGTGACACACACAGCATCCACACCCTTTGGGTGTCAGTTTGCACACAATTAAATACAGGATGACTATGCCAGGCAACCACAGGTGATCTTTGGTACACTAAAGCCCCAAATTAATGTGCTATTATTTAACAAGAGAATTATCATAGAAATTCTCAAATGTGTATGTGGGGGGATGTATATAACATAAAACTACTATCATAACCATTTTTTTAATGTTTAAAGCTGTCTCATTTATTATTTAGGCTATTTAGATAGTATACTTATATTGAAAATGGAAGCGAATTTTTCAATTGCTTTTAAAAAAAGTAAATAGTAATTAATGAATTTACTGTTATCCTCAAAATCGTCTACGTTTAAGGTGAGAATCTTGGCCAATACAAGGGTGCTGCTCCAAATTGTGAATGGTATTACGAGAGCTGCAATCTCTTTGTTTTTTTCTTCTTGAAGATGTTGAAGCTGCCTTCTGTAGATACTCTGTGGGGAAATAGTAGCATCTGGATATGGTTTTGATTTAGTCTGAACTCTTGCTAGTTTGGCATCAAACTCCAGCTGT
>NW_004624736.1:5056378-5132333 GCF_000247695.1 Heterocephalus glaber
AAGTCTTTGTATATAGGGAAGGGTGGAGGGGGTGAAGGGAGGACAGGAGAATGGGGAAAAAATAAGAACCAAGATACATCATGTAAAGGTACAAGATCCCAATGATGAATGTAACTGTATTTTATACCTAAAATGTACCAATAAACTAAATGGAAAATAAAATAAAATAAAATTTGGCCTAATTCATACAGCTTGTGAGGTAGTGGTGGTCCAGGTCTCTTTATTGGTGCTCTCTGTGGGCAGTGTCCAAGGTCACGGTTATTAAACTGAGAAACTTGGATGATGCTCACCTGTGTTTCATGTGTACTTACAGCATGTGGCAGGATTATGTATTTTCTTTAAACCCACCATTTTAAGAAGAATCAGCAGTCAGGGTCAATATGAAGGGCTCTTCTTTCCAGCTCTCATGAGATCCTGACTCCTCAGTGCTTATGTTCTGTGCTCAATCCCTTCCTCCTACCTAAACTCATCAGTTCCCCAGCAGCAGAGTTTAGGAAGGGCCAAACATTCATCTGCATCATGACCTAATCTTCTGACTGTCCCTCTGTAAGTCTAAGGAAAAGTAATTGAACATTTCTTTTTTTTTTTATTACCTGAAACACCCATTCCTTAAAAATTGAATAACAGAGTTTTCTGTCCTAGAATTAAAATGTAAACAAGCCCATTTCTTGAGAGACTTCCTTAAAATATGGCAGCTATGGGGATAAGAAATACTATTTTGGATCAGACAGAAGGTTGACTCAGTCCACTTTTTCTTGTAGTACCTACCATCAACAAGCATTTGGGGGCCATGTATCCACTATGTCCTTACATGATTAGGTATTTTCCATGAATCTTGTGTGTTTCTTCATTAATATCCAAATGTGATTCTGATATACATGGAGTTATCCAAATATTTTTGGAAACTTTTTATATTTGTAACTAGTTTATACATCCAAGAAGTTTCAGAAAATTCAAAATTGTCTAGTTTAAAACCATACTGACTTTTGTTCCTCTTTCTTTCTTTGACAGATTTGAGATTGAAATTGAGCCTCTGTTTGCCAGCATTGCCCTCTATGATGTTAAAGAAAGGAAAAAAGTAAGAAAGTAAAAAATAACCCATCCAAGCATGCATAGTATTCATGATTCTTTTGGTTCATGGTTTTAAATCTTACTTTTATACAGAAAAAAATATAAGATATGAAAGGAAATGACCTTTGGTGGATATAGTTCTATTACTTTTGTGATTTATGAAGAAATGACTTGGGAATATTAGTAATTTATGCTATTTGAGAAATTTTTAAGTGAAAGGCCTGCTGGGGGTGGTGGTTCTTCATTGAAAAAAATCCAGGGACCCAAGACTTCTCCATGAGTGTTTTAGTATTTGGTCCGTCTGTAATTTTTAGAGGAAGACAACAGTAGCAAAGCCAGAGAGGATGCCTCTGCCTTTCTTTACCCATAACCGTTCAATATTGAAGGAAACATGTGTCTTGGAATAAATATTAATAATCATGGAGTTGAGGCAGGTTAACTGCTAAAACAAGTAGACTCCCAAATCCAGTGATTTAGAGCGGTGGTTCTCAGAGTTGGATGTGTATCAGAATCATCTGGGAGCCTTGGCTAAACACAGATAATGTACCCTGCCCCAGTATTTCTGACCTGGTGAGTCTTGAATGGTGCCCAGAACTTTGAATTTCTAGTAGATTTCTTGATGATGTTGATGATGTTGAAACTGGCCAGGGGACATATTGTGAAAACCACCGATTTAAAGGACAAGAAGTTTCTGTCTTTTGTTGTTGTTTGCAGTGCTGGAAATTGAGCTCGGCATCTTGCACGTCCTAAGCAAACGCTGTTTTGTTTCTTAACAGTCCAGAGTGTGTGGGGTGGTGCGTAGAAGGCCAGTAATGCCTTCATTCCACTTGGTCACTCAGGAACCTGGGATGGCAGTGCATCCTCTTCCTTCAGTATGTGGTGTGATCAAAAACTATAGTGAATGTTTAGCTTTTTAAAATGTATTACAGTAGGGCCAGGGATTTAGCTCAGTGGTTTCACTGCCTGCTGCGCAAGCACAAGGACCCGAGTTCAATCCCCAGTACCAAAAAAGAAAGAAAGAAAAAAAAATGTATTACAGTAAAAGACACATTGCCATTAATCCCCCTAAAAATATTCCCCCTTGCTTTCTGCACACATATCCCATCATTCTTGCCATTTTCTAAAACAATTCTGGAAGTAGTCTTCTGTGAGTTTAGTTGCACTGTCATAGCTGCCTCAGTGTCCTGAACTGATTCAAAATATTTACATTTCATGGTCATCTTGACTTTGGGAAAGAACCAGAAGTCACACAGGGCCAGATCCAGTGAATGAACCGGATGAGGACATACCACGGTGTCTCTGTGTGTCAGAAATTGCTGTAAACACAAATTATAAACTGCTTCACAAAGTGGCAAGAACAATGGATGTGTTCTGAGGAAGTGGGAGTATTTGGAGGGAGGTTAATGGCAATGTGGTTTTTTTACTGTAATAGAGGGGTTTTTTTTACATAAATATTCTGTGTATTTTTGATGTACTCTCCCCACATCCCTCTTGTCATTGCCGTTGCTGCCTGGAATAAGGCAAAGGGTGGGTAGGAGAGGCTGTAATTGTAAACTAGTTGAGGGCAGAGGTAATGTCCTACTCTTCTTTAGGATAGTACTTACCACACCACTAATACTCAGGAAATATTGGTAGGCTAATAAAAATTTAAATGTTTCTAGAAATCTCTATCAGATGGCTCTAGAATATCTAAAAATTGTAAAAAAAAAAATATGCTTAATCAGATTTTCCATGGGCTCTACCATACACCATATCCATGGTTATGTTTCTCTTTTGAGTGAAATTATTTTATGGCTTTTTCATTCTTTTTTAAAACATGTTTAGATCAGGAAGACAACAGTCTAACTTATTTTTACCTTTTCTGCTTATTTACAGATCTCAGAAAATTTTCACTGTGACCTAAATTCTGACCAGTTCAAAGGCTTTCTGCGAGCTCACACACCTTCTGTTGACCCATCAAGTCAGGCAAGATCTGCCATCTTCTCCATCACCTACCCATCCTCAGACATCTACCTAGTAGTCAAGGTAGGGAAGCACAGTCCGATCTGTGCATTCTGATGTCTTCATTGTTGTGTGTCTCTCAGCATATGTGTGAGGTGGAAGACACAACAGAACATGTCCACTGTGAGAATTGAGTGCTTTCTTTCCTGCCTTATCCTTTTTCCTTTACAAGTAAATTCCCCAGAAAGACTAAAGGTATTGGAATCTTAGATTCCTAGATTTAAATCCTGGCTTTGCACTGAGTAGCTTTCTGAATGAATGACCAATGCCTAAACTTTCTGAGACTTAAGTTCGTTATCAGTATAGGGGACGATCATGCTGACCTCAGTGGGCAGTCATGGCCAAAGAATGAAACCTGGCCCTTCCTCCTAACTAAAGCGAGCGCCCTCAGCTGTCCAGCTTCAGGAGGCTGCTGTGGAGAAAGGAACAAAATCTTTCCAGCATTATTTCCTAACAATGGTTATGTTTTTCTAGAAACTTTCAGTTAAATGTTCCCAAGTGCAGGCTCTGACAGTGTGAGGTGTGGGCTTTGGTTTATAAGTTTCACTGCTCCTTTTCATCACCATCTCATAGACTGTCTAGTGAGAGTCAAAATCCGGGAGGTTGTTATAAGTAGGAGAACCTTTCATTATACACTGTACTCTTTGCTGGTGTAAGAAAAAGAGACTATCCCCATACACCAAAATGACTGGTTATAATTTAACAACAAACAGTGGGTACTTAACTGACCTCAAGCCAAATAATTGGTTTTATTGACTCTCTACCCCAAAATTTTAAAACAAATCAAAGCAACAAATTCAGGTGTCTGATTTAATGTACACCCAGCCTTCTGTGTCTGGAAAAAGTTTAGTTAGCTCAGTGTCTTGTGTCCTTAATCCCGCTGATTCTCCTGTCATCTCTATATGGTAGCACCATATAGATACCAAAGAATTCAGGTTACTTGGAGGTCATTTCATTTTGGAAAGATTGTGAAAGATTACTGTAGCTTGAGGGTAAATTGTTAGAGCTTGTGGAAAGTATAGTTAAAAACCTGTCGCTAAAAGGACACATTTCTTGTTGTCAAACTTTAAAGTAGTATTATTAAGTGTGGTATTACTTAGACATATGGGAAACTTATCTTAAATCTCACTCTGTTTGCTCTGTAGTTAAGTTTACAGTTCTCTCTTGGCCTGGGAAACCAACAAACCCAACACTAGTGCTATGGAGCTAAATTTATTTCAAACTCTATTCTTTGAAAAATGACTTTCTTAGTCTTTGTAAATGGGGAGGGATGGTGGGGTTGAAGGGAGGGCAGGGAAGGGGGAAAAAATTAGAACCAAGAGAGTATGTAAAGGTGCATATCTCCAATGATGAATGTCATTATATTGTACACCTAAAATGTACCAATAAAAGGATATACAAAAAGTAAAATACAAATAAAAAAATAAAGTTGAGATGCACTGTGAAAAAAAAAGAAAAGAAAAATGACTTTATTTTGATTAATCTGTAATACTCTACCAAACAATAGTGCTGAGCTATTAGTTAATAACCACTGACTGTGTCCCCAAATACAAATGCGCCCCTTGGCAATAGCAAGTTTACTTTAAATTGTTTGGTTATAATTAAGAAATTTAAATCTACACAGCAAGACAATCCATGGTTTGCCTTCTCTTTGTTTGTCTTAGCTCTAAGGTCAACAATGTTGCTGCTTCCTTATAAATAGGTAGTAAATGGTAGTGTGATCTTTGGCACATCCAGACAGACAGATATCATTTGATAAAGAGGGGCTTCCTTTTTTATTCCTGTTCATTCACAGGCTGTACGCCAAGATCATAACTATTTAGGTAGAGTCACCTCGTTCGTGTATGGCATATAATATTACTTGATAGGGGCTTAAAAAGTTAATTCAAGATTGTGTGAAGTAGATAAAAGGATTCATTTCACAAGTGAGGAATGCAGAGTGAACCTTAGGCTTTTTAAAGAATAGTCAAGTAGGTTCTGAGCCAGCCCCTCCTGAGTAGGGCAGAAGCCAGCCTTTCCATCTGAAAAGCCTTAGATGATTGGGACTTTGCCCTCCCTCCCCTGGTGGTGACAACTCATGTACCTCATCATCAGTCACGAAGGACCAGTGGCTCTCACTGGCTGCAGCACCTTCTTATGCAGGGCCTGGAGTCACCTGGGCCCAGTGCAGGGAGTGGAGTGGACAGTAGCTCCCAGTCCTATCAAATCTGGACTTAGTCCTGCTTCCAGATTTTGAGGATTCTTCTCCTGTGAGTTCCAAATAAAGCCATGACATTCCCATTCCTTGCTTCAAGGTCCTAATTAAGTTCTTAATCTTTGTTCACAATTCACTTTAAAGACCATGGTTTTATCCATTGACTTTACGGGGAAAAAAATAGCTTCATTCCAATTCATTCTGTGAGCTCCTGACAGTAACCTTAGGAGACAGGGTCCATATTGTGTTTACTGCCTAATCTCCCCAGCGGCTATCACCTAGAAGATAGTAAATGAATATTTTTAAATGAATGAATCAAACAAATACTAACTGACACTAGTCAGTTTCTAGCTCAGGTACGATGCTGCTGTGTTTTCGATGTGGTGCATTTCTAGTGGGACCAGCCTTCCCTTCCTGCAATAGCAGTGGGCTGAGATTTTAAGTTTCTTTGATGAGAAGAGAGGCTTCCAGCTTGGAATCCTCCCTGGACCAGGTGTCCATTGAACAGCACCATGCCGCTTCCTTTAACCACATTAAATACCCCTCTATCAGTAGGGTATTCTGATTTAAATACCTCATGTCTACCTGATAACAGGGTCTTAATAGAATATGTGTCTATGAGTGTGAGAGTGATCTGGCTGCGACATCTGTCATCCCTTTGATTGCCAGGGTTGATTTTGTTAATCTGGCTGGCTAGGCGGGTGTTTCCTTCCTCCCTCACCGTGCCAGGCGTCCCTCCTGATACTGTGTACTTGGTTGAAGAGAAGAACCTTTCCCCGTAGAAGAGGGCCATTTCCTCTGTTGGGGTATATGAGTAGCTGTGCTCCCCTCCTAGAACCTCCACACAAGCTCTCAAGAATCCATGTCTGTGGAATACACTGACTCAAATCAAGGATCCTCTGAACTGATAACACGGGCTAATGGGACCAAATCTGCTTGCCTTTCCCCATCAACATCTAAGTTTAAGCGATCTAGCACATCCAGGCAGATGTTATTTGATAAAGAGGGGCTTCTTTTTTCTCATGTTAAATTTTCTTTGAGCTGAGAATTAGGGAATTTCAAATTTCTCCTTTTCTCTCTCCTAAACATGGTGCCCAGTCTATGGCCATACCACCCTGAAGGCACCCGCTCTTGCTCTTGCTCTTGGTACCCAAGTTTATGGCCAATGACCGGGCAGCTCCTTTATCAGAAGCAAAATGGGAAAAGATGCTCAACAGTGGCAGCGTTCGGCCTCTCACAACCACTTAGCAAGTTGGAAAGCTGCATGTTTCAGTGCTCTTGAGTTTCTTTCCAAATCTGCTAAATCCAGAGAAGCAGCCCTAATAGGAAATACAGGACACAATTACAGATAATTTATTCTGTTCATTTGTTCATTTTCTATAAGGTTTTAGTCCTTAACTTAGCTTTTATAGAGACCATATCTCTTTTTTACTTTGTAAGCAATAATAAAGAAAATTAGTTTTTCACTTCCTGCATATGTCTCATGGGTCTTGTTTTACGAAATAACTTTTATTGCATTTTTATTATACACATAATACATGTTTATTATTTAAAAATAGAAACTACATATCAGCAATAGGAAGAAAATAAAGATCACATAACCCCACCACACAGAGGTAGCTACTATTAACAGTTGCTGTGTATCTACTATCATCCTTTTAATATGCCTTTATAATTCCTTTCATAAAACTGTATGGTACTGTTCACACTATTTTTTTAAAATCAGAAAATGTATATTATGGCTATCCTGTGTCATCAAATACTGTTCCTAAGGGCTGGGGATTTAGCTCAGTGGCACCACGCCTGCCTTGCAAGCGCAAGGTTCTGAGTTCGATCCCCGGTACCACAAATACTGTTCCTAAGGATAATTTTGATGGTTGCATAGATCCCATTATGTGGATATATTTCACTCACTTTAATATTATTTTTGTTGATAGATTGAAAAAGTCCTTCAGCAGGGAGAGATTGCAGACTGTGTGGAACCCTACATAGTTATCAAAGAAAGTGATGGTGGAAAGGTATGACAACTCTAGTATTGCTAAGTGGTGACATCTTAGAATAAGCAGATATTCTCACAGATGTTTCACAAATAATTAATGGAGTTAGACTACAACACATCTCCATATAACATACTAATACATTGTATTTAAGCAAAAGAAGAAAGACTAGTTATCGGTGGTAATCTTTTAAAGAAATAAATCATTGCATTCACTAATGATGATATGCACCAATGCCTGAGTACAAAATTTGGCTAGGGCAAATCCATGTCCTGTTGTCTTTATTCCAGGATTTGAAACAGCTGATTGGGAAGGCTGCAGAGACCCCATGAAACCACACAGTGCTAGGGCTCTCCTTGCCTTCCTAACATGATGGGGCATTGTCCTTCTCAGTATTAATAATTGACAATTGGCTATGACTTCAGTACATCATCAGTTAATTAGCACACTGTAAGTCCTAAGCCATGAAAAGGACATCTTTTCTCAGCACCAGTTTGCAGAGTTTCCCAGTATGGTTTTTAAAACATAACCTTTCTGGAATAAGACTTCCCCAACTGGCCTCGTAAATTTCAAATAAAATTGATGGAACTCAAGACTTTTGTTAAATCTACACTTAGTCTGAACTTAGCACACCTTGGAAGTCTTGTCAACTTAATAAAGAAGTCGTTAGGAGTCTTTGTAGCTTTTTTTTTTTTTGGAGTTTTCCAAAGCAACTTTGTAAAATAGATTCTTTTGGAATCTTGGTAGATGATGTATTAAATTTTTCACCCCAAGTTTCTTTCATGAGAGTCCAAGTCCTGTAGCTATACCTGGAAGAGGCACTTGTGGATAAGCTGGTATAAAAGCCTGGGACATTTCTTTTTTTAGCAGCATGTTCAGTTTACTTGTAACCTTTTGTTAAAATCTTCTTTATATAATGTTTATTTCCTTACGATCTAGACCTCTGGGACAAGTTGAGTCATTTTTCTGCTGATTCATTCCTTAATCAGTAGAGTTGGGGTTTTGGAGATGACTGGTATATCCGCATCAGATACAGTTGACTTGGTGCGAATGTCATATTTCTTGTTTCAGCTCATCTCTTTCCATTTTCCTCTAGAGTAAAGAAAAGATTGAAAAACTAAAACTTCAAGCTGAATCCTTCTGTCAGCGTTTGGGAAAATATCGGATGCCCTTTGCCTGGGCTCCCATTAGTTTAGCAAGCCTCTTCAGTGTCTCCTCCCTTGACAGGGAGGTAACTGATGCGGAGCCCACAGTTGGTAAGATTTTCATCTGCAGTGGGAAGGGGACTGCTCCCCAAAGTACAATCCCCGAGGGCAACTGCTTGTTAGTGAGGCTCAGGAGTGTAGGAAGGGGTAGGGGTAAGAAAGTGGAAGCAGATAAACAGAATGACTGCCTTACATGTTTGATTAGTGATCACCATGAACATGTATGGAGCTTACACATGATCTTATAATAAGAACTTTGCATGGAATTTTGTAGCTACTTTAATGCTTTAGAAAGTTAATTTTCAGTAGCCACCTTTTCTCAAGAAATAAAAGTCTTGGGGCCGGGGATTTAGCTCAGTGGTTCTGGCACCTGCCTTGCAAGCGCAAGGTCCCAAGTTCAATCCCTGGTACTAAAAAAAGAAAAAAGAAAGAAAGAAAAGTCTTGAAAATAACAAGAAAATGTAGTAGCCATCTATAGTTGGCTAAGCAAAGCTACCTACCATGTTTGGCTCCTAAACATAAGAATAACCTGGACACAAAGGATTTGAAAAGCAAAACTTACATTTTTCCACCAAAATTTTCAGTCTCTTAAAGTTTATTTTGTAAAGCATCATGAAAAAGTGGGTTCCAAAAGAATGTCTAGCTACTGCTCCAATTTATTTTGCAAGTTTCGTCTTTTCTATCACCTCCCTCCTTGGTCTGAAGCATTAATTTCTTACAGGGTTTGGGTGTGGAACTGTGCAAGTGTTTCAGAGTTTTCAAGTAGGCCCACCCCTACCACTTGCAGCAGGGTTTCTCTTTCCCTCAATGCTATTGTACTCAACAAATACTCAAGTCTACCTTCACATTTCTCATGCATTCCTTACCTCTGCCACTTTTGAACCATTAGTTTTTCCACAGGAAGAAAGGAAAAGTTATCTGTTTATTCTGCTGCTCTTCTGGACTTACTGTATAATTACCAGGCAGAACCCCTGGGTTATTTCTGATTTGTCGATAACAAACTCCATTTTACTACTTTTTGACCTTCACACCACAATTTTTCTAGTGCCAACTTCTCTGTATAGTCAGCCTTATTTGAAAGTGTTATGTGTGGAGTTTACACTGCACCCTAAGCTAGGTAATTCGAGCATAGGGTTTGCAAAAACCACTGTAATCTCTAGGTCAGGGATAAATTAACCTGACTGAAGAGGCTGAACCCTAAAATGCAACCAGAGACGAAGTATATTATACAAGTTTAGGTAGGTAGTGGTTGCAAAGACTTTCAATTCAGCACCAGAGTAAGAATTAAGGATAAGAAAATATTCAAAACCAGGAGCTGGAGTGTTAGAGTTCTAAGCAATTTGACTGTTCACCACAGCAGCCCTGAGTTTTTCATTATGAAAGCCATGGGATCGCCATCTGAAACCTCAGAAGGGACAAGAAACAGCTAAGCAGAGGCAGAGTCCTGGCCCTGTCTAATTCCCACTGTGGAGTCAACCGTGGCAAAAACTCAGTTCTGTTTACTAGTCTATGTGCAAGAGCAGAGCCAGGCCGGATCCACAGTGCGCACGAGCTGCCCCTAGCATGTTAAGGTCACACTCACAAATGCCTTCAGAAGTATTTGAGTACATGCCTCTCCCAAGTGGAATGCAAATGTGAAAATAAAACAAAAGCAAACACTGTGGTGTCTAAATAAAGCTTATCAGGAGACCCTCTTCTGCTATACTTTTGCACTCTTGCTGGATGGCATTTGGCCTACTCTGACCTCCATGTGGAAGCCTGGCCTCTCTACTCTGGTCCCAGTAGGACTGAGAAAGGGCCCATGGAGGAAAAATTTCATTCACAGCAAGGATCGCCATGTTCAGCATCTTTAAGCATACCTTACATATGACAAAGTTAATAACTGCTGTGTATTCAAACAGAAGTTTAGAATGACAGTTGTTTTTCTTAAAGGGAGAAACTCTGGGGGTGAGCGAAGGCCTCTGTCCCAATCCAGAAGACTCTCTGAACGAACTCTCTCCTTGGAGGAAAATGGGATCGGATCCAACTTTAAAACCACCAGCATGACCATTAACACCTTTTACAAGCAGGTGGGTATCTCTATATGTTACAGCAGGTCTAGATTTGTCCCCATGTTGGCATGGCTGTTGGGGCCCAAGAAAGGAATAGTGAGGGATTAGGAGATTAAGTTAGTAAACCTCACCAGGCCTTCTTTGTATTCTCTACAGAATAAGGCTGCTGGCTCATTTCATGCTGAGGACTGTTGGGAGCATTCCAAGCCATGAGGTGCATGTAGCTCCCCTCAGGTGCCTAGGATACATGAGTGCTTAGTGAGTGCTAACTGTGTTCATGGAGAGACAGATGTGTCCCCATAATACAAACTGTCCTACTTGAACCTATATTGCTCAGTTCATTGCTGAGCCTGTGAGACGCTGTCCCTGCTGGCCTGGGTTCCCTGGCCTGGCTGCCCTTCCCCACTATTGTGATGCAGGACTCCTGCTTGGTCAGAGAGCATGACCCTTCCAGATGGTGCTCTTATGACTGCTTTTTACATTTTTAAACTTTTTCAAATGCATAAAGACAGAATGTTCAGTGGAGGTTGCTGGGGGGTTGGGGGAAGGGAATGGATAGTCATTGTGAAAGGATATGGAGGTTGAGATGTTTTGTTACATGAAGAAAAAATTCTAGAGATTGGTTGCACAACAGTGTGAATGTACAATGTGAAGGTGGAAAATTTTATGCTTCTTATATTTTCCCTTAAAACTTAGAGTCACTCTGACTGTTTTGAAAAATTTTTCTGTAGCTCAAGCAGCCTTCAGGGCGCATTTAAACAACTACATGAAGAAAATAAAATGCAGAAAGGACGATGCACCACCACACGTAATAGAGAAAGCAGCTGGCAGGGTTTCTATCTAGAACATATTCCTTCATTGCATTACCTTGGGGGACAAGATCCTTGTCTCAAGGAAGCCTGAGTTTTTCCCCTGGCACTAGGACATCTGCATCTACCTCCCTTATGGGGTGGCTGTAAGGATTCAATCATGCACATGTCTTCTTTGGTAGAGTGCCTGCCCCACAGGGGAATGTGGAGGTAGCACTTATGATTTACCTCCTTCTTCAAGGTACATGTGAAGAGAACAAAGTAGGAAGGAGGAAAAGATGCTTTCCCTGTCTTTAGATCCTTACAGAAGAAAATAAACCTGTACTGTATCGTTCCCGGAAGTAAGAGTATCCTCAGTGGGTTGAAGTTACAGGGCAGAAGCTTATGGCACAGATTCCTAAGAGTCAAACAAGCTCCTTTGGGATGTAGCAGAGGTCCCACCAGCAGGGCTGGTGAGAAGCTGGTTGAGAAGAACATTTGACAGCAGTTGAACCAAATGATTTCACAGCTGCTTATAATCCAAATTTCTACGAAAGACCTGTTAGGATAAAACTTAAAGATAAATATCTTCCTGGAAGTGGTCCCGAATTCAGGAATAGAGCATTTACAGTAACCCTGATTGTTCTCTTGGCAGGAGGGAGATCGCCTTAGTGATGAAGACTTATTCAAGTTTTTAGCGGATTACAAGAGATCTTCATCCTTACAGAGAAGAGTCAAGGCAATCCCAGGTGTGGAGAACTCATCTTACTCCCCTTGAGCTGTGCCCGAACCATTTGTGCTCAGACACATTCTTTGTCTTGTGCTACAAGGGTGGTGTGGGAGTTGGTGTTCAGAGTTAAAACTCTGAATTGGTTCACACATTTGGCAAATCTGGGTTTTTATTCTATTTTTCTTAAAGGTTGGTTTTATAAATACTGTGCTTCAGATCCAGTTTCTCAGATTACTGTTAAACCGAATGGCCTCTTTTATCCAGTAAAATACTCTGTGGAACCCTGAGTATAAGAAAAAAGTGAATGAAAAAAGTGAAGAGAAACCAGAGTATGTACTATGCTTTGATAGAAGATGAAGAAAGTTTCCCTATTCTCAGAAAAATTGCCCATAGGACTTCTGTAGCACCCTTGGGTATCAGGGAACTCAGTTTGAAAACCATCATGTTTTACAGCTAGCAGTGGAGGGAAGTTATTAACTATGTATGCATTATAATGTGGTAATTTTAGAAGTAACTATGAAGATCCTTTGATCCGCTTCTACTATTAGTTTTTCAAACTATAGGAAATTAGTGAGGAACTCTAAACCCCATATACTCTCACAGTTTATCTTTATTTGCATAAAAGAAACAGTATGGCAATCTTTCTAGCTTCCTTCATCACACGGAAATATCTCTACTGAAACTGTCCTGTGTTCCCTCTTCAGGCTTGCTGAGACTGGAGATATCTCCGGCTCCAGAGGTAATCAACGGCTGTCTGACTCCTGAAATGTTGCCTGTGAGACCCTTTCCTGAAAACCGGATGCGTCCACACAAAGAAATTTTGGAATTTCCAATCCGAGAAGTTTATGTCCCCCATACAGTGTACAGGTAAGAAACACTGGGTCCAGGAAAATCATTGAACCCACATTCCAAATATTGTTAGGATAATGTTTTCAGCATCTTCCAGCCTTTCTGCTTTCTAAGTTTTGGGGAAAATGAAATATGATGTTTGCATAGCTCTAGATAATTGCTACATCTCTCTGTAAGGGTTTACCTAATTCTCTTTAACAAGAAAGTGTGTCTGCTGTCATAGTATAATTTAGGATGATGGTGGACCTATTATCTTCAGAAATGAAACAACTTTACTAGTCATTACCTTGGTTTTCTTCTGTGCGGAAGGAAAAAGAAGCTTGATTAACCCAGCCTAGTTGTCTGAAAGTGTATAGTTTTCAGCCCGAGATGAGTTCTGTCCATGAGAATGTACAGCAGTGACAGAACTGCTCTGTATGTGTGGTGCTAGGGGCCCCTGGCCTTTTCAGCGTTGGGCTTGTCAGCAGTGGAAATGTGGTTGATGGGATAGAGGGAATAAAATTCAATCTAATTTATTTTAGTCAATTTAAACTTAAGTAGCAACATGTAGTTGTTCCCTCCCATATTAGAGGCCAAGGAGATAGATACTAAAGGCCTGAAAAAAATAAAAAAAATAAAGGCCTGAAAAGCTAGGCTGCTGTCGCTTCTGAGAGTCACCTGTGTGCCACATGGGTGCGGAGAAGGAGCACTTGTCAACGTACACCTGTCAAAAGCAGTGCTGCTCGTGTACTTTCACTGTTTATTTTGGGAAGATTGGTTTGAAATGCAGTAAAGAATGGTATATCAAGCATCCAGAAATGACATTTTGTTGTTTTTATATTTTTATATAAAACATCAAATCAAATCATGATTAAATTAAGCCTTCTTTATCCCCAGAATTCTCCCTTGCTCCTAATCATCATTGTTATCATGAACACACATGTCCTTTCAGCCACTTTATATGTTTTTTTACACATACACATGTATGTTATCTGTGAATACCAAATAGTATTATTTTTATATTCATTTAAAATTTATACAAGTGGCCTCGTGTTCCATGTGCTGAGTACCTTGCTTTTTGCGTGAAAAAGTATTTTTAAATTTTTCCTTTTTTTGAGTATTACTATGTATTCATGAATTTTACTGACTCAATACACTGTATTCAGTTTTTTCTTTTTAGTTAGATTGTCATAAATTTAACCAATGAGGATTCCTTAACAGCTTGTATTTTAGAAATATCAATACTGGTTTATATAGAGCTGTGTCCTTCCTTTTACCTGCTGTATAGTATGCCTTCGTGTGATGAGGACATTTTAATTTATCCATTTCACTATTTGTAGATATGTGTGTTTGTTCCAATTTGGGGCTCTTAGCAACACTGTGCCAAGACAGTTCCTGCCCTTCTGCATGTCTGAACATTTCCCTAAGGGATATGCCCAAAGGTAAAATTACTAAGTCAGGAGAGACATGCATTTTCAGTTTTAGTCATATTTCTGTTTTTTTCCCAAAACTGTACCAGTTTGCTATCTTGCCAGCAATGTAAGAATACCCCCACTTGCCCCGTTTCTTACTCACACTTTACAGTATGACCTATGTGAGACTGAAACACAAAGAACTTCAGAGCTCACTTCACCCAAACATTTCCACCCCAAATTCCAGATTCACAAAGTTGAGACCCAGAGGGGATAAGTAAGTGGTTTAGGGAGATAAGAAAAAAACTACAGTGAGTCATCCAACCCCTGCTGTTAGAAATGGAGCTCTTCCTTCCGAGATGTGTGTGATAACACACGTTTTCCCCCTTCATCCTTCCCGCCTTTATTTTCTATTTTCATTCCTTAAATACCAGCCCAGCCCCTGGCTTCCTTCTAGATAAGACAGGCATTCCTAGGATGGAGTCATTTCAATTTCCCAGTCCCTAGAGGTCTTGGATTAAGGCATGAAATGTTTGCTTAAAGATGCAGTGCTTGAATCTTTTGAGAAACCTTATCCTATCACTGGGGGGGGGGGTGCTTGTGGCATTGGAATCAACTCACACCCAATGAATTTCTGTAGTTATCCAACATCCCCCCAGCATGTCATCGCCGGGAGTAGGCAGCAGCACAGGAGGGCAAGTCCAGACTGAGGACTCCAGCCCCGCCTGGCACCCTGAGGAGCAGCCCCTTCTTCTTCAGCCGCCCCCTACAAGCCAGGCCCTTGCCTTGGGGAGGGATAGATAATGCTTTCCTCCAGTTTGGTGGGAGCACCTTGCCTTCACTCCCTGGCTACCTTGTTTAAGGAAAGAGAGATAGAATGAACTTGGTTCACTTCGAGAAAATCCCAGGTGTTCAGGGAGCATCTCACCTAAACCTCTTATGCTGCGGTCAGGTTTTTAACATTTCTCCTCCGGACCTCACATGCTTAGCGGTCAGTTAGGTTATCCTGACTGTAAGCCTGGGTTAGACTAATCCTCTCCTTTCCGACATCTCTGGTCCTACTTACAAAGTGCAAATGGACAGAATCAAATCAGATTGGTAATTTGACAAAGTTAGGTTTGCCTGGGATGACCTCGTCTTCCCATTTCTGTCAGTTTCCCTTCTTTTCATTCCTTGCCATCTCCCAGGCCTCAAAAAGCTTGCAGCCTCGTGGCTTTTTAACCCCCCATCCCCACCCCCCGCCCATAAGTCTCTTTTAAGCAAAGATCTCTACATTCATGCCATGGTGTCGCTAATAGGTGTGGCTTAAAGTCTTACCTCTTCAGAAGAGTGTCATTTTTGTCTGACTTAGCTGAGAATTCGGGTTGTTGTGCTATGGGTTTGCATGCAGAGTAAGTTTCACTGTGAACATGCCTGTTTCCATGCTGCTAATCCAGGTCACAGGTGTATCAACGTAAGGGAATCAAATGCTTGAAAATGAAGGCTTCAGAGCAGGCAAATTTAGGGATAATTCACATTTTAGATAAGATTCACCTGCTGAATGTGACAGACAGCTTGACTGATAGAAGGTTGATCTACCTGGAGCTTATGGAGAATACGTCTGCTGAGCCAAATGCTGAATGCCTACCCTGACGAGGCCAGGATTTAACCTGCAGGTACTGTACTTCTACCAGGCTGTGGAGCTGCCTTTGGGGAAGGGAACTGTCACACAGTTCTAATGGCAGAAGTTGCCTGGCCTCGAGTTCAAGCATCAGCCAGAGTCGTCCACTGCATGTTCTAATATTGGTAAGGTTTCAGTTTAACACCACGTGAGGAGAACTCAAGTTACCTTTCCATGTCACAGTGGCTTCTGCTGAAGGCTTGAGGAGAGTGGTGTGGGATCACCTGAACTCACTTCTCTGTCCTCAGCCTCACCGTGTCTCACCTCCTGAGGTGTCTCCTTTCTTTGCTCTGCCCCTTCCAGTGTCCTAGGTCAGGGCCACCTTGTCGTACTATGAGGGCCACTAGTGAAGTTGCAGTCTGTGTGAGCACTGCTCCCTGCTGCCTCAACTTTATTCAAGCCACTTCAAGGAAAGGTCTAGGGAAGACCTAGACTTTTATAACAGAACCATGGAGGACTCCTGAACTCTGAGGATTCACAAGACAATCACCTGCTCTGACCAGAGATATCAACTTCTGGAGCAAAAAGTGCTAATCCCAAGAATGACTCGGTCTACCAGGTCTGGGGCTCTGGTCCTCTGTGTGGCCACATCCAGCTTCGACGGGTAGGGTGGAGTCACAGAGCTGGACAAGTGTCCCCTGAGACAGACTGAGGCAGAGCTTCTCAGTGCTGAGAAGTCAACAGCAGGGTGATAGCAGCTAGGAAGGTAAAGCGAGACAGCTACACAAGTTAGGTCAGTAAAAACCTGGGTCATCCACATCTGCGTTTGTTATTCCTGGTTCTGTGTCCAGATTTTAAAAGCCAGCTGTGTGCCTCAGAACACATTGGAACCGACTCCTGGCTCATTTTCCATGTGACCCAACAGCTGGTGGTAGAGATGCCAGCTGCCTTCTGGTGAGCGCAGAATGAAAACAGCATGAGTTGGGGCCAAGGCCCAGGGAGGCCTTCAAGGACATTTTACCCTGCGGCTGCCACTGGGGTTTGTGTAGAGATCACAGGCGCTGAGGTTGTAATGAGCTTGTTAAGCGCCTTGCCGTCCCTTTCACTGGAGATTACATTAAAGAAAGCCACAGAAAGTACATTTGCATCTCTCACCACAGCTCTGAGAACCTCTGAGGCCTTGTCTGTCCAATTATCCGACTTGCTCTGGACTGTGCTTGCTGGGAGCAAGCCTATCTGTTGGAACATGATTTCTTTGATGGATAATTAGCTGCTCACCAGCCTCCTCCTACTAAACATTCTCAGACCAGAAGTCTGATCTGGCCTCACAGGGAGGTGCCTTCAGTGTCACAGTAATGTTTCAGGAATCCTACCAGACTCACAGCCTGCAGGGAGGAAGGGATGCCATAAGATGGATGTGGGAACTGGTCGTGCGTGAACTTGGGGAGTTATGATTCAGTGGAGAGAATTTTGGAGAAAAGGAATGAACCTAAAGTAACTCTGGATGAAATGTAGGGAGGAGCCATGGCATGGAGAGTACCCTTGTATGAAACTTTATTTTATCCAAGGAAATGAATTCCCAGTTGAAGCCCAGTTCGCTCTGTAACTGGAGTGGGCCTCATTGATGGCGGGAGGAAGGGTGGTTGTGCCTTCCAGCGTCCAGTCTCACCATGGAGATCCCCAGCCAGGGTGTCCGGAGTTGGACGCTCTCTTTTGTTTAGGAATCAGCTTCCTGTCTGCAGAAAGGAGAAGCTTCAACCTCCCCTTAATGAGTTCCTCCACTGAAGATGGCCGTCCAGAGGCCCACAGTGACTCGGGCCTCTGGAAACTCGGCAGAGGGGATGTGCTGCTTTCTCCACCTGCTTTAGGAAGTAGTCCCAGTGTCTACCTGGGTATGAGGTAGGAGGGATTTAGCAGAGGTCAGGCACTTGTCTGTGAAGAATCTATAGCACCACAGCTCACCTCTCCATGTGAGGACCGTTGTTCCACAAACAACTGATTTTATTGCATGATAAAACTGTAAGGACTCTGGTGTTACAGCTCATTGATAATTGACAGTTTGATGTGTTTGGTCCTCATCTCTTGAAATCACCCCCACAAAACAACATATAAAGCACAGGGTAGTGATGCGCACCTATAATCCTGGCTACTCAAGAGACCAAGGCAGAAGGATCAGAAGTTTGAGCCAAACCTGGACAACTTAGACCCGGTCTCAAAATAAAATTTTAAGGGGTCCGGGATTTAGCTCAGTGGTTCCACCTCCTGCCTCGCAAGTGCAAGGACCTGAGTTCGATCCCTGGTACCAAAACAATTAAAAATTAAATAAAATTTTTAAAAGCTGAGGATGTATTTCAGTGGTAGAGAACTTGCCTAGCAGGTATAATGCCCTTGGTTCAGGTTCTCTGTTTCCCTCAAACAAACAACAAATAATATCTTAAATAACTATAAAAAATAGCTTCTCATTTTGTATTGTTTCTCTAGTTGTTTATCCAAGTGTGGTGGTGCACACCTGTAATCCCAGTACTTGGGAGGCTGAGGCAGGAAGATCACCTCAAGTTTGAGGCCAGCCTGGGCTACATAGTGAGTCCAAGGCCAGCCTGAACTACACAGTGAGACCCTGTCCCCTTCAAAAAAATCCAGTTGTTTAAATTTTATTTTAGAACAGATAGTTTGTTCTAGAGGTTTAAATTATTTTTAAGCACAGAACCACATAGGGTGAAAAATTTGATCATTCCTGAATTCCGGCCATCCCTTTGCCCTCTATGGGAAGAGCTCATATATGTGTATAAGTGGTTTGTTTATAAAAAATTCCTACTCCACAAACAATTGATTACTAAGCCTCATAAAAACAAGCATTGAGCTTTTGGGGATAGATACAGTGAGAGAAAACAGAGGGAGAGGGAGAGAGAATTCTTTTTATTCTTGCATTTATTCTTCAAATATTGAGTACCTACAATGTGCCAAGCCCTGTTCTGGACACTGGAGAAATAACAGTGAGCAAAGCCAGTGAAAAGGGTCTGCATCTCATGCCTCAGGCCATTTTGACTATTAGAGACTGCAGTTTTTCTCATGCTTACGCATCCTTTCAGATAAGACCACACATGGACAAGCCGACAAGCCAATGCAAGCAGGAGTTTTCCCCACCCTGGGAAGGCAGCATAATCTGCACGCTGGTCTGCACCTTGACTTCCTAACTGAGCATGGTATCATGCAGAGCTCTTTGATATGAATGTATGAAGCCGTCCTGCCTTTTTTATTTCTTTTTTCTTTGTTTTTGGTACCGGAGATCGAACTCAGGTCCTTGCGCTTTCGCAGCAGGAGGCGAAACCACTGAGCTAAATCCCCAGCCTGTCCTGCCTTTTCTAATAGCTGCGTTTAGTCTTATTATATAAACACTCTTGATTTACCCAATCCTGTGCTGGTGGGCACTTGAAACATTTCTGCTCTTTTGCTATTACACGTGATGTTACAATGGAATATCTTACAAATATATTTCACATATGTGCATGCCTATTTATTGGACAGATTACTGCTTTTCATTCTTTCAGGAAGTGTTTGAAGCATTCTGCCCTCAGCTCACCATAAGACAATCCAGAAGGTCAGACCTTGGTTTTACTAGGCTTAGAAAGCAGTCGCTCATGGGATAGAAATTTTCATACACAAACTGTACAGTTAAGAAGAGTAGTAGTTACCCAGGTAAAACCTCATCATTTGAATCAGCCAAGGAATGGAAACAAAGACAAAGAGAATTCCTAGTGCTAATGGCAGCTTGCTGTCAGTAATAAGTAATGGCCACAATCCCCACGCTTCTGATACCCTGCTCCAAAACTCAGCACTCCTTTTCCTAAGAGTGATAAAGTGAGGACCCAGCCAGTGACCTGGAGTTGCTTAGCAACTGTTGCAGATCCTTTGTAAAGCTATGGTTGCAGTACACGATGCAACCACTGGAGGGCACAATTTGCTCACTTTCCAAAATCCTTTTCATTAGCAAACAGTCGCGATTTGTTACAGTAGAACACACGTTTCTCTTTTGACTTTGAAGCACTAGACCAAGAAAAAGTAAACAGTATCCCAGTGTCCTGAGATATTTCTGTTGTCATCTTCTGCAAGGGATTTTATTCTCACCTGGTGGCTTCTGCTTCCTTTCCTAAATAAGTCATGACCTTAGGCATCAAGCCCTTTTTTGGAAGATATAGTGGGAGGGAAACGAAGAATTGCATCCCGTGGTGTAGGGAAAGAGGTTTACTATACACATGTACACCGTCACCAACCCTCAGGTGCAAAACTAAAAGCACGCGAAGGCTCACCCGAGTACGGGGTGAGGCGAAGCTCTTGTTGGTCTGGTGGTACGCGGTTCCTTCTGAGGCGCACCATGCAGCACGCTCTGATGCACTTCGGTTCCCTGCGGGACCTCTCCGCAGACGCTGCGGGCACCCGCTTTCCCTTGCTTGAGTCAGGGTCGGTGAAAGCGGAAGCAGCGCGCAGCGGGAAGCCAATCAGGCGAATAGAGGCCTGCCCTTGCTGGGGGCCATAAATAGTCTGTCTAGACAAGAAGGAGCCCCTTAAAATTCCAGAAGCCGTCTTTTATTTCTCTACTTTTGTTAGTTTTGAAAGTTATTATAGTTTATGGGGAAAAAACATTTTTTGAAACTGAGCCACACTGAAGTGGCCCCAGCTGGCCTCAAACTCTTCAGCTCAAGCGACTGTCCTGCCTCAGCCTCCTCCATAGCTGGGACCTTAGGCACTTGTCCACAGCTGGCTTAAGTGATTATTTTAAATGCATTGCTTTGAAGCAGCTTCTCTTTGATGGGATCCCCTTCAGGGAACTCCTCTCTTCTATTCTGCTATGGGGTGGGGGTGGGGGGAGCCTTCTGTGCTCGCTTTTCCTTCTCAGGTCTGACTTTCCCGTGTACAGTAAGTTACAGACGCCCGAGCTCAGTACTCCCCCTCTGCTGCAGCGACACGCTGTGGTTCCAGGCCTCGGAGAGGCTGCCTTTGGCCCCTCTCAGCCGAATTCCAGGGGAAATTTGAGGGTCTGTAGCAGGGCTTTCTGAGGGGGAAGCAGATAGGGATGGAAGTGCCAACTCCATGGCACAAAATAAATAGAACCCCAGGGGCCTGGGTTTTGACTGTGTCATCGGGTCATTTTTGTCTGCTTTTGTTTGAATTTTGGTGCTGAGGATTGGACACAGGGCCTTGTGGATACTATGCACATGTTCTACCCCAAGCCACACCCCAACCCCATAAAAAAGTAATTTTTTAAAACCATAGCTAATGAATTAGATTTTATTTTTTTAATTTTAAAAAATGGTTAAAAAAAATTTACCTGTTGATTTAAAGCACTAAAAAACTTCCAAAGTGGGCCACAACTACTTCTTTTGTTTCCTGTTCTTTGAGAACTTAGAAAGCATAAACTGAGATCCACATAACTATTTGTAGAAATATAAATATTATGGTTTAGTAAGTGTAGAACTAGAGAAGCTCAACTTAATGACTCGTTCCATTGATTTTTGGAGGCATTTTCATGCCCAGGCTAATAATTATACGTTTAGCAATGAGGAAATCTCAGAGCCTATTCTCATCTCCTAGAGTTGTAACTGAGCCGTGATTCCCTCTGAGCCATTCCACTTCCTTCACACGGGTGCCCGGGGCGGCCTTTCTTTCCTACTGGTGTTCAGAGACTAACACAGCTGCTTTTCTGCAAATCCTTCAGTCAGGCCACAGAAGGGGTCAGAGACCAGTGTCTTCAAGGTATGAACAGATTTATATTTCTGTTGTGTCGAGTTAAGGTCCTCAGGCTGACACACACAAATACATCCTGTAGTCACTGTTTAACTGTTGAGGGAGTGATTTAAAAAGGGACAAATTCTGACTCATTCCCTTTGGCTCGGGCTCAAATGATTTTTGCCCAGAATAGAGTCAGGGAAACTGTTCTTCAATTCATCTAGTCTGTTCCTTCTCCCACCCCCGTGGCTCTTCTGAGCTTCCCCGAGTTACTGTCAGGAGGAGGACGTGCCTGCCCCTCGTCTCTGCCTTTCCGGAAATCTCCCAGTACCACGCAGGCTCGGCTCACCTCACACTTGGAGCTCTGTTCTGGGCTCTTACGACTTTGACCTGCACGTTTCCCAGTTGTGATGCTTCTTACCTCGTGACTGTGGAGAGTGAGGTTGCCGAGCTCCCACACCATCCGGGACACTTCCGCGTGACTCTAATTCTGAACACGCGGACGTGTGAGCTATTGTACCGTACACGTGAAATCTGCGGCTGTTATTCATGTTTATACACATACGCTGTGGATCCTTTCCTGGTTGGGAACTCCTTGAGGGTAGCCTAAGCTCATGATGTTTCTTCTCTCAGGACCTAAAACAATGATTTGGAGCTTGCTGAGGAAGCGATGTTGGGAATTTGCATGTAGAAGGGGCTGAAGTTGGTTGATAATGAGCCTGTTTAGCTGGTGTTTTGCTCTGGGCGGAGTTTGATGATGCCATCTGGCCATTCAGGGGCCCCCACGTCCTGACTTCTCAGGGTTCCTTCTGGGCTGATTATCTCCTCTGCCAGGTCTGAGTGAGGCCAGGTGACTGCCCTTATTTGTCTTGCGTAGTCTATCTCTGCTGAGATTAAACTCCAGGTAGGTGACTGGAGAAGGCCTTTGTTACTGAGAAAGCTTTGATGTGATCTTAATTTGGGGGTTAGAGTGATCTATCTTTCCGTAATCTTGTTTTGATAGTAGAGCTGTGGTTTTGCGCAGGTTGGGAGGACAGACAGTGGGTGACAGCCTTCAATGCCAGTCATAGCTTGGAAAGAGGCCCTGATCTTTCTCTACTGCCCCCCTTAGGAGAGCCTTTCTCACTCTCTGATCAAAACGACATTGCCTACAGCTCTTCAAATGCCACAATGCTGCCATTGGAACTTCCTGTTGCCAAATCATGTAATATTTGTTGACAATCACCTTATTATCTTTGCTCCCTTCTTTCCTTGGACCAAGAGTTCAGGCCAGAGTCCACTTGACAAGTTGCATTCTATGCAGATGAAGCCCACTATGTTAGTTCACAGGGTCTACTCTGTGGGTAAAGCACCATTCATTAAACAGGTCTGATAAAGTAAAATGGGAGGGAACCACGATGGGCAGAAGTTTTCCACTTTCTCTTCAGGTTCTGCCTACTGATGAGGACAGGCAGTTTGATGCTCTCTAGCTGAGGATACCTAGGCCCTTCCTAGGTCCCCCTCTCTAACGATAGCCAGCATCATACAAACCCATATTTATTGTTTTGACTCCCATGAAGAACTTTCCCAAAAGTCAACAAGAACCCAGTAAGAATCAAGGTTTGTCCAGAAATGTAGCATTTACCTAATTATTCCATACACATGTCAACAGCTGCAAGTGGTTCATACACTTGTTTGGTGGATGGTGGGTATGTGACCATTTGGAAAAGGAAGTGGAGAAAGATAGCAGTAGCCTATGTAACATTCAGCACTGTTAAATATAAATCCCAAGGCAGGCCTAGAGCCTAGGTGTGTGGGGCCAAAGTTTGGTAACTCCAGATAGCCAGATCTGAAGATGGCTGTCTGCAAGGTTGGACATCTTGGTCAATAAGCTATTGTTTTTAGTTAACTGGTTTTTAAAGATGTATTCAGCATTACTACAAAAATGGTTACTACTGAGCCTGTGCCACCATGATATAGTTGGAGATGGAGAAAGAAAATAATAGATGACACAGAAGGAGACACTTCTTTTATACCCTCTGTGTCACCTCACAGAGTTGAGTTGAAACTAAATCAAACTCTATGATGAGAATCTGAATCCCAGAAAAAATATAGTTTGCAAGAATAACTGTTAACCCTCAGAATGGTCTGGGGAGGGAACAGCCCCCTATGGACTTTTCATACTGGAATGAGTATGAAGAGTAAGGTGACTTTCCTGAGTTCCTTCCTCACCCACTGTCATTCAGGGATAAAGGGAACAGAATGTCTTCCCTTTGAAGATCTATGAGTACTGTGGATGCATTCACCTAACAAGTATGTGTGAGCATCTGTGGTATGTCACACACCATGCTTGGGGCTGAAACTGACAAGAAGAGATACCTGTGTGCGTGCCTGCCTGCCTGCCTGTCTATGGAGGCAAACCTCAGTCTCCACTCACAACCACATGATTTACAAAAGGACATCTGTCACTGGGACACAATATTTGACACTCACAACTTAAAGGAGAGGTTTAATTTGGCTCATGGTTCAAGAGGATTCAGTCCATGGTTAGCTGGCTCCAAGGCAGAAACGTGGTAGAAGGGCATGGCAGAGAAAGATGCTTAGTTCATGGTGGCCAGGAAGCAGACCAGGGGAAGAACACCAGAGAAGAATGGATGCTGGACCAGATATAGATGTCAAGGTCAAGTCTCCATGACACACCCATAAGTATGCTTTACTGATCTCTTAGACAACTCCTAAGCCAATCAAGTTGATGCAGTGAAGCTTGACCACCACATAATAAAGCTTAACCATCACATCGAGTGTAACTTTGTCCTGCAGCCACACTGCAATCTTTCAAAGTTCTCCTACCTCTAAAGTCCAGACAAGCCCTCTCTCTCATAGCTGCCCAAAGCTGTGTAAGATTATAAACCTAGCTGGAGGCTTCTGAAACATTTATTTCTTAACAGATCTACTGTTTCTCTCAATCCAATACTTTCTTTCCAAAACTGAATCAAGGCATCTGGCAGTATCTAAAACATTGGAAATGATAAACTAGCATCTCGATGAATAGTAGTGATTTATTCATTTGCTGTTCTTTGACTGGGTGGGGAACTAACAAAAGATCTTCCCTAAACCAAAAGGGAGAAAAAAATAGCTTTAGCAACAGCAAACACTGGAAAGTTTCTGGTATGTGTATGTGTTTTTTAGTGAGCTAGCAGACTTGTTTTAGGAAACTATTTGCAAAGCCTGGAAAAAATGTGTTCCCTGCATCCGTTAAAGGAACACACAGGTCGATTCTTATTAGCCCTTTATTGACAATTCTGTCTGGTGGCCTTTAAAAAAAAATGCAACACAGTCTAGATTTGGTTTCCTGTGTCTTTAAACTTGAATTTTACATCTTGAACAAAACCAAATATTATCGAAATGTTTCTTTTGTTTTTATTTATAGTAGGCTTTCTTTAAAATGTTGTGGTTTTAGGAGAGAGGGAAGGACATCAGTAGTAGATGCGTTCTTTTTAATTTTGGGGGGGGTTACTGGGGATCGAACTCAGGACCTTGTGCTTGCAAGGCGAGCAGCAGAACCACTGAACTAAATCCCCGGCCCTCTTTTTAATTTTTATATAACCTGCCACTGACTCTTTCATGGGATTAGTTAATTTGGTTAATAAAATAAAAAACTAGAACCAAAGGAAAAAATTTGATATTTTCAGAAATTCTTGGATTTTTATACTCATTGAGAGACTGCCTATTTTGGGATTAAGGTATTTTCCCACAGATTTAATTACATTGTGTTCCTTAGACCAAGAGGATAACACAGACCAATTGTGAGGCAGAAATTTTATAAGGCAAAGCCATTTTTTTGAGGAAACTTACGCTTAAATATTGGAGAATACCTAATATATGCTTTAAAAATACGTGTACTTGTATTAGTTATCTGTTTCTGCATAACAAAAATTTTTGCAGGTTAAAATAGTAGTTACTGTTCACAGGTTATGTGGATTATCCATTGCGTGCTCAGACTTAGGACCCCCACAAAGCTGGGGCCAAGGCTGTTGTCCCCTCAGGGCACCCTGGAGGAGCGTCCGCTTCCAAGCTCACAGATTGTGGGCACATTGTCGGCTGCTCTTGGGTGGCAGGGCTAAGAGTTCCCTGCTAGTTGTTGGACAGAGACTTCCTTGAGATCCTTGCCATGTTGGCCTCTCCATAGCGAACCACACAACATGGCAGCTGGCTTCATCAGAGCCAGCAAACAAGACAACAAGAGTGAGCAAGCACAGCAGAGCCCAAGGTCCCTTGGTAACTAAGTCTCAAAGTCAGAGCCCACCGCTTGTGTCTCTTTTCCGCTGTTGGGAGCAACTCTCTAGGTCTAGCCCACACTCACAGGGAGAGGATTGTACCGGGCAAGACTGCTGGTAGCCAAGGACCACTGGCAGCTTTCTTAGAAGCAGTTTACTTAGTATAGTTCGTAAGCAAGCTATAAAAACTGGAGAGCTCCAGGTGTGTGGGTGCAAAGGAGTGCAAAGGATAGAGGGCAGGCAAAGAAAGGGGGATTAGTCCTGCAAGTGTCAAGAGAAACTTTCTCTGTGGCTAGGGTTCCTGTCAGCCTAGTGTATTTCCAGGACATCTGCAATGCCTCCCTTCCTAATAAAAGAAATAAAACCAATTTTTGACAGATGCTCAAAGGTGAGACAAGTCCCTTCCTGAAACCCCTCACTAACCCACACTCCAAATAAAATGGCTGCAGGTGGTGGTGGTTGTTTTGTTTGTTTTACCTAAGTTAAAGCAGATTTCCCACATTTCCTTATATGCAGAGTCGTGGGGGAAAACCTGAGCTGTATATTCTATACCAAAGGACTGAGTCATTTCTTCTCTTGCCTTGTACCTAGGACTTTCCCTGCCCTAAAGCTTCCTTGATGCCCCATCACGTACTCCCCGAACATCTGTAGTTCCATGTACGTATATCAAGTCTATATACAGTATTGTGAGCAAAATAGAAACTAGCTGTGTGTATCTGTCAGTGCTTGCTAAGGAAACAGATTTAATGCAAGATATGCAAGTATATAAGAATTTACAAGAGGGCCGGGGATTTAGCTCAGTGGTTTCGCTGCCTGCTGCACAAGCGCAAGGACCCGAGTTCGATCCCCGGTACCAAAAAAAAAAAAGAATTTACAAGATTGGCTTACAGTGGGTGCCCACAAAGTCAGGTGGGGAAGGGTGCAAAAGGGCTGTCTGCCCGCTGGAGGTCTGAAGGATCCAGTCAAAGGCCTGAAGCTCACTGTAGGGTCCCATGTGAGTCCGTATGAGGAGACTGAAGGGTCTGCGGTGGAAAGGCTGAAAGGTCAGTGCTGGAAGCCAGGAGACCACGTGCAAGGTGAAGGTGAAAACTGGAGCTTCTCAGAAGAAAGAAGCGAGCCTTCCTTTTTCGTTTCTGTTTTGTACCATTCTGACAACAAGCTGCCCTTGGGTGGGTCTTCTGTCTTCAGTAAATCCCCACAGCTACACTCAGAACCTTGCTGATCCAATTTAGTTGGCTATTTCTTACTCAAGTTGACACATCGGTTAACTATCGCACTGTGAAAGTGTAGGATTTTGCAAAGTTTTGGAAATGTATATTGCTGTAGTAATTCCAGTCCCTCCCTAGTAAGAAAAAAATACATTCTTAGTGTTTCTTAGTTATCTAAAACCACTGAAATTTAATCCTAATAATCCAGCTGGGGGCTCGAGCTATTAAACAAATTCCTAAGCCTTACTTGTAAGGAAATCACAAAACAAATAAGATAAAGAATATCCAAATCACTTATTCCCTTTAAACCACATTATGGGTTCCATGGGGGAATAACTGGAAGTTGGGAGAGGTTGGTTTGGCAGTGAACCTTTTGACTATTTAAGTTTAAGGAAAAAATGGTCAAATTTTTTAAAATTACTGGTCTGAGTACCTTTCTACTTTTTCTTGCTTCCTGACTTTCCTTGACCCCCAATTACCCACCCCCCTTTGCCATTCTCTCAGTGAGAAATGTAAGGAAAGATGCCGAGTAAACTATTTAATTCACACTAAGATGAGAGTGAGTGATATATAAACCTCTTAATGTGCCCCAGCCCTGAACTTCTTTGGTGATATGGAGATCTGAACCATTAAAATTTCAGTTAGTTCCACAAGTATGGTTTAAAAAACATATTCATGCAGGGTTAGAGAGGGATTTTTTGTTTGTTTGTTTCTTAAAACAGATTTTTTCAGTAGGTTTCAAATGCTGGGATATTTGTGATTCTTTTCAATGGAAATCTGATCTGGGGGTCTGCTTTATTTAGCAGAAGGAATGTCAATTTTCTAATCTCTCACGTAAAGGAATTTTTACCCATCTCAAAAGAGGGGGAGTGGTATTTTGCTTAGGGTGGGAATTGATGTCATAGAAATGCTGCTCTACAAATAAGCTGTATTTAATTAATTCATGTTCAAAGACAATTATTACATTCAATCCCTAGCACTGAAAATAAAGGACAAATTATTAGCAGTACTAACAGTTGTTTTTATATAAAATCATCCCATCTGATACTCAAATTGTAGCTCATCAATTAAGAAAGCGTGCATCCCCCTCCCAAAAAAATCTTTAAAAGTGGTATAAATAAGAGATATTAGGGGTGGCTGTTGTTGTGTTTCATTTTTCTCTCTCTATTTTGATTTCTGGTTTGAGTACTGCTTTTTTTTTTTTTTAACAAGGTTGTAGAAAGAGAATGTCAGATCATTTATTGTAGTTTTTCTAAACAACTTGGTAACAACTTAATTGTATTTGCCTCTGGTGGGTGGAGTAAAGCAGAGCATTGATAGAAAACCCTGCAGCCAGTCCCAGAGCAGGAAGTTATCCAGAGACAACTACTGCCTGAAACAGTGCCCTAGAGCCTCCTGCTACTCTTGTCCCCTTTCCCAGGCGGCAGCTCTGGAGGACTCTCACTAGTGTCCTGGAGCAGATTTCACCAGTTTTCTTGCTCTGAAATCTGAAGGTGGATCTTTTACTTCACCCATCAGACATTTTCTTTCCATTTTCATCTTTCACTGACTCTTTTGTTCGTTTGCACTTTGATCTAATCAAAACATTGGAAACAGGAATAAACACAAATAATGAATGAGATCATGGTCACAGAATGACAAGACAGGACATGGCAAGTTATTATGCAGTTATTTATGAACCTTCTCATTAAAAAAATGGCTGAGGCAACTTATAGAGATGGTCTAATAAGGTGCAAACTTTCTGAATGAAAAGAAAATGAGGAGAAGGAAATCAGTCTAAACCTGGATAAGTTAATACACACAATATATCTTAAGGTCTTTGACTGTTCATCATGAAGTCCCCTGCAAATTTGATTTTGAGCTTTCTAGTAGCCAAACACCCCCCTCAAAAAACTCAAAAAAAGGAATCTTGTTGAACTATGAGTCATAAATTTTCCAGATTAAAACAGATCAGCTCTCTTGGATCCATGCTACTGCGACTTGAAGATGCATTTGAATCCCCCAGGCAGGTCCTGGCCCAGCAGTGTGTGGTGCTGTCCAGGGACAGAGAAGCTGATGTTGATTGTTGTCCATGATCCTCCCTTGAATTGGAGAGTTTTAGCTCATTTGTAAGCATTGGTTTACAAAACATGCTTCTTAAAAGAATGGAGTCACATTAGGCTTGCAAGTTTCCTAGGTAATTCCACAAAGTATAAAATTTTGAGCTCTGAGATTTCTCACTTCTCTGAGATTTCTCACTCTCACAAATATGTTCCTCTTGATGTGTTAAAAACATCAGAAGTTCTAATACCAGGGACAGTCCCAGCTCATCTTCACACTACATACTTCACATATTTTTAAAAGATCTTGCAGTTTGGGCCGGGGATTTAGCTCAGTGGTTCTGGCGCCTGCCTTGCAAGCACAAGGTCCCGAGTTCAATCCCTGGTACCAAAAAAAAAAAGATCTTGCAGTTTGTCTGTAAAGGATGGTCATCCTGTAGCCCATGTAAATATTATAGGACCACATTACCATAAATTTCTGGTGAGTCTGGTTGTTGACCCGAGAGACTGTTTACTATTACTCTTAGAAGTAGCAGTGAATCTAGCTGAAAGCGCCTGAATCTCAATTGCACTGCACATTTGCTGGCTGTGTGACCTTGTACAAGTTGTGTGTCCTCTCTTGCCTTCATTTTCTCATCTGCTGATTGAGGCTTATAGTGCTTACTGTAGTGTTTGCATATAGTAAGAATGAAATAATGTTAGCATTTTTATTGTTTCATCTCAAATAGATTTTCCTGGCAGTGAAATTTGAATGATAAATTAAAATCATCTCCTCAGCTCTTTGCCCTGCTTAACTATCTTGAAGTAAAGAATCTAGATTCGCAGAGTCTTTTGACTACTGCAGTGAAAGGCTCAAATGACCACAAGGTGTTCTGATGGTAGTAGGCATTTCAGGTTCACTCTGTAGAATCCATCTGTTGACTACAAATTGCTGAAGAGAGTAAGGAGCACAGACCTTTTTCTGTAGTTTCGTTTGTTTGCTTTTGGTTTTTTGGTATCTGGGATCGAACTCAGGACCTTGCACTTGCAAGGCAGGCGCAGCACCACTGAGCTAAATCACCAGCCCTCTTTTTCTGTAGTTTTCCAGTGACAGCATCTTGTTCATCCATTCACACTGCAGCAAATAGTTCATCAGTTCTTTGGCTGTTTTTGAAACATATGAGAGGGGAGGATTAGAGAGGGAGGGTTTTAAAACACACGTAAAGAAAAAGGAATTACTTTAGAATTGCCAAAATTTGGGCGTTGAAAAAAATAGAGAACTTCTTATGCAGAGGGCTGTTGTATCAGAAGAACCAGGTACTAACTTACCAGCTCATTTACTTTAATCCAGCATGTTGCTAGCTGTTTGCTATTAAACCAACATGGATGACTTAAGCTATAAGAAAACTAAAATGATAGAAAGACTAATTATTCTAGTATTTTATTCTCTCCATTTTCAATATCCATATTCAAGGATTTTTTTGGGGGGTACCAGGGATCAAACTTGGGACCTTGCGCTTGTGAGGCAGGCGGTGGCACCACTGAGCTAAATCCTCGCCCCAAGGCTTTTTTAAAAACCTCCCTAATTTAAAGGCACCTGAGCACATTGTTTAAAATATATTAAGATATTCCTCCTTTCTCCTTTATCACATGTACTTTACATATAATTTTTATAAGTCTACAAAGTAGATTTTTGTTTTTCATTTTTTGGCCTCCAAGTTAAATTCAGTAGTGCTGCCACTGACTAGTTGACAAATAAAATAAGTATTTAATTAAAGATTAATTAATTTTAGTTCTGAGATTTTACTTTTCCTATTTTGAGAGTTAACGATTTTGGGAGTCCCATTTTTGTGGACCCCTAGGATGTTCCTGGCCACTGTGGTTATCATCCTAAGAGTTAAAATGTTCAAAGTCTGATTTGGAAATCCTAAAATATTTGCTAAGTGGTAAGAAAAGAATTTCAGTGGATTTCACTGGAGCAGTGGATGCTCCCTCAAAAAGAGCATTTCACAGTTTTCTGAGAGATTGAGAGTGGGGGGGATGGGGGTGGTAATCAAAAAGACACAGAGACTGGAGGAGCCTGGGAGAAATTCAGAAAGATACACACCAAGTTTAAGCCAGAGAAAGCACAGACTGACACACAGACACTGAAAGATAAAAGGAGAAATCCAGGAAGTTTGATCAGTTCTCCAAGTAATATTTATTAATATCTCACAATCCTGCAGAATATTAGAGCTGTGTTTTGTTTTGTTTTTTTCCAGTACTGGGGATTGAATTCAGGACCTTGCACTTACTTGCAAGGCAAGTGCAGTGCCACTGAGCTAATCCCCAGCTAGAGCTGTTTTAAAATCCACTCAGCTATTACACACAATCTTGATTAGATCATCAGAAGTTGTATGTTATGTAGTTTACAGAGCGCTTTGTAGATATCATTGCATTTGAGACTTGACCCCAACCTTTTTCTTGCAGATGAGGAAGTTGGCTTGTTCGCCATCAATTTGTGGAGCATTTTATGGTTTTTTAAGGGACCTTCCTACCCACTGTCTTTCTTGGCAAGGGCCTCCAAGTGCAGGTCTTCATACAAACCCATCTCCTCTAGTATAAAAGCAGATGAAATTCCTCACATATTGATATTCAGAAGATAGGCCACAAAGTCAGCAATTTTCTCTCTCTCTTTTTAAATATGTAGTTGGTAGTATTACTTTGCTGCGGGCTATATGTTGAAATAACAGAAGAAAACTTAAGTTGATGGTGATTCCATTTTAGAATCAAATTATTTGTTACCTCATACCATCTGGCTTTTAGCTTCCATGCATATTCAATTTTTACATATTTTCAATGTGTCAGAGGTAAATGTTTACTTTCTGAGTTTTCAATGAACATTACATGTGGAGGATAAGCCATATATTTAAGCCATTTAACTCACATCTGTCCTACTTTCTAAGAATTATGCACACAAAAAAGGAGTGCTTGAGTTATTTGACCTTGAACAACTACAGTTAATGTTTGGCTCTTTGGGATTCCTGAGCCACTATGCATAAAATATTCCAAATACAGAAGCCTAGGGTTCTGGCTTCGTGACATAGCTTATTGGTCCACCTACTTTGCAAGTGTTGGGTAAGTGTTACAAATATTTTTTCTTGAAAACATGGCTTAGGTCACCATTACCAGGAATGGAAGATACATAAATATTTATCTGATGATGGGCTAATTTGCACCTCCACTCTTCTTAACAAGGCTTTTTCACAGGAACAATAATTCCCAACTTTGTGAACCTCACCTTCCGTGGCCTATTTTCCATTCTGATGAAATAATGGTCAACTCAAGTGATGAGTAATGATTTACTCATCATGTTTCCCGTTGCCTTTGTTGTGAAAAGCTCACCTGTCCTGAGTTTAGCGTCCTCCAACTTCTACTCCAGCAATTTCAGCTTCTCATTAAATTTCTCCCTGTACCTTCTCCCTGCACCCGGCTGGTGCTGAGCTCAGCTCCAGTTAACGGAGGCCTTTGTTCCTTGTATCAGTCTGCTCAGCTCTCCTCTCAAGTTGCTCTGCTCTTCTGTATCTCCTACTGGCTGACTTGTGTTAGAAGCTCAGCTACAAAGCTATTCATAATGTCCAGTTGTTCAAACAGGATACTTGCTCCTTCAGCTTAACTCCGTGCCGTAAAAGCCCAGGAGAGCACATGACTGTCATCTTGGGAATAAGGAGCAGAGACAGGTTTTTATCTTTGTTTCTTTGCCCTGGGTAAAGAATAGGCTAAACTTAGGAAGAAGCCAATCTAATGCTGTTTGCATTGTGACTTTGAATGATTTCAAGGCCCCTTTAGGTTACCTGTTCTGAGCAAAGGAAATAAAAGAAAGTCCCTAAATGGTAAGATCAGAGATGTTTGGTCCCCAGTTTGATCTAAGAATAACAAAATTTCACAGTTATTCCCTCGGGCTGCTCCATTACAGCAGTTTTAAATAAGTTGAGGGCTGGGAGTGTAAGTTAGTTGTAGAGCTCTTGTCCAGCGTATGTGAGACCCTGGATTTGAGCCCCAGCACAGCAATCAACCAAATAAAGTAAGTCACTTGAAGACTTGTTGCTGAAACAGTAGAAAAATTTGGAGTTTCAAAAACAGTTGCTAGAGCTGGGCATTTAGCTTAGTGGTTCCACTGCCTGCCTCACAAGCGCAAAGTCCTGAGTTTGATCCCCAGTACAAAAAAAAAAAAACAGTTGCTAATCAAGAGAAGCCATCTGATGGCTTTCTGGAAAAGAAGTTGTGACAACTACAAACTGTCCCATTCTCTATATTTGTGACGTATGTAACTGAAAAAAAGATGGTTTTTTTACCTCATTTGGGGGAAGATAAGTTTATCCCAAGTGCCTTTCACATACACTAGATCTATAATTACTAAAGAAATTTTCAAAAATCTTTGCCATAATGAATGATTCCTATTTAGGGCCTGGGCTGGCCTCCTGGAAATCCTTGGGTAATATAATTCTTAGGGGTTTTCTCAGCTAATGCGAGGCACTTAGTTTATCACAGATAAAATATATGAGCCTGTTTATCAGTTTATTAATAATTGCTCTTCTATAAGTCAGGCTCTGTGGGTTACCAACCATACAGCCAGATCTGCCCTCCTAAGAGAAGCCTTTATTCTCTTATATTCATTTCTTTTAAAACATGCCAATTTAACAAAACTGATCACAAAATTCTGTCAGTAAGAAGTATGATGATTCTTATGAAAAGCACCTTCTCAAAACATTTTTAGGCAAAGTCATTTCATTTTTGGGGGTCAGTTTCCTGGCCTGCTAAGAGAGTGTGGAGCCTGATTCTCTGAAGTTTTCTTCCAGCTGTGTACTCAGCAGTCCCTGATGCAGTGTGAGCAGAACACTGCTTACCTGTGCTGGAGACATTGAGTCCAGGGTGAGTGTCACCTTCAGAAGCAGTGTTCAAAACTGCTGCCAACTGCTGTGGAGGTGGGGCACAGGGTTGTGGTCCCTCCTGTGTTGAAGCCCAAGACAAACCTGATTATCCAGCTGGGCAGGGCCAGTACATTACAGGACTCCTTTCATCCAGTTACTTCAAAGCAGTTCCACAAACTTTGCCTCATTATTCTGCCAAGCTCAGTATTAGAGCAATTGATTGATGTCTTTTCAATTAATTCAAAGGTGAAGAAACTGAGCAGTACAGAATTTGAAAGGATTCTTCTCAAAGTATGCTGCATTGCAGAGAGGCAAGACAAATTGTTCATCATAGCTTAATAATTGGGAAAAAATAATAATAATAATTGGGAAAAAAAAAACCTAAATCTTATTTTTGGAGACTAGTGTAAATTACAGTACATTCATAACAGAATATCATGCAGCCATTAAAATCAGGATTATTAAGAACATTTAATCACATTTGGGAAATGATCATAATTGAACAATATTAAGTAGCTCAAAAACAAGATAAAGTTTTATATATACAGTTTTATTTTTTAAAAAACATACTAATGCATGGGGGAGAAACTAAAAATATGCCAAAGTTTTAATAATCATTTTCCTCAGTGCTGGAGATAATACAGTGGTTGCAATTTTCTTCTTTATACTTTTCAGTTATTTAAGATTGAAAAAACTGGAACACAATACTTTCATAATTATATATTACTTTCATAATCATACATGTATGTGATAATCATATTATTATGAGTGTATGTCTACGTGTGTGTGAGAGTTATACAGTTATATAGGATGGTAGGGAAGACCTGGGAATGAGGAAAACCCAGTGCGTGGAGGACTGGGAGCACTCTGGGGATGGTAAGTTTACATACCCTGAAGAGAGAATAGGTTAGAAATATCCTAGACCTTGAAGAAAGGCCAGTATGGGAAAGTGAGGAGAGAGAAGGTCAAAGAAATTGCCACTAGCTGTTCATGTAGGACTTGTGATTAAAAAATTGGGAAAACCTTTCTGTTGGCCTGACATAACCTATTTTACATGTGTGAAAGATTCTTCTCAACAGGGCCAGGGATTTAGCTCAGTGGTTTCGTCGCCTGCTGCGCAAGCACAAGGGCCTGAGTTCGATCCCCGGTACCAAAAAAAAAAGGTCCTTCTTACCAGTGTGTAGGAAGCAGATCAGAGGCAAGGGTAGAAATCAAGGTCAGTTGAGAGAGCCCTGCAATGGTCCAGGTGCAGAATGAAGGTGGTTTGGCATGGATAGGGACATTATAAGATGGAATAGGTATCTGTCTTATTAACTGTGTGGAGGACATAATCATCATAATGGCTGGAGTCTGCTAAGTTCTTGCTTATTAACTCTCACCATAGCCCTGTAGGTTGATGCAATTGTTAGTCCACTTTGAGCTTTGGAAAGGCTAAATAACTTACCCAAGGCCATATGACTGAAGGAAGCAAAAGATTAGTTCACATCCCACTCTGTGGCCTCCATAGCCAACATATCCTATTGCTGCCATTCAGTAAGCATTAGCTGTCTTATTTGAGAGGTGACAATGGAATGAACAAGAGTAAACCATAAGCAGACAGGGACCTGTACCCTACATGTACAGTGTAAACTATCCTCATCATCCATTGCTATACCCATGTCCACTCCTAATGGCGGCTCTGGTCCCACTACATCTACCGGCAGCAGGCTTGGGCTGCCTCAGATTGACAGAGCAAGATTTTGGGAGCCCTGTTATGGTTTGGGTCTAGATGTTCCACCAATCCTCATGCTGTCATAGGTGGCTTTTTCAGAGGTGGCTGAAGTGTGTGTGATGCTGAGAGTGGTGATTTCTAGAGTGTGTGATGCTGAGATTAAGGGCATGTGATTACTAAATCAGTGCACTGATTGGTTTGGCACTGCCCGAATCCCAGTAGTCTGGATATGATAAAAGGGGCACAAAGACATTGATAAGGTTCCCTTGTTGCTTTTTGGTGTAGCCACCATGAACTGTTTCTCCTCTGTGATGCCCCTCTGTCACATGCAACTCTACCATGGAGTCAGCCAATTATGGACTAAAACCTCTACAAGCTGTGAGCTAAATAAACCCTTTCCCTTTCAACTTTGGGTTTCAGGTATTTCAGCTCAGTGTTGAGATAAAACGAAGAAGAGCTCTCTGAGACAGCTACGTGGTGCAGCCTGGACTGTCTGCCTGTGTGGCCAGCTCACAGAGGGAGCTGGCACTATCCCTCTCGGGGCCTTAGTTTTCTTATTTTAAGATGTTGGATTTGGAGTAGGCATCTCTCGCCTGAGCACCCCAGAGTTCTGTGCCAGTCCCACCCTAGTGTGCTGGCCCATCATCTGCTTTTCTGGATGGGCCATCTCCACTTCACTGATATTTAAGGTTCATTGAGTATTCTGTTCATCTGAATTAAACTCACTGCCTTTTAGGGCCAGTGATTTAGCTCAGTGGCACCACATCTGTCTTGCAAGCGCAAGGTCCTGAGTTCGATCCCTGGTACTACAAAAAAAAAAAAAAAAATTCACTGCCTTTGGATGAAATGGCTGCCTAATATTTTCTTCTTTTGCATTTGAATGTAAAAAGGGGTCTGTGCAGCCAGTAATGACCATTGTAATAGAGTTCAACAAGAAGAGGACAGAGTATAGCTAGGAAGAGCTAGAAACAAATCAAGGGGAAAGTGTGCCACTTCCCACCATGTTGGGGTAATGATACATTGTGCAAAAGTCAGAGTGGCCTAAAAGAGCCACAAAATAGAGTCCCTCGAATCTGTTCTCAGTACTGTCACCCTTATTCTGCCTCCACTCAATCCCCCCAACATAGAGGGTTGAAGGAATGCTGTATTTGCCTTCATTATCTTTGAATTTGCTCTTGCAAATTAACAGCTCCTATATGTTCATTTATCTATTTTTCAGGGAGATTGAAACAGGGCTTTGCATATGCTAGGCAAGCACTCTGCCACTGAGCTACATCTCCACCCCAGCCCCATTTTAAATTTTAAATTTTGAGGTGGAGATCTTAATAAATTGCCCAGGCTGGCCTTGCATTTACAATCCTCCTGCCTCAGCTTTCCCAGTAGCTGGGATTCTAATTTACTCTGAGAGTAAAGCTAAACAATTAAATACAAAAAGAAAAAATAAGCACAGTTCCCATTTCTAGCTTCTCTAATATCTAATTAAAGTTTGCCCCATTTCTAAATGGTGAAAAATCCTCCTACAACCTCTAAGCAGACCAGAAGAGAGACTGAACGTGAGCCCAACCCGACCATCCCTGTGGTGCCCAGGGATAGCATATGGCCCTTCCTTGCACAGTAGCTCTGGAACATGGCTTCCTGTTTCTCTGTTTGTTCAACCAGTACTAAATGATTTCTTTGGGAGCAGTCTGCATGGTCCATGGGAAACAGGTTTTCTCAGCCCACTCATTTGGGCTTATCCTGCATCATTTTTTTCTTTTAGTTTTCTAATCTCGAATATCCCAGATTTCATTGGTTAAATAGACTTAAATCTTCATCTCCTGCTTCCTATCTGAGTACTGCTGTCACTCTTCTCCAGTGGAACACACTTTACACTGAATGGGTTACACTGATGATTTTATTTAACTGTATTGTATTAAAGGTGAGAAACCTGTTGGTATTAGTTGTGTAGATCTGTACTGTACGTATTTGTGCGGGTGGGTTGATGGCTCTCAAATTTGGGCAATTTTGACCCCCAGGGGAGATTTGGTCATGAATGGGGGGGGCTACTGGCATGTTGTGGGAAGAGACTAGAATGCCGCTGAAAGTTTTGCAGTGCACAGGACAGTCCCCTACAACAATTACCCAGCCCAAAAAGGTGAAAGGTGGCCAGGTAGAAAAACACTAGTGTTCATCAATATGCAAATCCTCGAGAAGTATCCTGAGTGCCTGCATTCACTGAGGCAATGTCTACTAACCTGGCCTTCCTGCTTGGTCACTTCTCTCCTGGTCTGCAGCCCACACAAAGGTAGTTTGGTATCTTGGAAGCCCTCAAGGCAAGAATGTGTCTGTTTGGGGAGAGTGTGTGGCTTAGGAGCTAGAATATGGAGCTAGATTAAAGTAGACATTTTCCTAAAGAACATGACACCAAGTGAACCAGTCTTTGGTATATCGTTGACTCTGAAATGTTAATGAGACACAGAAAATTAATGTAAGCTTGTCTTTGAGAAATGTCAGAATAACAGTATTGAAAGGCCATTCCAGTCACTTTAATAGTAGTCTTACCTGTGGAAAAATGGCACAGTGGCTAAGAGCATAGGAGCTGGACCACCAGGGTTCAAATCCCAACCCTCCCATTTCCTAACTGTATGGTTTGGGGCATGTTATTTGACATTTTTGTATCTCATTTTTTTCCTCTTCATTGTGCTATGGGGATAACATGGGGATGATGATAATGATAACAGTACCCACGTATAGGACAATTATGAGAATTTTCAAATTAATAAAGAAGAGGTATTTGAAACATTATCTGACCTAAGATAAGTCCTATATAAATATTGGTATCATTATTGCTTCTCAAAATTAAGAATACACTTCATTAAAATATACAGTATTTTATTCAACTGTGTTAGCTGCTGAAAGTACATCAATGAATCAAAAAGCATCAGATAAAAATCCCTGTCCTCATTGAAATTATATTTTAGTGTAATATTCTAGTTATAATGCAAATACAAATAAAATATGTGCAAATTATGCTTAGCCTAATGTCTGTTCTGTAGTTGTTCAATGAAGTTGTTGTATTATTCACATTGTTGTTGTTACCATCTTTATGTAGCATCTGGGCTTGGAGATTTGAACTGTCTTCTTAGATAAGAGAAAGCTAATCTAATATAGAGCATCATGCCAATAAGAAATTGAAATTACCATATAAAGATTAGAAAGAAAAAAGAGAAAGTGAAGGAATGAAGTTAGCCTCCATTTATGGCCATGAAGTTATGTCTTCATCTATGGCAAGGAATTGAGTTTGAAATGAGCTGAATTTGTTTTGCTGTCTTATCTGTGTTTCAGATATACAATTACCTCTTTGAACATTTCTATTTCCCAAGACATAAAGATTTCCTAAGTGACAGAAAGCACATCTTTCTATGTATCAAACAAAGAAAAGTGTCAGGTTCTTTATCAGATGACTGCAGCTGAGGAGGGAGAACCAACAGTAGCTCTCTCACTCCTCCAACAATAACTCACTTCTGAAGGGAAAAATTCCTTTGGGATAATCAGCCCGTGCCCATGGGCCTAGGCATTCACTAAAGAAGTTGGTTAAAATAAATTTAGATCATGTTCATTGGTCTTTTTTCTTTTCTTTTCCAGAAATCTTCTCTATGTCTACCCACAGAGGCTGAACTTTGTTAACAAACTAGCATCTGCCCGTAACATCACAATAAAAATCCAGTTCATGTGTGGAGAACATCCTAGCAATGCCCTGCCGGTAAGAAAGGAGATAATATTTACCTCAAACCAGGGTGTGGTGCACTTCCCTTACCAATTCACATAGATGAAGCCTAAAGCCAGGGATCTCTCACTGAGGACAAAACTTTGCAGCTTTATTCTTACGTAGATCTCTAGCCAGTGAAACCGAGTGAAGAGAGCACTGGTGTTATTAGTGGCCCTTGATAATTGATTTTGCACCCAGGAGCCTCTGTTTATTCTCTGTAGCCAGTTCTTCTGCTATATGGTTGGGCCAGTTTTAGAACCCAGCACTCTTTTTTACTTTCTGGTACCAGGGATCGAACTCAAGACCTTGCACTTGCAAGGCAGGCATGGTACCACTGAGCTAAATCCCTGGCCCAGAACCCAGCACTCTTAATCTCTGAAATACAGTTCTATGAGATCAATGAATCCTATTTTCCTGATGATAGTTGATTTGATACACTCAAGAAGCATTGTTAATTTGGTCCTTTCTACATTGTTGAATAGGTCATCTTTGGAAAGTCCAGTGGGCCTGAATTTCTTCAGGAGGTGTACACGGCCATTACATACCATAATAAGTAAGTATATTTCAGAGTTCTGAACATATGCTGATGTTATTTCAAGTTTTTCTGAGTTCCCCAAGTGACTCTTCTCACTGGTTTTTGTAATCCAGAGGCTAAGGGACAGTGGAAATTTATACCAGTTCCCTAATGCAATGTTGCAAGGGCACTTTCTTGCCATTAATTAAGACTAGGAGAAAAAAAATATCTTCAGAACCTCCTAGAATCTTCAAGTTTAACATTAATGCTACAGAGAGATTGTATACTATAGTGTTAAATAAGGCAATAGATTTTCTAACTTGCCTGGAGATACCAGCGGGAGCCAGCAGCAAAGCTCAGCTAACCTTGGTGTTTTTCTTGTCTTCTGCATACTGCTCCTCACCTGCCCCTCTATCTCTTTAAATTGACCAGCAGAAAAACTGTTATTCACATTTCACAGGACAGGAACATCTGTGCAGTGTCAGATTGCATTGGGTTTGATCCTGGCCTGTTAACCTAGGCCCATTTAGGTACTTCATTTAAATGTTGGCCAGGTGTGGCATGAGTATTAAGTGAGGTATTGTATATGAACCCCTTAGAAGAGTAGCTGGGACTTTGTGATTTTCTAAAGCTGGGTCCTTTTTCTTCATGCATCATCCCTTTGTTTCTCCAGTCCTTTGATGAGTACAGCCCCATGCCAGGCCCTGCCTTTGGGGTACAGGTGGGAAAGAGGTCATACCAGGACTCTCCTCCTCATCATCTTCTCAGATTAAGTTGTTGGATCTTTCCATTTTGTTCAGGAATTTCTTTTTCTCTGACAAAGCCTTTAGTTTGTAAGCAGTTCTGTGTAAGTGAAGTGTATCCAATAACATGAGCTTGGTCTCAGGGACTTCCAGCTAGGAGCAGAGTAATATACAATGAAAAGCTCGGTACCACACAGGCAAACTCAGGAGCAGAGAGTTCATGCATTGCAGTTGGCAGTCAGAGATGTCATCCTTCTTGCTGAAAGTTATTTATGAATGATATGCTTTTGAAACAGGTCTCCCGACTTTTATGAAGAAGTGAAAATTAAGCTCCCCGCTAAGCTCACACTAAATCATCACCTCCTATTCACCTTCTATCATATCAGCTGTAAGCAGAAGGAAGGAGCCTCTGTGGAAAGTCTCTTGGGATATTCAGTGAGTTGTTTTTAACTTGCCAGTTGATTCACCCTACGATCCCTGGTGCAGCCACCGTCTCTCCGGAGATAAACAACTGTATTCTACTCACTAGCTTCTTTCCTGCCAGAAGTAGCAAAATGTGATAAACTGGATTATAGCAAAGAGCAGAAATGGCTTGACTTGGCAAATGACAAATTTCACAAGTGAAGGGCGAGTGGGTGATAGATACTGAAAGAATACTCATTTGTTTAAAAAAAGTAGCACTGCAATGTTCATTGTTTCCAAAGTTAATATATGTGCTTTACATGTAGAACAACTACCTCTTCATCCCTCGGGGCTGGGGGGGTGGTTATTTCTTAAAAAATAGAAAAGCTAAAATGAACACAATGTTCAGACACAAACACTAGCTATAAGAAAAATACTACTACTTTGGCAGTGAAAACAGTAACTCATTGATGTTACTATCTTGGGGACTCTCAGGGAATTAAAAATCCAAAGAACTGGGCAGAAATTATTGCCAAAAAGAGACCTGGTCAATATCTAATCATTGTTTAGTTGCATTTGACTATTGTGAGCTGGATAAATTGCTAGAATTATATGTGGTCATAAATCCCACTTTCTTCTTTGCATCATCTGTTTCAGTGGCTGCCAGTTCTCTTAAATGAACGTCTTCAAACCGGATCCTACTGTCTCCCAGTTGCCTTGGAGAAGCTGCCACCCAATTACTCCATGCATTCTGCCGAGGTAACTGCAAGCTGGCCATTGGCTCCTTCCCAGACCCACTGCCCACTCCCTTACATGTGACCAGCAATGCTCATTGTGTTTTCTGGAGTGGTTGTCACTTGGCAAACTGTGTTCGGAGAGCACATCGTTCTGACAGGATGGGAGGAATATCTGGCTGTGAAGGAAACCACATTCATTCAGATGTCAGAATGTTTGCTAGATGCAATCTGTACCCAAGGCAACATTTGCATTTTCTACAATCAAGAATTCACAGAATAATATATAAAAGGAGACACACTGAGCTCACTTGTGATAAATGGCTGTTTCCAACAAGGTTCCTTGGAAAAGTTTTCTAGGCCAGAGTCCCTTTCTCGTGTGGGTCAGTAGTCACAGTCCAGGTATTGGAGTTTTTATTCCTCTAGTGATCCCAACAGCCAGCCCCTTCTGTGTCCTGCACTTCCTCTTGCCCACACAGCCTGCTTTACAGTACACCTATTTAAGGACAACCTCAAGCTGGGACACTCTGGGAGTACTCCGGTAGGCTGAGGCAGGAGGATCACAAGTTTGAGCCCAGTCTGGGCAATTTAGCAAGACCTTGTCTCAAAATTTTTTTTTAAATTTTTTAAAGGACTGGAGATGGAGCTCAGTGCAAAGGCCAGGAGAGAGAGAGAGAGAGAGAGAGAGAGAGAGAGAGAAAGGGATGGAAGGAGGGGAGGGAGACTGAGAGAGAAAGATAGATAGATGATAGATAGATGGATGATAGATAGATGATAGAGGATAGAGGATAGATACATAGATGATAGATTACAGAAAGGAAAGAACACCAGCCATGTGGGGTGTCCATCCTGGCCGTGCCAGCTCCTGCCCACGTGCATCTCAGTTTCTTTGGTGTAGATTTCCATCACTGAACATTATCTTAAAGTAAATACTAAACATCATCATTTCATTTATAAATATTTTAGTACTGTATGTATCTTGAAAATAAGGGCTTGCTCTATAAGCATCATGATACATTGTCAGACCTTGAAAATTAACTACAACCCCTTGACATCACCAAGTATCCAGCTGGTGATCAAATTTCCAATAATCCCATGAAGGTCACATTTTTTTGTACTTGTTTGTTTGGATCAGGGTCCAGATGAGGCACACATGTTGCTCTTTTGAGATCCGTTCATCTGCAGGTGCTCCTTTTTGTTCTTTTTTAATGTTTAAGTGGAAAATTTTCCCAGGAATTTGGATTTAGATCCAACTTCACAGTGAGTTTTCTAACCCACTCTTTCTGTTGACTCTCCCTGCCAGGCTGTTTTCTTCTTCTTTTTCCCCCAGAGAGAAACATCCTTTGCACCAGGCCACCAGCTCATACCTGGCTCTAGACTAAAAAGAGTTCCCCTTAAAGCCTTCTGAGGGTCCCCTGAGGATGTCCTAAACATTGCCTCATCACTCTTCAGGATTTGGCTGCACAGCACCTTGCAGAAGCCCTCAAAAGCGAAAGCACTTTTGCATTTCAGTTCCTAGAATCAAGGATCATCCATGCTGGATGGGAGCTTAGAGACGGATGATGACTCAGTTCTGACCCCCAGGGACTGTGGTTGAATGTCATAGCAACACAATTCATGATAGCTAAAACTTGGAAGCAGCCCAATTGCCCATCAACTGGAGAATGGATAAAGAAAATGTGGGGATTTTTTTATAAAATAGAGTACTACTCAGCCATCAAAAATGAGAAATTAGAGACATTTATAGCTAAATGGATGCATATTGAGGCCATACCCTTAAGTGAAATAAATAGGACACACATGTGTAAATACCGAATAGTTTCTCTAGTGTGAGAAACTGAAAGTGTAAGTAAGGACTAAAAGGTATAATAGATAATGTGAAATAGGAAGAAAAGGGGACAAAGGGAAAGGGGAAGTGGGAAGGGTAGGGGAAAGGAAAGACGGGAATAGAATTAATATGAGAAAAAGAAAAAATGGAAACAAAGTCTTTGTAGATAGGGATGGTGGAAAGGTTGAAGGGAGGGCAGGGGAAGGGGGAAAAATAAGAACCAAGATGGATTTTGCAAATTTCCAATGATGAATGTCATTATATTACATACCTTCAATGTACCAATAAAATTAATTTTTTAAAAATTAAAAAATAAAATAATGAGCTCAGTGTAGAACTGAACTTGAACCTAAGACTCCTGACTCCAAGTCTACTTGTAGTCATTTTGGGGTAGTTTTCTATTTTAGGAGCCTGACATTTAAAGTCAAGTTGCTTTAAGAGAGAAAAGGTGACTGGATTGCTAATCTTCTATTTTGTTTCTCTTTAACATAGAAAGTCCCCTTACAGAATCCTCCCATTAAGTGGGCTGAAGGACATAAGGGAGTATTTAATATCGAAGTGCAAGCTGTTTCTTCCGTTCACACCCAGGTAAGGAACGTCAAGGCTGACTTTGAATCAGACCAGCTAATAATGAAGGTGGAAGTGCAGCAGAGAGGCCTTCAGAGGACAGGCCAATAAAGGATCAGTGCAAGTCTTTGCTGATGGAAGAGTGAAGACTAACCTTCTGTTCTATGTGGGGACTCATAAGCCTGTTTGGGTTTCATTTGCCCTTGAAATGCAAAGACCTTAGGAAACTGTTGAGAACCTAAATGAAGGAACCTGTTACTCCTCTGTTGCTTGAGAAACTTTTCAGGGAGACTTGATCTGAAACACTTTTTGGCTGTTGTCTTGTTTCCCTCTGTGCTTCTGCCATTTTACCAGTTTTTAAAAAAAAAAATCCATGTTCCCTCCTTTTCTTGCCACTGTGTTACGCATCTGCTTAGACTTTCCTGCTAGTATGTTTCCCTACTATGCTACAGACTGTGTCAGGGACTAAATTAATTTTTCTTTAGTGAATATATTGAAAGATTCTATTTTGTACACTGATTTCTATGAAGAAGTTCAGTACCTCAGTCTGAAACATCCCGGCTAAAAGCTTGCCCCCATGTACAGCTGTCTGATTGTTTTTGTGAATCCTTGGGTGAACATTGGAGGGATAAGACTCCAAGAGGTCTCCTGGCTTTTGCCTTCCCAGGATAACCACCTGGAAAAGTTTTTCACGCTCTGCCACGCCCTGGAGAGCCAGGTGACCTTCCCCATCCGAGTGCTGGACCAGAAGATCACTGAGAACGTGCTGGAGCACGAGCTAAAGCTCAGTATCATCTGCCTGAACTCCTCCCGCCTGGAGCCTCTTGTGCTCTTCCTGCACCTGGTGCTGGACAAGCTCTTCCAGCTGTCCGTGCAGCCCATGGTCATCGCCGGCCAGACAGGTAAAGGCAGGCAGGGCTGGGAGGGGGATGGGGAAGCCAGGCAGGCAGACAGTGCCCTGCTTAATGAAGCACGGCTTTCCAGAAATCCAGCAGTGATGTGATCCTTCTTTGCACTGATAATGTGAACTCAAAAGAGGCCAAGTCCATTCCTGTTTTTTGAAGAATTTTAATACACGTTTTAAAAGAAAGAGAAAAAAGAAACATTTAAGATAGGGTCCTAGGGCTGGGGATGTAGCTCAGTGGTTCCAGCACCTGGCACCTGCCTTACAGGCGCAAGGTCCCGAGTTCGATCCCTGGTACCAAAAAAAAAAAAGATGGGGTTCTAAATAATACAGCTTTTTTTTTTTCATAAACTTTACTACAAGCAGTCTTTCAAATTCCATTCCTGGTATTTTAGTTACTTTCTCATTCCTGGGACAAAATACCCAACACCCAATACTCCAACATAAGTTAGAGGAGGAAAGTTTTATTTGGCTCACAGCCTGTAGAGGTTTCAGTCCATAGTAACCTAGCTCCAAGGCAAGGCAGCATGGCAGCGGGGCATGGCAGAGGAGAAATAGTTCGTGGCAAAGCAGGCAGAAAGCAGAGAGGGATCAAGGGAGGAAGAGAGATAAATACCCTTCCGGGCCATGCCCACAGTGAGCCACTTCCTGCCACCAGCCTTCACCTCCCAACATCACACCCAGCTGTAGGCCCATCAGAGGACTAGTCCAGGGATGAGTGTCACACACCCATGATCCAGTCACCTCCCAGAAGCCGTGCCTATGAGGCTTTAGGGGGCATCTAGATATAAGCCATAATACCTGGTAATTGGTGGATTTATTTTACCTCCAAGACATTTTGGCCCATCAAAGTGGAATTATTTAGTCTTCAAGCACTTGTTCAGAACCTACTATGACACTATAAGGAGGCACCGTGGAAACAAGAAGATATGAGAAATGTGCCTGGCCCGAGAAGGGTTTCCAGTGTTCACAGAGAGAGTGGGTTTACCACCCAAACAGCTGGTTCAGATGGAACAACCTTAGGAAGATGTGGAGTTCCTAAATGAAGGAAGCTCCTATTGTTCTGTTGCTTGAGGGAATGTGTAACTCAGGTTCACTTAAGCTCTGTGTCAGAGGCTTTTTTCAGGAGTTGGGGCTTGCGCTGGTCTTGTGGACAGAAGCAAGGAAGGCTGTCCAGATGAGGACCACAGTGTGAGGAAGTCACTGAGGAAGGAAAGAGCAGACATGCAACTGGACAGGCAATGGTGGTTCCCTCCCTGGAAGGGAAGGGAGGGGTTAGGGCTTAGCCCTCCAGAATGAGAAGGTACAGACAGTACCTCAGCTGTTTGTATGGATTCACCATGGGGAGTGACATCATATGTAGGCTTTTTTAGACTGATCTACAAGAACCTGTGTTGTGCAGCAGCTCACCTCAAATTGAGGGATGGCCTCAAATCCCAGGCCCATCTGGTCGAAATACAGATTGTGATTCAGCCCTTCTGGGCTGAGGCACTTCTGACAGACTCCACGTGATGCTGATGCTGTCAGTGTGCAGACCCCACTGCGCAGGCCCCCTTGCAGCAGGGTTCAGACAGGGAAGACACCGGGCATGTCTGGTCCTCAAACCCAGTGTGCCAGCAGGAGGAGGGAGGGGAGTGGAGGAAAGGTGAGTGGTCTGTGCTGAGCGGAGCAGACCTTCCGGAGCTGGCCAACACTCACCCTGCCCAGGCACCCCTAGGCCTGCTGGCTGAGGGCAGTCAGTGGTCGGACTTGTCCCTGACGGGGACTGTGCTCACCTCCGGTCAGTCATGCTTCTCTTGGTCCCTCAGCCAACTTCTCCCAGTTTGCCTTCGAGTCTGTGGTGGCCATCGCCAGCAGCCTGCACAACAGCAAGGACCTGAGCAAGGACCAGCATGGGAGGAACTGCTTGCTGGCCTCCTACGTGCACTACGTCTTCCGCCTGCCTGAGCGGCACAGAGACGCATCCAAGTCAGGTAGAGCTGGCCAGGGGCCTGGGGGGCGGGGATGCCCACGCCCACCCCACTGGCATCCAATGGCGGTAATGGCAGGAACTCTTAAACCTGTCATTATCAATCAGTAAATACTCAGTTTTCTCATTTCCCCAAATTATACTTTTGAAACAGTAATAATCCGTTTTGTTATTCTTCTTAATCATTTACATTAGGTAATAATGAACCAGAACTTGTGGTCAGTGTGATTAAAAAAAAAAAAAAAGTAGCATCAGTGAGACCACAAAATTCCACACCCATATAAATCTGTAACTTCCGTAGAGCTTTAAAAATCTTAAATAGACTTTTGGGAAACACATAAATACTGAAAGGTGAAGAACGTCCTTACATTGTATGTGCTTGTCTTCATAAGATTCAAATGACTCCATTTATAGATTTTTGGTTTTTATTTAATTTTGTGACAGGATCTTGCTAAGTTGCAAAGTTGCCCATCCTGGGCTGGATCATGTGATCCTCCTGCCTCAGCCTCCCAGAGTACTAGAATTATAGGTGTGTGCCACCACGCCCGGCCAGCAACTCCATGGATTTTGGATCTCAGAAAAATTTCCTCCATGATTTAGAAAGTTATGATCATTGACACACTGATCTATTAAAAATAGCTACATATTTAGCTTTTCTTTAGAATTTAGAAGCCATGGCAAACCTGGGTTCTGGTCTCCATGGCCTAATAGGCTGGCACTGAGGCACATGTCTCTAATTCACCCTGTCCCTACCCACGCCTGGGCTCTCCTACTCTGCCTTGGTTTCCAAAACACTGCCGCTCTGCCCACCTGAGGTTTGTGACAATGAGACTAATGCCAAGAGCTCACCTGGGCTGAGTATAATCCCAGCACTCAGGAGGCTGAGGCAGGAAGAGCATCATGAGTTTGAGGCCAGCCCAGGCTACACAGAGAGACTCTGTCTCAAAAGAAAAAAAAGCTCATCTTATAGGCTCCCATTCTACCACCTGCCTCTCCTTTTCCTTCCCGAGCTCTGTACCTGACTCTGGTCCTCTCTGTTGATTGACTTGTCCCTGCCTGGTGGGGTGCAGGTGGTCCCACCTCCCTCCCTGACCCCCGCTACCACACATATGGACGCACATCTGCGGCCGCTGTGAGCTCCAAGCTGCTGCAGACCCGGGTGCTGAGCAGCAGTAACCCAGACCTCGTGGGGACGCACTCTGCCACTGATGAAGAAGTGAAAACCATCGCGACTTCAAAGGTAGGGAACACGGCAAACCCTGGAGTGACACACATGCTAAATTTCGCTTTAGTTTTAATTGACATGTAAAAGTATGCATAATTATGGGGTACAGTGTGATGTTTTGGTACATGTATACATTGTGTGATGGTTAAATCAGGATGTTAGCTGGGTGTAGTGGCTTATGATTATAATTACAGCACTCTGGGAGGCTGAGGCAGGAGGATCACAAGTTCCAGCTCAGCCTGGGCAAATTAGTGGGACTCTGTCTCAAAATAGAAAGAAAGAAAGAAAGAAAGAAAGAAAGAAAGAAAGAAAGAAAGAAAGAAATGTATGTATGTCTGGGGATATGTATCTCTGTGCAAAAGACCTGCATTCAATCCCCAGTACCACCACAACAAATAAACAGGAAAAAAAGGTCTAGCACATCCGTCACTTTGTACATGTGTTGTTTCTTTGTGGTAAGAACATCCACAATCCTCTCTTCTAGCTGCTATTTTGATTTTGGCGTTTTGTTGTTTTGGTTTTTCTTTGGTACCGGGGATTGAAGTCAGGTCCTTGGGCTTGCGCAGCAGGCGGTGAAACCACTGAGCTAAATCCCCAGCCCGTAGCTGCTATTTTGAAATACTCACTAAATGTCACTTGCTCTAATCACTCTACCATCCGATAAAACACAGAACTTACGCCTCCTAACTGCACATTGCAAAGGCTTTTATAATTTTTAAACTAGAACTTGAAAAAGCAACACAAAAGCAACTGCTACCACTGCCCATAGTGTCTGTCAGGTGCTTAGGACTCAGCTCTCGAGATTTAGGTTCTTTTCTTTGAACCAACAGAGGCTGTGCTAAGAGAAGCAGTGGAGAGGCTGGCAGTTAAGGACCAGCTCAGACTTAGCTAAGGATAGGAGATTGTTACAGCATAGCTGGGTGAGCCCCGTGGCATCAGTGAATACCATACATTTTATTTTCAAGGGAAAATGTTTGGCTTTCACTTTTCTTGATACCTAGAGTTTTTTGTATGGTTTTGTTTTTTAAACATCTGCCTTTTATATTCTTTAAGACCTCTGATTGATTGTCTCATATAATATTCCTAATGAACGAAGGCAAATTTTGTGAACAGCTTAACTGAAAATGTAGGAAGATGAGTGACTTGCCTGTATTGCCTTTCCTGCTTATGTTTTCTTTTTAAATGTATTTTCACTTTTATTTGACACATAGTAATTATACATGCTTAGGGAGTACAGTCTGACAGCTCAATACCTGTGTACCATGTGTAACAATAAGATCAGGAAATCGAGGTCATTGGCTTGTCTGTCACCTCAGATATATCATTTCTCTGTGCTGGGAAATCTTCAAAGTCTTCTCTACTAGCTATTTTGACATTCAATTAATTATTCATCATCATACTTATCTTCTATGCTAAAGAACATGAGAAGTTATTCCTCCTATGTATCCATGTACACATTAACCTTTCTGTCTCCCTCTGCTCACCCCCCACATACATACACTCACCCTTCCTAGGCTCTGATAATGGCTATCCCATTCTCTATTTTGAGATCAACCTTTTAGCTTTCACATGTAAGTGAGAATATGTAGTATTTGCATTTCTGTGACTGGCTTATTTCACTTAATGTTGTCCAGTTCCTTCCATCTTGCTACAAATGACAGCATTTTATTCTTTTTCGTGGGTGAATAATATTCCATTGTATATGTGTACCATGTTTTCTTTATCCATTCATATATCTATGGACACATAGACTCCATGTCTTAGCTATTGCCAACAGTGATGCAACAAATATGGGGGTTCAGATGTCTCTTTCATATGTTGATTTCATTTCCTTTGGGTATATCCCCAGTAGTGGGATTGCTAGATCAGATGGCAGTTCTATTGCTAATTTTTGAAGACCCTCCATTCTGTTTTTCCTAATAGCTTTATTAATTTATGTTCCCATGACAGTTTATGAGAGTTCCCCTTTCTCCAAATCCTGACCAATGTTTCTTATTTTTTGTCTCTTTTGATAATAGCCCTTCCAACTGGGCTGAGATGTTATCTCATGGTGGTTTTCATATGAATTTTATATACTTCATATAATTTCCCTGTTAATAATGTTTTATATTATTAGAATGGTACAGATCACAAGTAATGAACAAATATTAATACATTATTATTAATGTAGGTTCAAGCTTTATTCATATTTCCTCCCTTTTTCCTTAATGTCCCTTTTCTGTCCCAGGATCCCATCCAGGGTACCACATGACATCTTGGAGTTCTGTCTCCTTAGTCTCCTCTGCTGGTAACACTTTCTTGACTTTTTTTGTTTTTAAGATCTTGATGGTTTTAAGAAGTAACAGTCAAGCACATTGTAGAGTGACTCTTATTTGGAATTTTCAAAAGTTATAATGTAATTCATATAGCATAAAATTCACTCGTTTAAGGTAAATGATCCAGTGGTTTTTAGTACAATCACAAGCTACCATGTACTCTTAATCTGAATCTTTCCCCCAGTTGTCTGTGGCCTTATGTTCGCTTGATTAGTAGACATCAAAGTCTCTAGGCTTAGACAAAGTTTCCCTTATAAACTCCACCAATGCAAGGAAGGAAATCCAGAGAGTTAAGTTGGGGTCTGGGTGCTGAGACCACCTAGCAGTGTGGCTCTGGGCAGGTCAGTTACCTACCCTGGCCTCTGCCTTCCTCACTACATAGGTTCTGACTGCTTGGGGACCCTAAGAACCATCTCTGGGTCTTTAAAACTATGAGATCCGCTCCTGGAGATTTTGACAGTCTATAGTTTGGACTATATGAAATTGTTGATATTCTGTCCTTTTAACTTACAAAATCAAACCAGAATGTGCTGGAGCTAGCTCAGACCAGTTTCTGAGAGCTGATCAATAAGCTTTCAGGAATTTTTGAGCCAGTTGTGAAACAGACATTGTTAAAAATTAAATTATATAAACTTACATTTAAATGATTTATGTCAAAAGTAAAGGTGATTGGGCTGGGGACTTAGCTCAGTGGTGCAGCTGCCTGCCTGGAAAGCACAAGGTCCTGAGTTCCATCCCAGTACCAAAAAAAAAAAAAGTAAAGGTAATCAGTGCAATATGATATCCTGAATTATAACCCTAGAACAAAAATAGGACATTAATACAAAAAGTGATAATATCCAAGTAAAATCTGTAATTGAGTTCACTGTAATCTACCAATGTTAACATTTTAGTTTTGGGCTTTTTTTGGTACTGGGGATTGAACTCGGGTCCTTGCACTTGCGAGGCAGGCGGCGGAACCACTGAGCTAAACCCCGGCCCAACATTTTAGTTTTGACAAATGTACCATATGATATAAGATGTTAACATTAAAAGAAGCAGGGCAGGGCTGGAGATTTAGCTCAGTGGTTCCGCAGCCTGCCTCGCAAGCACAAGGACCCGAGTTCAATCCCCAGTACCAAAAAAAAGAAAAAACCAAAAAAAGAAGCAGGGCAAAGTGCATAGAGCTCTCTGTACTACTTTTGCATCTTACCTGTAAATCTAGTAAGAATAACAAAATAGATAATTATTCCAATATTAAAAGTTTACTTTTAAAAGGTAGTTTTCACCTTTCACCCCTCCTAATTGTCTTACTACATTTTATTATTATCTGTGTTCTCGAGTTTATTTGTGTGTATTGTATCTGTATGGCAGAAATACGCTATAATGGTGTGGCCTGTATTGCCTTGGTATCATGGTAAAAGATTGAAACCAGCCATGATGAAAGGATTTTTAGCGCAAGAATTGACAAATGTTACATATGAGGCCCCTCCCCAAGTAGAGATGCTTGTTAGATATTTGCTAGCATGCAGTGTTCAACTTCATATTTAAAGTTCCTTTAGGCAATACCCTTTTCTGATTCCCTAAAGAACAAGGGATCTGTGGCTATTTTTTTTGGTTTTTTTGGTACCGGGGATTGAACTTGGGTCCTTGCGCTTTCAAGGCAGGCAGCGAAACTACTGAGCTAAATCCCCAGCGCCTTCTGTGGCTATTATTGACAGCCTCGACCTTTGTAGTTTCCTCTACTAAAAATGAAAATATTAAATGTCTTTGTGAACTGGTTTAAAATTTTTCTAATTATTTTGTAGGCAGGGGAGAAAATTTTGTCCAACCAAAAGAATAGAGCATGCCCCTTCCTTTAAGTACTTTTTTTTTTTTTTTTTGTACCGGGGATCAAACTCGGGTCCTTGCACTTGCACAGCAGGCGGCGCCCCTTTCTTTCAGAAGTGGTTTTCTACAACTAGTTTGTGTTTAGGAGACTGAGTACAATACCATACTAAACCACAGAGAGGCACTGTGTCCATCCTTTTATTTTCTACTCCTTCAATAAAGTCCATACATGAATGTGAAGGGATTATTCAGTACCTCATTCTTAACTAGTTTTTAACTATAGGTTGTTACATATCAAACTATTAATAGTGATTATTTCAAGAACAAGTGAAATTAATGTGTGAATTTACTTTCTTTGCTTTGTTTTATATTTGTCTGTGGCAATTATTTTTTACCTTTGTAACCAGAAAAACAGTAAGACGTATGCTAAAAATGTATTCTGAAGTGATGACTTTCAGATTTCAGTGTATCATTATCAGCTGATGTTGAGTCTTGGCGTGTGTATGTTTCAGGCTGTTGATCGAAACTGCAGCCGGATGTCTTACTATTGCTCTGGCAATAATGATGCTCCAGGTTCAACTGCAATCCCAAGACCAGCCAGCAAAAAGGTACAAAGATGGGCCGGGGATTTAGCTCAGTGGTTTTGCTGCCTGCTGCCCAAGTGCAAGGACCTGAGTTCAGTCCCCGTTACCAAAAAAAAAAAAAGGTACAAAGATAATCCCACGACAAGGAAGGATTTGCCTGTGCCCTCGAAATATGATTGAAAAGAGAGACTATTGAAGTGCTTTCTAGCCTTGTTCCCTGCCCTAGTAACAAACATACACATTGCCATAGCCCTGCTCCTTAACTCCCATTTTTTGCCATCTAGCTGTCCACCCAGAAGTCTTCTTAAAACTCTTTGCTGGACCCTACCTTCAGAGTTTCTGATGCAGTGGATCTGAGGAGGGGCTCAAGAACTTATATTTCTAATAAGTTCCCATTTTATATTGCTCCAGTATAAGCTCTGGTATACACTTTGACAGCCACTATATGAGCTTTTCTTTTAGTTTAAGTTGAGCTGAGGACAATTCATCCTTGACTAAAGTGGATGGCAATAATTAGGTATCAATTGTTTCAATACTATATAAAGTAATATTAAATTCTTCCTCATAATTCTCTATAATCAGCCTTACCTCTGGGCTCAGAAACTTTGTAAGGTATGGAATTTCTTAAACCAACAAAATCCCTTAGTCACTATCACAGCCCAGTGGTTAAGGGACAGTAAAACAGTATGGGGAGGTCGTAAGGGACAGTAGGACAAGAGCTGTCAGGCTCGCTGTCTGCCCAGCTTTCCCTCCTGCTAGGCACCCAAACGTCTTATCATCATGGTAGCTACTTCAGGTTTTGCTACATGCTGAGTCACATGGAAGGCCATTTGCAATCGTTAACACCACAGGGAAATAGTCACTGAATAGGAAAGTAGGGAATGAGTCTCCACGCAGTTCCTTTGGACTGGAGGAGGGGACACAGAGCATAGGGACACTGCCTGGGCCTGGGGCTGCAGGCTTTGCAGTAACCAAGGCACCATATGTTGGGGAGAGCTATCAGGAGCTAACTAAAAAAGGAAAAGGGAAAGACGATGTTGTTAGGCTAAAAACTAATTTGTCATTTACCTAAAATTTAGCATTAATCTGCAACAGTCCCCTTGCAGTAACTGGTTGTATCACTTTGCTTCTTAAAAACCATTATTTGCCTACAGTTTGACTTCCTTAAGGTACGACTTGTTTGGTTTTGCAACTGCTTCATTTTGACCTGAAATGACCAGAAGAGAATCATTTCATTTCAGGGGTAAGTTTAGCCAGGGTGTATCCTTTATAGCTCAGCAAATAGTGTTTTTCTGCTTGGCTATTTTATATAACCTCTGGAGCAAGGTGTTCTTTGTAATAATGCTGCCCAGTAAGCAGCATAAATTACTTTAAGAAGCAGCTTATCCTTGTCTAATCTCTTCCTGCCACAAGACTCTGGCAGTCAAACTGACCTATTTCCTCCAGAGACTGACTCTGAAGTTGGCGGACCGTGCCTTCCCTACATGGGAAGATGGAGGTACAGCTAGGTTACGTCATGTGCACAGTTTGTCATCAGCTACAGTGGGGCCTTGCTTTAATGACAGTGGAAATTGAAACTAAAACAACAGCATGAATTTACAGGCAAAAGCTTTAATTAGAAAGAGAAAATAAAGACTGGTGCTTGAGTAGCTCGAGGGGGCACATTCTGAGGAAGAGGATCATACTGGCGCATTAGTGAAGCAAAAAGACAAGCGTGGCGGGGCGGAGGGGTGGCACTGGCCTCTGCTCAGTCATTTTTTGAGTCCTGGCTTCATAGCTCAGGTCGAATCCTCATGACTTGAGGGGCACTCAGGTGACCATACATAGGTTTGGGCCAATGGAGACTTCTGGATGTAGGCATTCTCAGTCTTGAAGGGAAGTGAGACAGGCTGGGTAGGCTAGGGCTAATAAAGCTGATTTGCCAACTTCTAGACAGACACTCCCTAAATGACTAACTTGCCTATGTGGAGAGCTAAGAAGGATTTGACCCAGAGTTTTGCAAAATGAAAGGCAAGCTTTGTTGTACTGTTAGTTTCCTACTGGGCCTTTGTAGGCCCAAGGGAAAAGCCACAATTTTTAACCAAAAAAAGTTTTTAAGACCACTTTTAAGTCCTTGTTTATCTTAGAAGAAAACACAAATTATGCTTTAATGAGTAACAGGTTAAAGGGCTCAGGAGTTTGTTTGTCCTCTGTCCTTACAGGGGTCTCTGGCTGTGTCAAGTTGATCGCCAGCTAAGTTAAAATTCAACCCCACACCTCTCCCAGATGGCAGAACCTCACATAAGACACAGCAGGAAACTAACGTGTTGACATGTATTAAGATGATTAGTTTGACTAACTTGACAAAATGAACTGAAACTGGCAGATGAGCTAACCTGGCTGGGATGGAAGTAGTTGGAACACCCAGACATCTGCACAGAACTTTTCCTTTTGTCTCCTTTTAGTTTAGATTACTATGAAAGGTAAACATTTTGAATCAATTTGGGACATCTAGGCAACCACGACAGCACAACTAAAGACCCTCCTGAGAGAACTTCCAGAGCTGCTTCAGGAAGTGGCTGGAATGATGGGATAACCATGTTTAAAGTGAGGACAGTATTTTGAGGGAGAGTAATAACAACATGTCTTTTACTGTAACAATTTTTAAAAATTTAAACATGCACTCTGTTTTTCCATCATCCCTTGTAAGCAGCTCTCCAAGTTTAACATCCATAAGAATTAGTAGATTGGGCAACATATATACTGCATTCATAGGTAATTTAAAGGAATGTTAAGAACAATCTATTAATCTATAATTAATTTTTGCTTTAGGTTCACTTTAAAACTTAACTTCCACATAAGGATGTTCTTAATCACTGAACAATAAAGAGTGAGTTTATCTGCCACCTGCCTCAAAAGTGCAAGGTCCCGAGTTCGATCCCTGGTACCAAAAAAAGAAAAAAGAATGAGTTTATCTGCATTTATCTTAGGTTCTATAGGGTAAGATAATGAAAGCCATAGAAAATTCCCAGATGTTATGTTTGCCTTTGGTTAGCATGACCAACTGTCCTAGTTTGCCCAGGACTAAGGGCATCCCCAAGACACAGGAGTTTTCATTTAGAGACTAAGAGCCTATCAGGCAAACTGAGATGAGTTGGTAGCTCTTGGTTTTAGCCCTGAACTTCTCCATCAAAACTATTGTCAGAAGGGCCGGGGATTTATCTCAGTGGCACCACACCTGCCTTGAAAGCACAAGGTCCTCAGTTCGATCCCCAGTACTACAAAACAACAAAAACTGTTGTCAAAAGCATTAACAGTTACACATAGAAATTGAAGAATAGGGAAGACAGGAAAGGTAAAATTCACTATCTGCTACATTTGCTATCTGCTGTTCAAAATGACTTGATGAGAAGTCAGAACATAAAGTGGAGTTTAGCAATTTTCCATGCATCTGACCCTGAGACACAAGAAATTTAGAAGTTGTAAATTCAGGCTGATACCACTGAGCCTGTGAAGGCAGAGGTTACACTCACAATCCAGCCAGTCACACTTTCCACATGAAGCCAGTGTGGGATTACACAAACAACGACTGTCCCATCCGGAAGGGGACTTAAATACCTTTTAGATGGTGGCCTTCAAAGTGTGACACTGGACAGACAGCATCAGCATCCAGTGGGTGCTTGATAGAAATCAGATTCTCAGAGCCCGCCCCGTGTGTGTTTCATCAAGCCCTCCTGGGGGTTCTGATACACATTCAAATTTGAGAACCACTGCGACCAACAACCTGTTTTATGGATGAGAAAACTGAGGACAAAGAGAAGAACAGCTTGCACGTGGTCAGACTCTGTGTGACCCCTGCACAGCATTCCCGTTAGAGACTCCACCTGTTCTGACTGCCACCCTGGGTGCTTCCCCTGTAGAGTGCTCTCAGGCGGAGTCCATTCCTTCAAACCCAGCTCTCCCACACAGTACCGACACTGCTGACCTGAATGAACGTCCTCCTGCCTCAGTGTCTCAGCACTGACTTTGCTATCCCCCTTGTATGGCCCAGGACACATGCTTCAGGAGCTAACAGATTGTTAACTTGAGGGGAAGGGAAAGAAATGTTAATGCAGCCTTGTTATCACCTGGTTTTTGTGGTTGTTGCTCAGTATTTCCACGAGGAGCTTGCCCTGCAGATGGTGGTCAGCACTGGGATGGTGAGAGAAACTGTCTTCAAGTATGCCTGGTTCTTCTTTGAGCTTCTGGTAAGATTCTTGAGATCCATATCAGTAAGGCAAGAAAAACAATGGTAGAAAGGCACTAACATTTCCCAAATTAGGAATTAACACCTTGATCACTGAGTTGCTCCCGCTAAAAATCTGGGATTATTCCTTGAAATCTCAGCCCTCCATCCATCTCCCCCCGAAACCCCACTGATTCTACCATGAAAATCAACCTCCAAGCTATCACATCTTACCATGTTCCCACCTAGCCAAGCCACCGTCATCTCTTATATTCCACTCGCTCTAACTTCCTCTTTCTCCCTCCCGTATCATTTTGCCCTCATCCCATCCATCCTGCACAGAACAGCCAATATTACATGGGTAATGTCACTCCTTTATTGAAAACTCTTCAACAGTTTTCAGTAAACTAGGAATGAACATTTTTTTAAAAGTCATGCCTAAAAGCCCTTGCATGATTCCCTTATTTACCTCTATCCATCACTTCATCTCAGGCCATATTCCTTCCTCACTCAGCCACATTGTTCCCCTTTTAGTTCTTTGGAGGTACCAAGCCCTTGTTCAGCCTCAGAGCCTTTCTTGGCTTCTCTCCCCACTTCCTACTGTTCACTCCTCCCCCAAACACACACTGTGTGTTCTTCTCTTTAGATCTCAGCTTAAACGTCACCACCTTCTGCTGTAGTATGTCTTCCACTTTATTTATTTTTTTAAGTAGAAGAGCACAGTACTGAGACACAAGCTCAGCACTGTGGTGGGAAGTGGACTGGTTACAACACTTCATCCTCTCTTTGTTCTTGAGGCATACAAAGTATTAAAACCACACTCCATGTCCTGTCAATCCAGCTTCTATTTACCCATCCCACACGCCATCAGGCTTCTGCATAAAGAAGATTCACTTGTGTCAAGATCCATCTATAAATAATTCATACCAGTAATCCTGAGTTCAGCCATCAAAATTGCAGATTAAAAAGAGCAAAAACTAAATTTGATCTTTTTTTTCTGTATATCCTTTTATTGGTACATTTTAGGTATACAATATAATGACATTCATCATTGGAAATTTGCACCTTTATGTAATCTCTCTTGGTTCTTATTTTTTCCCCCTTCCCCTGCCCTCCCTTCAACCCCTCCACCCCTCCCTATTTACAGAGACTTTGTTTCCTTTTTTTCATTTTCTCATATTAATTCCATTCCCTTCTTTCCTTTCCCCTACTCCTTCCCCTCTGCCCCTTTTCTTCCTATTTCATATTATCTATTATATCTTTTAGTCCTTATTTACACTTTCCATTTCTCACACTAGAGAAACTATTTGGTATTTACACATGTGTATCCTATTTATTTCACTTAAGAGTATCGCCTCAATGTGCATCCATTTAAAACTAAATTTGATCTTGTAGAATCTCCTAGAAGAAAGTCCCAAAAGAAAACAGTGTTTCAGTTCAAAGAAGTTTTATACTATTTACTCACAGTCCTGCACATATATGTACACATTTCACATGACCACTCTTAGATCTTAATAATTAAATCCTCTAAGTACTGTACTGTCATTGTTCAACTGGTAACCAAATCCCTTAGACCTTGCTATGTAAGGGTTCCAGTGGTGGCTCTAAGGGCTCATGAATACATCTTTGAAACCTATTAATGTCCTGTAAGAGACTATGGTTATCCCTGTAGCACACACGAAGGTTAGGGAGGGATTTGCCAGCCTGCTCACCCAGTGAAGGCCAGAGTTTCAGTACTCTTAACTCTCTAGTCCAGGTTCTTTACCTTCACCATTTTACCTTTTTTGGGAAGCTGAAAGTTATAAAACATCTTCTCGGCCTACAGTATTGACAACATACAAAATCCTTGCATTCAGAAATTAACTTTAGTCCCAGGCATGGTGGTGCATGTCCATAATCCCAGCACTCTGGAGGCTGAGGCAGGAGCATCTCTGCAAGTTCAAGGCCAGCCTGGGCTGCATAGTGAGATCCTGTCTTGGAAGAAAGGGAGGGAGGGAGGGAAGGAGGGAGAGAGAGAGGGAGAGAGAGAGAGAGAAGAGGAGAGGAGAGGAGGAGAGGAGAGGAGAAAAAAGAAAAGAAAAGAAAGTCACCTTTAATGCAGGCTACCATTGTCATTTCATTCCCAATCATCATGAACTCCATGCTGTCCAGCATGAGTGATTCCCCATGGTAGCCCAGAGCTGTTTCAAAGGCAAATTTGCATTCTCTGTAGGTGTAACCATGGCTCCATCCTTCATATAACCCTAGTAACAGATGGCATCCCTGAGGAAGGGAAAATAATAACATCCAAAGTATATCGAACATCTTACTGTGCATGTGCCAAGTACGTCTCTAAGTATTCTAAAGCATAATCTCATTTAATCCTTACACAATCCCGAGACAGGAGTTTTTATGATTTCCAGTTTACAGACTGGGTTGGGAGGAGGGTGGTAGCCGTGAGGAATGTCTCCCCGCCTGCCACAGGCTTCAGTAGTGCTGCTTCCTTGCCCCTACCTACAGGAAGCTAAGACCATGGGAGAGGTGAAAGTTGCTTTTGATCTTGCATATTTATTTACTAGGACTTTGTGGGCCCAAAAGAGAAAAAAACTAGCCTTCCTTATCTCCTGGGAGCCCTTTGTGTCAAAGAATGAGGTAGCTGGGAAGAAAGCTGCTAACCTAAGTACTTTGATGGGGTGGGTCAAAGTGCATCGACCAAGACAGGCTGTAACCTCACTGTCAGAGTCCTAGCAGGACAGATTCGCACTACTTATGGGGTTCACTGAAAAGCAGTTACCAGAAGGCTTCTGCCCAGGTGTCAGCAAGGCCACAGGAGCCGACAAGGATTAGTGAGGCATCCAATGTGCAGCAGCTGCCAGAAGCCTGTAGCTCTGTGAGCTCCAAAGAACCGAGGGGAAAGAGTAGTGCCATGGGGGCCTGGAGGAGGCTGGAGGCAGGGAATAAGGACACTGTGACAGAAAGAGGAGCCTTTAAAAAGCATTGCCAGAACCGCACTGTGGCAGGGGTGAGGGCAGGACGAGTGACCATATGCCCAGCTCTCACTGTCCTCCCGCCGACTGGCTGGCTCCCCCCAGATACCAGAGGGAGGGCAGGGGCCCAGGTGATCCATACACAGAGACCACAACCCGGGGCAGAGAAGGGTAGGAAATCCATCTAGGGGCTGCAGTAGAGGCAAATGGAAACTATGAGCCCCAGCCAGAGCTTTGCGAGGAAATTGGTCTCAGACACCAGCAGGACACTCAGCCTTCCATGCAGTGTTACATGTCTACCTGACTGATGCCCAGGAAGTTGTTTCAAAACCAAAACAGACCTCCCCACAGAAGCTTGAAGACAAACAACCTGCTTAGCCAACAACCTGGGCAGTTTAACACCTGCAGTTGTGCTGATGGCCAGGTGCTAATGAACAACCACTTTGTCAAGAGAGCTGTTTGGCACCATCCTTGGGTGAATTTCACACTTGCTGATGAATAAACCCCTGTGCTTTAGGAAAACACCAAGCCAGACCTTGGAGACCTGGAGGTAAATGGGTGACCTAGTTTACTCCCTCAGGACATGAAGTTCTGCACTAAGGGGTTCTTGAAATATATCCCTCCTTTGAATGGGACATAAAATCCAGTATGGGAGAAAAGATTGTGCTGCATCACCCTACCCTACAAATACCATGGCAGGTATCCACTCACCTTTCTGCTGAGTGTTCTTCTCTGGAGACCCAGGGACACAGTAGCCGGCAGGTTGCTGACAGTCTGGAAAGAGGCCATTAGTTGGAAGTACTTGGAAGTACTTGGAAGCATTGTGAGAACTATTTATTTGCTTGTAGGATGGCCATACTCAGCAGGCAGAGGCTAACTGCAGCAGTGAGTTCTAAAAAATCCAGCACTGGGGTAGGTTAGCCAGGAGAGAATTGGGATCAAGGTTGCCCAAACAAAGAGGCCTTGTCTTCCTGGGTCCTTGGTGAGTATAGGGCGAGAGATGTTTTTATCTAATAAAAACACAAAAAATAGTGTCTGGTTCCCATCCCTCATTCAGGTCCTTACTCCAAATGGTTGTGGCTCAATGGGCTGTGAACCTGTCCTGTGTCCTCAAGAAAACAGGACCCTGTACTGAGGAGAAACAATGGTTCTTATCCTAGCTGACCACAGCATTTTCTGAAAACATAAAACACAGAACCCTTGAAGACTACCTCTTGTTTTTCTCTTCTTATTTGCTTTGTCTTTGTGTCAGTGCTTCACAATTTTTTCCAGGCTTACATTTAAATTAGAAATCTTCTCTTAGTGCATAAAAGTTCTCCCAGATAATTCTCAGGAGTGGAAGTCAGTTTCCACACAACTGTCCCACCCTGACCTGGGGGCAGATATGGATGATTCAACTTCTAGGGCCATTTGGTTCGCGATGACTCTCTGACTAGCCTGAATGAGTTCATAAGGATGAGCTCAGAGGGCAGGCAGGAAGCCACAGCAATGCTGTGTTCTCCATCAGACTGTAGCTGATGGCTCTCAGCAGCTTCTGACAAGGATAACACCAACCTCTGATGATGTAGAAGGGGGTTATGTGGACTCATGAATCTCCTGGCCTCAGGAAGAAGTCCAAAACAGAAGTATGGCCTGGAGTTTAAATTGTGGTAGGCATTGAGCTGGTGTTATACTATCATTGGCTGACTGGCTGGCTGGCTGCCTGGATGGATGGATGGATGGATGCATGCATACGTACATACACAGATAATGGATTCATCTGCATGATAGGCTTATAGAAGATAAAATACAATTTCTGGGGGCCAGGGATTTAGCTCAGTGGTTCTTTCACCTGCCTTGCAAGCGCGCGGACCCAAGTTCCATCCCTGGTACCAAAAAAAACCACTACAATTTCTGCTAGGGGCAGTGTTCTCAATAGTGGATCACTTTCCAGCTAGCCAACAAAATCTTGCTCAACCCATACTACTGCTTAAATTTGCAGAAGCAAAAAATAACCTGTGAACTGCTTCTGGAAAAACTGTGCTCTTTGTTTCCACTTGAAACTCGAGATAGGAAGAACATTTCTCCCCTGGTCTCCTTCCTGTAGTTTCAGGAGCAGAAAAGATTTCAAGTCACACCAGTCTCCTAAGCACTTCTGCTGTGTGTCCTGGGTCACCATGGTGCCAGAGTCCTGGCCCCGTGTTACAGAGCCCAACCTCACTGCTTCCTGATGGAGGCCGCTGCGGAAAGGGGAGTCTTGACACTGAAGCTAAAGAGTCAGGCTCCTGGCTTTGTTGGCAGCAAGAAGGGAGCCCCTAGACTTGGGATCAGGAAAAGGGCACCCTTCCCACCTCCTGCCACCATGGCAACCATCTGTGGGTTAGAGGCATTTTCTAGTCCTCCAGCCAGCTTGGGCACCACCAGCACTGATAAAGTGTCAGAAAGTCCACTGTGAAAGGGCTTTTCTTCAGGTCGTCCCCTCTTTTACACATTGTCCAAGCAGGTGACCAGTCTCCATGTCGACATTTCTCCTCTCCGGCTGTAGGTAAAAAGCATGGCCCAGTATGTACATAACCTGGACAAATCAGACAGTTTCCGGAGGACCCGTTTTTCTGACCGCTTCAAGGATGACATAACTACCATTGTCAATGTGGTCACCTCGGAGATTGGAGCCCTGTTGGTAAAACCTCAGAAGGTAACTGTGTCCCTTACTCTTAAATTTCTAGACTGTTTACTGTAAACATGTTACTTTCATAAGCAGAGAGAAATGAGGATCAATTAAAAATAGTTTAAAAATAACCATAGATGATAATTAAAAGCAGTACGTTATATTGGACTGAACCCTGCGGCTAGAGGATTGCTATAAAGAAATTGCAATGAAAGTAACTACTATATATTGCAAACATACATTAATGTTTAAAAAGCACAAAATATGGTCAGAAAACTTAAAAAAAGAAATTGCCATATGGATGATCAGTTAAGCTATGATCAATGTCAATATGAGACAAGATACTCTTGTTCTTAGGAAATACATCCTGAAGTATTGTGAAGCAAATGGGCATGACATTTGCAACCTACTTCCAAAAGGTTCAGAAAAAAAGTTTGTATGTATATATACAGAGAATGATAATAGCAGCAATGTAGTAAAATGATACACAGGAGTTCTTTGAACTGTTCTTACGTCTTTTCTGTAAGTTTGAAATCATTTCAAAATAAAAGTTTATAATATATAAATGAAATAAAATTTTAAAATGTAAAGGTAACTATAACATTTTAGGGAGCAAGGTTTACTAAGTGTACTTCTATCATTATTAAGAATTTGTATAGTACCAAGTGCTCAGCAGATTTCCATTTGGTTCTTTCTCGTGGGAAACTTTGTTAGAACCCCAGTGATGTCTTCGTACTGGCAGGCATGAAAATAAGTAAGGTTAATAAATTTTCCAAAAGCCACACAGCTTGCAGAAAAGCCCAGCCTGGAGATTCCTCATGCAAACATTCACACAATAATATAAACTACTCTGAGGTGCAGAAACTACTCCGGGTAGTGGCCAAGTGGGATGTTGAGAGGTCCAGGACTTCTCAGTGATGCTTTGGAAACCTCTGTATCAGGTCTCCATCATCCCAGTGACTGGTTAGGATGGCCTGAATTTGCAAACTGTGCATCATAACAAGAAGAGCATAGTTTTAAAATTATTTTCTTAATAGTGACAGTGGAAATTGATTTATTATTCTGAGACTAAAGGACATAAACATGAAAAGGTGAATCCATGATTGCTCTGAAGTACTATAAAATCCCTCATGAATATGAGCAATGAGAAGTAATAAAAAATTTAAAATTTAAAAAGAAAAACCATGGCCCCATTTCATGCAAGAAATCACACTACTGAGTATGACTCTGACATCTCTTAGGCTAGGAATGCTGCTTAACTGAGGGGGGAAAATTCCTTAGGTAGAGACTGAATCTTTTATCATGAATGGAGTTTCTGCAGTAATCCTTATAAGTTAAGAACCTGAGCTGGATATGTTCATGCATGCCTGTAATCGCAGCACTCTGGGAGGCTGAGGCAAGAGGATGGCAAGTTCAAGTATGCCCAGGAAATCTAGCAACTTAGCAAGACCTTGTATCAAAACAAATTTTTTTAACAATACTTTTTATCTATTTTTAGTTTTTTGAGACAGGGTCTCACTATGTGGTTTAGGCTGGCCTCGAACTCTGGGCAATCCACCTGCCTCAGGTTTCCAAGTGGAGGGATTACAATCATGCACCACCATGCCTAGCAGCTCAAAAATTTTTTTAAAAATTTTTTTAAAGGCTCAATGAAAAAGGCCCTGGGTTCAATCCACAGTACTGCAATCAATCAATCAATCAATTTAAATTTTACAAAAAGAATCTGTCTCATTGAAGACAGTGAATACATTTCAAGTTAGTTTGCTCCCCAAAACAACAACAAAAAAATCAGAACCTAACATTGTATATAGAGGATGAGCTCAATTATATCCATACTAAGAAAATAAAAGGTGACCAGAATGAAATACACCGGAATATTCACAGTACATAAAGAATTACCTGACTCAATCTGACAGTTAGGGTATCAGGTAAGGACTAAATTATATTTGCTAAAATCTTTCAGACTTAAACTGCTTCATCCAGAGAGACAGTGGCTGATATAATAGGATCTGCTTCTCCCAGTGTTCCCATCATGGAACCTGGGAGTTTGTGTCCAAGGCTCACACAAACCGATTTGTACGTTTATTTTTAAGGAAAATGAACAGGCAGAAAAGATGAACATCAGCCTGGCATTCTTCTTGTATGACCTTCTGTCGCTCATGGACCGTGGCTTTGTGTTTAATCTCATCAAACATTATTGCAATCAGGTGAGTGTTCCCGGCACATGTTTTTGGCTTCCTTCTCTCTGCCTTGCTACTCAATTTCATGGAGTGCTCCCTTGTTCACTGGCGTGACAGCAGGGTGAGCCCTGCCCATCCTGGGCTTCCTTCTCAGCAGAGGCTTCTGGGGAAGGAGCCACTGTCCAAAGGAGCAAGGATCTCCCTGAGGAGAGGGACTAGAGACAGCTGCATGCCTTGATGATGCTCCACAGCACACTGCAGCACAGTTTTAAGACAAACTTAAAACTAAAAGGTTCTTTCTTATCAATAGGAAACCGCTGTCCATTGAGATTTCATAAGACCTGCAAAGCATTAGGTGCTAAAATGCTAAAAATCTGCTTGTCTGCTACTTTGCAAGTCATTGGAATTGTAGAAATTCAAGTTGGGTGTGAGTCTGCCTCCCATGATAACCCAGAGATTGTCCTTGACTCATTTACACCACACCCTTTCCTAGAGAACAGCCTGGTAAGGAAGCAGAGTAATAAAGGAGAACTCTAAGGACAGGCAGAGGTCCCAGTGATTCTCTATCCTGTGCATCCGGAACACCTGTCTTCTGTTTCTCGATCCCTCAGAACAGATCATACAGGAAATCAGTCCTTCACTCCTCTTTGCCTCTCTTTCAGTTTAGGATTCCCAGTCACTGGGTGAATCTCAAATACAAGTCCATATTTTTTTCAAAATATTGGATGTTTGGAAAAGAGATCATGGGACACCACTCCAGACCCAGGTTTCACTGTGCACTGTGGGCATTGTCATTTCAAAAGGGAAATAAGCAAACCACCTGCTCTGCAGAATACATGTTTTAATTTTCTCTTTCACTGTCATTTCTTTTCTGTCACTCACTTCTCTTTCTCTTTTAAATTCTTTCCTCTTCTGTTAGCTGCCTACTCTTTTTTTCTTCCTCTCTCCTTTCTCAACTTCCAAAGAGCCCTGGTCCAGGGGTCGGAGACCTGTGCTTCCAACACAGTGACGCTATTCACCACCTCTGTGCTGGGGCATCAGCCTTCCAGCATAGAGACAAGGTTTCCTCATCTGCATAGAGACAAGGCTGGCTTAGACTTCTCTGGCTCTGACACTCAGATGTGTGCTTTGTGTTTGCTGTGACATCACAGTTACTGCTTAATGACACTGTGGTACTCTGGCTTAAAAAGGCCACCGACCCCAGTCAATGGTGGCTTCATTCATGGGTCCCAGCTATCTAGATACAGGATTAACTTCGTCCCTGAGCCAAGTTGCATTCTTCCAAAGTCCTCTGATTTTGTTGATCTGTGTACCTGATTCAAACATACTGACCTGTCTTCTGCCATTTAAAGACTTAGTGGTGTTACCTGTAACCTTAGCCTTTGCTTAATAGTCATTAACAACAGATCTACTTCAGTTGTTCTATATCTCTTACAATGCACCACTAAGTTAAATGAGTACTTATCCCTGGAGGACAGCTGCTGGGACTGCACCATGGGACCTGACCTTTGGGGAGGACGTTTCCTCCTTTCTGCTCATCACACAAATGTCTTGTGCTTTCACTTTCTGGGAGCAGCCTCAATCCACTCTGTGAGTGACCCTCCTTTTTGCAGGCTGGTATGTACTTTCCTAGCCAGTTCAATGCCTTCCTCTGGGGAACTGGTTTGATAACTTCCCATGGGGTGTTGAAGTCATCCAGTCATAGTCCATTAGTTTTATGTGACCCTTTGTGAGGTCAGTGCCTTTCATGTGGCTTCTCAGACACGGTGAGGTTTTTGTAAAATTAATTCTGTTACGTGACACTGAAGCTGTACCTCTAGCTTCTTCTCAGCCCAGGATTGTTCTGGTATTACATATTTGACAAAGTGGAGACCAAGACAACAATCTTCATTTTGGACAGCTCCTAGGATGGACTCATGAAAGGGAACAATAAAGAATGAAAACTTGTTAGGTCTCCCTGTAATGCAGAATTTGCCATCTGCTCCCCTATCCAATTAATTGTATTAAATTGATTATCTTAATTTGCAGAGAAAGGATATTTTTATATCTGTCAACCTCAACTGCATTTACCTTTTGACAAACACTTTATTTTCCTTTGCAGCTATCAGCCAAGCTCAATAACATCCCAACACTCATTTCCATGAGGCTGGAGTTCCTGCGGATCCTCTGTAGCCATGAGCATTACCTCAACCTGAACCTCTTCTTTATGAACGCTGATACTGCACCAGTGTCTCCTTGCCCCTCCGTATCTTCCCAGGTAATCAGCTCACTGAAGAATTTATTCAAGCAATTTCATTTAATTATCTTAATTGTGTATTTGCTATAAATGTTGGCCTTATTAAGTAAAAGAAAAAGCAAGCTATTCAGACAAGATCAATTGATCCAGATAGGACTAGTATGCTACTCTGATGTTGTACTATCTTAACTCATAATTTACAGACTAAGTAATGTGGTTTCTTCCTGGGCTCCAGGGTCCCTGATGAGGCCAAATGTAGCAAGGAATCCACAATCACTATGAAAATTAAGAAGCTCATAGAAAGTACCAATCTTAAAGGGAAAGGAAAGAAGGGAAAGGAAAAATTATGAGAAAAGAAAAAAATAGAAATGAAATCTATGTCAATAGGGAAGGGTGGAGGGGGTAAAGGACGCACAGGTGATGGGGAAAAAAATAAAAACTAAGGTACATCATGTACAGGTACAAGCACCCAATGATAAATGTAAACATATTGTATACCTAAAATGTACCAATAAAAGAATTTTTTAAAAAAAAATAAATTGCAATAAATAAAAGAAAGTACCAATCTTCCTTTGTCTGACATTAACTGATTTTATGTTATGCAAATATAGAATTCCAAAGTCAAGCAAGTTTTGGAAACCCTGGATTAACCAGCTTTCTTTGCAGTAGGCAATCCAAAACCTTTTAACACACACAAAATAGAAGAGAAGATGGGAGGAAGTGTGTGTGATTAGCAGTTATTCCCAAAGTGATAGAACGATGGAAACCCTTTTTCCCATTAAATTTCTCAAGGGACTAGTATCCTCTGGAAAAACCTTAAGGAAATGCTATTTTATGATCATGTCCCATTGTAGCAGGCAAATCAGTAGTTCAGAGTAGAAAGCATGATTTCTCAGTATTCGGTTCTGTTTCTGTGTGTATTTCTTGATACTGGCACAAGGGTGAAAGCTTATCTTATTGATTTTAAAAATTAACAAAAAAATAAGCTCAGAGCAGTGGTGCATGCCTGTGATCCCAGTGGCTCACGAGACTGAAATAAGAGGACTGAAAGTTCAAGGATGGCCTCTGACATTTAGAGAGACCCGGTCTCAAAATAAAAAATAAGCCGGGTGTGGTGGCACACATCTGTAATACCAGCATTCTGGGAATTTGAGGCAGAAGGATTGAAAGTTCAAGCTTAGTCTGGGGAATTTAGTAACTTAGCTAGATGGTGTCTCAAAATTTTAAAAAATAAATAAATAAGCGAAAGAGAGCTCTGGAGATCGGTGAGAAGACCCTAGATTCAATCCTCAGTACCACTGGGTGGGGGTTGAGACTGGCCCTGGTAGTTTGTACCTGACGCTGAGGCAAGAAGGTCCCTTGAGCCCAAGAATGCAAGACCAGCCTGAGAAATGTAATGTGTGTCCAAGTCGTCACACGGGACACTGGGTAGTGTTCACAAGGCCTGGTCTGAGTAAAAGCTTCATAGTTGCTAGCCATGGTCTTTTAATCCCAGATTTTGGTACTCATAAAATTGCCACTTGGTTCCTGTAGAACTCCAGCTCCTGCTCCAGCTTCCAGGACCAGAAGATTGCCAGCATGTTTGATCTGACTCCGGAGTACCGCCAGCAGCACTTCCTCACTGGGCTCCTCTTCACAGAATTGGCTGCTGCCCTGGATGCTGAAGGAGAAGGGTATGTTTTCACACTTAAAATGGAACATAAAGCAATTTTTTAAAAAGGTGCTCCAGCCAGGGATTTAGCTCAGTGGTTCCGCTGCCTGCCTTGCAAGCACAAGGTCCTAAGTTTGATCCCCAGTACCAAAAAAAAAGTGCTCCATAATAAAGTTTGCAGTTTAACTTCTTGTGCTTAGTGAGATACCATAGGTATGTACAAAGGCCTGGAGGAGGAGAGGAACCACAATATCACTTTTTTTAGTCAGTTATTTATTGCATGGAATTTGCTGAGGATGCTTTGATTGGTGAGGTCCCTAGAAACATAGCCATTTGAGGAGTGCTGGGGGTTGAGCCCTGGGCCTCCCACATGCTAAGTACATGCTGTGCTACTGAGCTATACCTGCAGCCCATATGAAGTCATTTTTAACAAAAGCAAGAGCACACAGGGGCGGAAGCAAATGCCAATTGTCTCTGTGTTGACAAAGACAGGAACCACAGAAGAGCCAGTTGTTGCCTCAAATTAGGCCTCTTAGGCCAAGAGAGATGCCATAGCTTCAGAGCTTTGAATCTTTTCCTGGATTTTACACCTGAAGGCCTGGGTGCATGTGGCAATTTCTAGCCTTGATGCTGGCTCATGGCTTCAGTTCCATCTCCTCTGGAGTCTAAATTCCCCTTAATTTTCTCAGAATTCTCTACTTTAACATATATTTATACAGCAACAAAAAGTGCCCTGAGATACATGCTGATAAGGTGCTGAGAAAAACATAAAGGAAATTGTCTTCCTATGCAAATATGCCCATTTTCTTAATTATCCTTTAGTAGCACTGCTTTAAGTGATTTCTGAAGTAATTTTTTGTATTTACCTTGGCTGTAGGTTTTAGTTTCCATTTTCTTTCTGATTGGAAACAACCCTGACATGTTTTTCAATTCCTTGTAAAATTGTTGCTCTGATATTACTAGCAACAGGGCAGAGTATATTCATAGATCATCATGTAATTATGTTTATAGTCAGGCAGATACATTCTTCAAACACACACAGTACCTTTTCCACCCCCACCCCCCCACTGAGGGTAATTAATTAAAGATGTCTCTCTGGCAACACAGTAATCACTAATTGCTGAGTTGTCAGTTACTCTCCTGGAAAGTCATTAGAAATAGTGTCCTGACTTTTTCATGTAGGCTGAAACCTCAGGAAAATTCCATCTGTTAACAAAACTTTCTATTGATTGATATTTCCTTTTGTTACCAAGACAATTAATATATTCCCCAACACCTGCCCACCTCTAGAGCAAGAGGCATTGGGCATCTCAGCCTGTAAACCCCTGTAAAGGGCTAGAGATCATTTCCAGGGGTCTCCTTGGAACCTCCACACCTGGGTCTCCTTGTAGCCCAGATCTCCACACGCCATGAAATCCAGTTTTCAAGCATTTGGAAATTGTCTCGCTTCTTTATGTTAAGCTAGAAAGCTGCAGTGCCTTGTTTGAGATGCAGCACTGCCAGGACCACAGACTCAGAGGGTAATCAGAACAAGAACAACCTCTGAAACGCAGTTTGCAGTTATCTAATTTTAGCCATAGTGTAAGAATCTGGGTCATTTGAAAAATTGGTTAATATTTTCTACCTAACCTGGATTCTGGTGTAACATTTTTTGAAGGTCAAAAGATACATTTAAGAAATTAAACATCTATAGGTAGGTTCCAGGTACTCTACTAGATGCTTTATTTTATTTACTTGATATTGAGGTATAATGTATAGACAGTAAAGGGCTGATGTTTTCCTTTCTTCTTTTTCTTTTTCTTTTGCTGTTGTGGTTGTGGTACTGGGAATTGGGGCTTTATATTGATTTGCATCCCAAGTACATGTTATATTTATTTATTTTTGTTTTGGAGACAGAGTCTCACTAAATTGCCCAGGCTGGGCTCAGACTTGTGATCCTCCTGCCTTGGCCCTCTCACAGTGCTGGGATTACAGGCATGAGCCTCCACATTTGGCCACAATCTTAAGTGTAAAGTGCAATTAATTTTTACCTATGAATACTCTTGGGCAGCCACTAGCCATATCAAGATACAGGGTATTTCTAGCACCCCAGAATATTCCTTGTGGCCTCCCTCTGAAAAGTGCCCTCCTCCCCTGTCATGGCCAGTGTTCTGACCCTTATCACCAGAGAATGGTATCGTCTCTTGTTGAATGTTGTATTCTTTTGCTGACTGTTGTGCCTGTGATATTGGTTGTATGTATTACTATTTCATTTTTTTCTTTCAGTTGTAGATAACATTCCTTTGTGAAAATATGCTGATAAATTAGAAAACCTAGATTAAGTGGGGAAAGATCTAAAAAGATACAAATGGCTATCATTTCTTTACTGTAAATGAACATTTGGAAGCTTCCAGTTTAGGGCTATCATTTTAAAAGCTACTGTGAATATTATTGCACATAGTTTCTTTGAAGTATAAATACAGCATACTTTTTTCATTTTAATTTACTGTTTTTGAGTAGGTAAATATGTGCATGTGGTTTAATAAAATGTCAAAAAAATATACTCCAAGCTAGGAAAAGAGTGAACTAAATCTAAAGCAAGCATATGGTAGAAAATGATACAGATTGCAGCCAAAATAAATGAAATAGAAGTTAGAAAAACAACAGAGAAAAAGCAGGAAACCCAAAAGCATGTTATTTGAAAAGATGAACAATATTTACAAACCTGTACGTAAGTGGACCAAGCAAAAGCAGGAAGGCTCAAATTAGTACATTGAAACCGCAAGAAGGGACATCACTGTTACAGCAATAAAAAGAATTTTAAAGGGATACAAAAAACAATTATATGCCAACAAATTAGATAACCTATATTGGTTGGACAAATTCCTAAAAAGACACAAATGACTAAAGCTGACTTCAAGTAGAAATAGAAAATCTGAATAGACCTGTAATAAGTAAACAGATTGAGTTAATAATCAAAAAACTTTCCACAAAGAAAACTCTGGGAGCCAGGGGGTTTACTGGTGAATTCTACCAAATATTTAAAGAAGAATTAACTCCAACCCTTTAGATATTCTTCCAAAGAGTAAAAAGGGAGAAAAGACTTCCCAATCAATTCTATAAGACCAGAATAATCCTGATGCTAAAGCCAGACAAAGACATCACAAGAAAAGAAAACCATAAATCATTGACTGATAAAAAGAGATGTAAAATTCTCAACGAAATACTAGCAAATCTAATACAAGGTCTCATAAAGAGTAATGTACTATGGCTAAGGACGATTTATCCCAGAAATGCAAGGTAAGTTTAACATCTGAAAATCAGTTGATGTGTAATACACCATATCAGCAAAATAAAGGACAAAAACTACACAATCATCTCACTAGGTGCAGAAAAAGTATTTGATAAAATCTAATACCCATTTCTGATAAAACCATTCAATAAACTCTTTGGAAATATAAGAACTTCTTAACCGGGGTAAGGTACTCTATGAAAAACCCAAAATTGGGCCGGGGATTTATCTCAGTGGTTCTGCCATCTGCCTCGAAAGCACAAGTTCCCGAGTTCGATCCCCAGTACAAAAAAAAAAAGGAAAAAAGAAAAACCCAAAACTAACACGATATTGTTAGTGAAAGACTGAATGGTTTCTCTGTAAGATCAGAAACAAGACAAAAATGCCTGCCTTTGGCACTTCCCAATCAACATTGTAGTGGAAGTTCTATCCAGGGCAATTAGGCAAGAAAATAGGGGAAAAGTCATCTCTTTTGGAATGGAAGAAGTAAACCTATTTCTAGTTACTGATATGAGCTGGGTTACAGAAAATAGTAAAAAACAAAATTAATAAATGAGTTCAGCATGCTTACAGGATGCAACATCAGTATACCAAAAAATCAACTGTATTTCTATACACTTACGATGAACAATCTGAAAATGAAATTAAAAAAAAACTCCGTTGAAAACATCAATAAAAATAAAATACTTAGGAATAAATGTAGCAAAGAAAGTAAAAGTCTTGTACAGTGAAAATTACAAAATACTGTTGGAAGAAATAGAGATCTAAATAAATAAAGACATGTATCTTCTTGGATCAGAAAACTTAATATTGTTACGCTGACAATAGTACTCAAAATGATCTGTGGATTCAGTTCACTTCCTCTCAAAATCTCAACCGGCTGCTTTGCAGAAAGTAACACACTGAACCTAAGATTCATGTACGAAGGCAGGGAACACAATATACCCAAAATAATCTTGAGAAAAGACTGATATTAGAACACACTCACTTTGTAATTTCAAAATTTATCATAAGACAAAAGCATTCAAGAGTATGTGGTGCTGAAATAAAGGCAGATATATAGAGTGATGAAATTGAGTTAAGAGTCTAGAAATAATCTTTCCATTTATAGTCAACTGTTTTGTTTGGTTTGGTTTGGTTTGTTACCGGGGATCAAACTTGGGTCCTTGCTTGCGCTTGCACAGCAGGCGGCAAAACCACTGAGCTAAATCCCCGGCCCAGTCAACTGTTTTTTGATGAGGGTACCCAAACAATTCAGGAACAATACTGGTTTTTAAAAATTTTTTTTTATGAGTTGGAAAATTTTATTGAGAGATAGATTGTATCTATGCAGGACAGAAAGGGGACCAGAAAATGGGTTGCCCCTAAATACTGGGGTTTTTTTGGTACTGGGGATCGAACTCAGCTAAATACTGTTTTTTAAAAATGTTTCTAGAACAGCTGGATGTCTGCATTCAAAAAACTGAAGTTAGACTCCTATCTCACACTGTATATAAAAATTAACTCAAATAGATTAAATGCAAAGACTTATAGACTTAAATGTTAGAGCTAAAACTATAAAATACAGTACTTAGAGGAAATCATAGTGCTAATCTTTATGAATTTGGATTAAGCAATGGCTTCTTAGATCTGACAAGAAGAGTATGGTTAACAAAAGAAAAAAACCGTGAATTGGGCTTTATTAAAGTTAAAACTTCTGTAATCCATAGGAGACCATCAAGAAAATGAAAAGATAAGCCACAGAATGCGAAAAAATAGTTACAAATCATAGATCTAATAAGAGACGTGTAGCTGGAATGTATATTGTAAAATGCACACAACTTAATAGAAGGAAAAATAACTCAATTTTTAAAGATAAGAATACACATTTCTCCAAAGATGATATGACCATAAGCAATGAAAAGATGTCACATCACTAGCTATCAGGCAAATGCGTATCAAAATCACAGTTAAATGCTACTTCATATTTACTAGGGTGGATGTAATTTTAAAAAATAATAAGACAGTGTGCTGGGATGCAGCTCAGTGGTAGAGTACTTACCTAGCATGTGTGAGGACCTGAGTTGAATTCCCGGCATTATGAAGAAAAAGAAGGAGCAGAAGAAACAGATAATAGTGTTGCCAAGAAGAAAATGGAAATTTTAGACACCGCTGACAGGAATGCGAAGTGGTGTAGCCACTGTTAAAAACAATTTGTTGGGGGCCGGGGATTTAGCTAAGTGGCACCATGACTGCCTTCCAAGTGCAAGGTCCTGAGTTCTATCCCCGGTACAAAAAAAAGGGTGGGGGGAATTTGTTGGTTCCTCTAAAGGTAAAGTTAAGCATTACCCTACTATCCAAACATTTTTATTCTGAAGTAAAATTTACCTTCACACAAAAATTTGTGCATGAATATTCATAGCAGCATCATAATTTGTAGTAGCTCCAAGTGGAAACAATCTAAATGTTCATCAATTGATGGACGGATAAATAAAATGTGGTTATCTATATAAATGAATTATTCAGTAATAAAAAGAAATGAAGTAGTCATGCTTGAGAAAGTCATGCTTTGAATTAGACAAGCTTGAAAACATTATAGTAAGCAACAGGCAGATTAGAACACAACCCTTTTCTCTTTGGATTCTAGATTCTACCCTTGGTTGCTTGTTTTTCAGTTTGACCTCACTGTTTAGGAGCATTTTGCTCCCTCTCTTCCACCATAACCACTAGATTTCTGTGTTGTGCAAAACAGAATTAGCAAAGTGCAAAGGAAAGCTGTTAGTGCCATCCACAGCCTGCTCAGTTCTCATGACCTGGACCCGCGGTGTGTCAAACCGGAGATGAAGGTCAAAGTTGCTGCGCTTTACCTCCCCCTGGTTGGCATCATTTTGGATGCTTTGCCACAGCTCTATGACTTTACAGGTAAGATGTCCTTCTACCCCTTCCTCAACTGGTGGTGGCCCTTGCCCAAATGCCAACCAAAATGAGGTCCCTGTCATTAGTCCTAATCTACTTATATAAGTAGTATTATTTCACAGTGATGGTCTTCAAACTTTTTAAAATGCAGGCCCCAAGTGGTTAGAAAAGGGCACGTAACCATATGTGTGCTTTTGTTCAGAAATTATTTGTGTATTTGTTTGTTCATTCATTCACTGATCTGATAGTGTATGCTGAACTGTGTAAACTATACACCTCAAACAATGAAACATAGCAATAGGATTATACCATTTGGTGATCACTTCTCTAACTTCCTTTTTTTTTAAATTAATTTTATTGGTACATTTTAGGTATACAATATAGTGACATTCATCATTGGAAATTTGCACCTTTACATAATCTCTCTTAGGGCCAGGGATTTAGCTCAGTGGTTTCACTGCCTGCTGCGCAAGTGCAAGGACCCGAGTTCGATCCCCGGTAACAAAAAACAAAAACATAATCTCTCTTGGTTCTTATTTTTTCCCCATTCCCCGCCCTCCCTTCAACCCCTCCATCCCTCCCTATTTACAAAGATTTTGTTTCCATTTTTCCATTTTCTCATATTAATTCCATTCCCTTCTTTCTTTGCTTTCCCCTACCTCTCCTACTTCCCCTTCCCCTTTGCCCCTTTTTTTCCTATTTCACATTATCTAGTATACCTTTTAGTCCTTATTTACACTTTCAGTTTCTCACACCAGAGAAACTATTCTGTATTTACACGTGTGTCCTATTTCTTTCACTTAAGAGTATGGCCTCAATGTGCATCCATTTAGCTATAAATGTCTCTAATTTCTCATTT